>BQKN01064499.1:81211-97746 GCA_022839385.1 Asparagus kiusianus | reverse complement strand
CTCTCTCTCTCTCTCTCTCTCTCTCTCTCTCTCTCTCTCTCTCTCTCTCTTCATCTCTTTCTCTCTCCCACAATCTCTGCTCCACAAACCCAACTTCCGAACTCGCAACCATTCTCGAGCGCCTAAATAGCCGCCCTCAGTCACGCTCGCCACCTCCTTGCCATCCACCGCTTCTCCCCGAGTTCGACGCTACCACCATCAAGCTCCTCTCTATCCCCGACAACCATCTGGAGAACCCACCGCCGTTGCCCCGCCCAGGCAGCCGCCTTCCCCCGCTCGACAGCCGCCGATCCTGATGAACCGCTGCTCGCTCTTCCCCCTCTTCTCCTCCCCTGCTCTAAGATCCGAGCGCCCCGCCAGCCTCGCCGCACCGTCGCTGTCAGCCCCGACCTCGCCAAAGCCTCCTCCTCTCTCCGTTCTCCCCCCATTGGATGCCTCCATGGCTAGCGCTGACGACCCCCGCCTCTGCCCCTGTAGCCGCCCCAGCCACCTAACCAGCCTCCTCCTCCGCCCTGAACCGCTGCCATTCACCCACGCTGCCGGCCACTCCCTCGTCGGCTCCCCTCTACGCTCAGCCTACCACCGCCGCCATCGTGTTTAGCCCAGCAGCGAGCCGTCAGTCCGCCGCTCGCTGCCACCTCTTCTCAGATCCGTCGTCGCGAGCTCCTTCTCCATCGTCGGCCCTTCGACGAACCCACTGTGTCGTGCTCCTTCGTGTCCGATCCGACCCGTGTCGTTGATGTCGATCATTTGACAATACCCCTAGGCAAGATCCCGCTCTCCCTATTTCGTAGTTTGGATATTTATATTTATTATGAATTATTTGCATAGTTTAATTATGACGTATTTATCTGCGTGGGTTGTTTGGTGAATAATATTGGTTTAAATAATAGATATGTGATAAATAGTATTTTCAGAATAATTATGATAAGTTAAAAGAATTTAATTTGGTAATGGATTTATTTTAGAGAATTTATAATATTTAAAAAGAATTTGTTTTGAGAAAAAGAATTATTTTAGATTAATAATGAGAAATAATTTTAAAGGAAATTATTCTTGGAATTAATAACTGAGATTTCGATTTTCGTGTGCAAAATATCTGTTAATGGAAGTTTCATCTTGCATTGTTAATAATAGCTTTACTCTCGTATGTTTCTTGCATGTGATCACGACCTCTGTTCACACTTCATGACTTTGACACTTAGCGTAATTACATTTATTATTCCATGTTGAGAATCATAAGAAGTCTTGGTCCATGTGAGCGATTGGGATTGTGGTTGTATTCCGGGCTCGCGTCGGTGAAGTTTGTGTAGTCACCAGGGTGGGTCTGAGGAGCTGAGATATTTGTGATTGTGGTTGTATTCCGGGCTCACGCCGGTGAAGTTGGTGTAGTCACCGGGATGGGTCTGATGAGTTGAGATATTTGTGTATTCCAGGCTCGCGCCGGTGAAGTTTGTGTAGTCACCGGGGTGGGTCTGAGGAGTTGAGATATTTGTGATTGTGGCTGTATTTCGGGCTCGCGCCGGTGAAGTTTGTGTAGTCACCGGGGTGGGTCTGAGAAGCTGAGATATTTGTAATTGTGGTTGTATTCCGGGCTCGCACCGGTAAAGTTTGTGTAGTCACCGGGGTGGGTCTAAGGAGTTGAGATATTTATGATTGTGGTTTCATTCCAGGCTCGCGCCTGTAAAGTTTGTGTTGTCACCAGGTGGGTCTGAGGAGCAGTGATATTAAGATTGTTGATTATTTGAGATGAGTGATGGGATAGTTAGTTACATGACCTCGTTTCTTGGCTATGTATGATTTCTTGTGAGAGGTAGTCCAGTTGTGTTTCTTTTCATACATAGATCGGGATTAATATTTAATTATTTACAATTCGAGACATATGGTATATACATGAGGGTTTTCTTGTTTGGATTATTTCGCTCGACGTACTACGTCTAGAGTTGTAGATTTTTAAGTATTAATTCCATCTAGTTGTATGACTTTGTGACTTGGATGATTAGTCTGATCGCTAGCTGCATGACCTCATTACCTGATCGATTTTGGATGCTTTATGTTATCATGATTTAGTAGTGTTTTCATGTTGATTTGTGGATTTCAGTTGTACGTTCTTTTGTTATTTCTGTTATCGTATCGTTTTTCGCATTAGATTTCCGTTCGTTCTATTTTCTTGTGGGGTCGGGTCTTGCCGTGTGCCATACACGCTGACGTACACCTGTTTTCTCTGGTGTACGTCAGACTTAGAGGAAGAACAGGTTCAGTTGGGAGATCATCAGGAGCCAGAGGATTCTCAGTATGAGTACCTTGTAGACGGAGCAGAAGAAGGAGTCGAAGCCTATTCTTTGATGGTTCCAGTTTACCCTTGTAGTTCCTTCTTTTTTATTGATCGATGTATTTTTGTATCTCTTCGGTATTCATTTGTTCAGATTTTTATAAGGGCATGTTTGACCTATATTATTATGTCTCGGATGTAATCCCATTTGTGATATGATATTTTTATTCTGAGTTTGTCTATTATATTCTTGCTGATTGTGATCGGAGACCTGTGACTTCACATTGTATTTATTTCCAGACGCTTAGCGTATTAGATTGAGGAGAAATGGTTATTTTTATTTACTCTCCTTGATCTAATACGTCGCAGGCTTGTTCACATTCTGATTCCCGGGTATTTTGGGAAGCGGGGCATGACAAGGTCACTCCTAAAGAGCCAACTCCTGAAGAAAATGAAACTTCAATAAATTTTGTTATTCAGGAAAGAGTTGGAACCGAAGAGAAGTAATTGTCGATAATGTATTTGCGTATAATGTAGCACTTGATATTATGAAAGATGACGATGATTATTAACCCAGATCAATTGATGAATGTTGGCGAAGAAATGATTGGTCAAAATAGAAAGATGCGATCCAATCTGAATTAGACTCACTGGCTAAACGAAAAGTTTTTGGATTTGTAGTCCAAACAACTGAAGGTGTAAAGCTAGTAGGATATAAATGAGTATTTGTGAGGAAAAGAAATGAGAAAAATAAAATTGTGAGATATAAAGCAAGACTTGTAGCCCAAGGATTTTCACAAAGACCGAGATTTGATTATGATGAGACATATTATCCAGTAATGTATGTAATTACATTTAGATATCTTGTGAGTTTAGCAGTATATGAAAAACTTGATATGCGTCTGATAGACGTAGTCACTACTTATTTATATGAAACATTAGATAATGATATCTATATGAAAATCCCTGAAGGATTTAGCATACCTGAAGCGTGTAAATCAAATCCTAGAGAAATGTACTCCATTAAGTTGCAAAGATCTTTGTATGGACTCAAGCAATCTAGATGAATATGGTATAACCGTCTTAGTGAATGTTTAGTCAAAGAAGGTTATACAAATGACCCTATACGTCCATGTGTTTTCATAAAGAGGAATGAGTCAAATTTTATGATCATTGCTATATATGTTGATGACCTTAATCTGATTGGAACTCCTAAAGAGCTCCAAAAGACGATTGAATATTTGAAGAAATAATTTGAGATCAAAGATTTTGGTAAAACTAAATTTTGCCTTGGTCTACAAATTAAGCATTTAGAAAATGGGATTTTTTGTTCACAAAACTGCTTATACCCAGAAGATATTAAAACGGTTCTACATGGATAAAGCACATCCATTAAGTAC
Source organism: Asparagus kiusianus (assembly GCA_022839385.1). Taxonomy (NCBI): domain Eukaryota; kingdom Viridiplantae; phylum Streptophyta; class Magnoliopsida; order Asparagales; family Asparagaceae; genus Asparagus; species Asparagus kiusianus. The sequence continues at coordinate 94,074 of BQKN01064499.1, read as the reverse complement.
CTCAATGGTTGTCAGGTCACTTGATCCTGCTAAGGATCCTTTTAGACCAAAAGAAAAATATGAAGAGATTCTTGGTCCTGAAGTACCATATCTCAGTGTAATAAGTGCACTAATGTATCTTGCTAATTATACAAGACCAGATATATCATTTTCTGTGAATTTATTAGCAAGATTTAGTTCATCTCCTACAAAACGACATTGGAATGGTATAAAGCATATTTTTCGCTATCTCCAAGGAACAATTGATCTTGGATTATTTTATTCTTATAACTCTCAACCTGAATTGCTTGGATATGTTGATGTTGGGTATTTATCTGACCCGCATAAAGTAAGGTCTCAAACTGGTTATTTATTTACATGTGGTGACACTGCTATTTCATAGTGATCTACGAAACAATCAATTGTTGCCACTTCTTCGAATCATGCTGAAATAATTGCAATTCATGAGGCCAGTCGAGATTGTATTTATCTAAGATTAATGATCCACCATATCCGGAAGAATAGTGGATTATCTTCTGAAAATAAAAATCCTCCGACTATTTTGTTTAAAGACAATGCAGCTTGTATAACTCAATTAAAAGGAGGATATATTAACGGAGATAGAACGAAATATATTTCACCAAAATTCTTCTTTACACATGATTTGCAAAAGAATGGTGAAATCATTGTGCAACAAATTCGATCAAGTGCAGATTTATTCACCAAGGCATTACCGACGACAACTTTTGAAAAATTGGTAAAAAAATATTGGAATGCGTTGGTTGAAAGATCTCAAATAATATTTGAATCAGGGAGAGAAACTAATACACAAGAATAGTGTACTCTTTTTCCTTCACTAGGATTTTTTCCCGCTAGGTTTTTTCCTAGTAAGGTTTTAACGAGGCATATTCTTTGTGTAATGTTGGACATCTAAGGGAGAGTGTTATGAAATAATATAGATGTCCGTTTAGTTTCCCAAGAAGTTGATATTCCCCTAGTATATTAATCTTCTTCCTAGAACAACACAATACATGTTTTTGAAAGACTAAGTTCATGAATGAGTAATTAATATGATTCATGTATCATCATCTTAGTTTGTATATAAATAGAGGTATTCCTACCTCACTTTGAAATAGCAATGAAGAACGAATGAAATAAAATTTCTCTCTACTTCTCGTCTACCTTTTCTTCTCTAGTTCATTAGTTTTATAACAATAAAAATATTTTTAAATCATAATGTCTAATTTTTATTACTAAGACAATATTATAATATCAAAAAGGGTAATAAATCTTTATAATATAAAAAATAATCCTAATTTATAATATTATTAATAATTATAATTACATAAAATATTTTATTAACTAAATAATTTTACTAAATAATTATAATTATAATATTACTAAATAATCCTAATTTATAATATTATTAATAATTATAATTACATAAAATATTTTATTAACTAAATAATTTTACTATTTCATTAAAATTAATAATTCTTTTACAACAAATTATAATATATTTTTATTATCATATTAATTTATTCTAGAGAGTGACCAAATATTTTGAGAAAAAGAAGAGAAAAGTATATGCCTCATAAATTTCAAGGATCCAAATTTTTTAATATAAATTAATTTTTCAAAATAAAATTATTTTTAATTTATAACATCCAAATTTTCATTACTAAGATGATATTAATTATTAAACAAGTCAATATTCTTTACAACATAAAAAAATAGCCCCTATTTATACTATTATTAATAATTATATTTATGTGCAATAATTTATTAAATGAATGAATTTTACTTATATAATTAATAATTATCTATAATAAATTATCATATATTCACGAATTTTGCTATCATTATAAATTATTAATATATTCTAGTGAGACCAAATAATTTGAGAAAATGAAGAGGTGCATAGTTAATGAGAGGCTATGGGTCATTAGTTTTATAAATAATGGTATAATTTTGAGTTATAAAAAATTAAGAGGGTAAAAAAGGAAATCAAAAGTTATGACATGGCTATTCTCTTTGGGAAAATGCCTCTAGCCCCCAAAACACGCCAGAACCTGTTGCCCCCCCCCCCCCCCCAAGATTTTTTCAACAGGTGATTTGCCCCCAAAAGTAAACTTTTTGTTCTTTGAGCCACCAAAACACAAAACCCAAGAGATTAAAATACGTGAAGACCATAATACCCTCCATGGCCACCTCCTCCTTCATCTCCAAACCCAGCGATCGCAACCTCCTCTCCTCCTCCTCCTTCCATGGCCTCAAGCTCTCCTCCGCCTTTCAAAACCCAATCTTTCTCCTCCCCATCATCGTCATCCTCCGCCCCCCAAATCTCCGCCTCTTACGACCTCTCCTCCCTCCGCTTCCGCCCCATCAAAGATTCCACCATCTCCCGCGAGATGACCCGCCGCTACATGACCGACATGATATAGGTATAGATATAGCTATAGGTATAGATGTGTGCAAGTGCAAAATGAATGATTCATGCGTTTGTTTAAACATCATTTTCTTGTTGTTTTACATATGATTATGGGTTTCGGCCCTCACAGATTATGTATACAGAAGCTAAATTAAATTAAAATGGTTCTATGAATCAATTTTTTATCCAGATTTTAATTAGAGGAAAACGGCAAAAGATCACAAAATTTTCATGTTTAGCTATATCATGAACATTTAACATGTGCAGTGTACATGCATTCCACCTAGTAACAACAAATGTGCTTACAACGTCTATCACTCCAACTCTTGTTGTTATAACACTCATTAAATTGTACGCAATTACAGCTGATATAGTTCTAGCTTATTTCGTTATTTTGCAACGAAATCTCAACCAGACAGACATCTATATTGAAATTTGACCGTAAAACAACATTTACATTTCATCCAAAACAACAAACTATAACCTTGGGGAGTGTGACGCTGATTCAGCTGGCCCAAAAACATTTAGCCCATAAAAACAAAAAGAGGCCCTAAAGTTTAGCCCGTATGTATCATAGCAAAATTATCTGGGATCGGATCAAAATTCCGTCACATTCGACCTGGGCCAAACCATTCCGAGTCCCAAGCACGCGGACTGAACCGCCGCGAGCAGCAGAGAAGAGAAGCGAAGCGAAGATGCAGCAACCGCCGGCAGTGGCGCCGCCGCCGCAAGCAACACCGGCATCGGAGAATTCAACAGCAGAGGCACCGCCGAAGCAGGTGGCGATGGCGATGGAGAGGCTCTCCCACGCCGCCCGCCTCATCGCGGACATCAGGCTCGGGGCCGATCACCTCCTCGAAGCTCTCTTCATGGCCGGAGACGCCCCTCGGCGATCCAACAAGACCGCCCAGCTCATCCTCAAGGAGGAGGCAGCCATGCAGCAGCACTTTCAGGATCTCCGGGACCTCGGTACTTTGATTTCTCCCCTCTTCTAGGGTTAGGGTTAGGGTTAGGGTTGTGGTTTTGGATGTTCGCTCGTTTTCTGTTGAATTTGATTGGTTTGGGAGCTATAGCTAGATTTAAATCTATGAAATGTCTTGAATTGTAGACGGTAATAGACTAATTTCTTGAATTCCAAAGAGTAATGGTTTGCTTTAAGTTAGCGTTGTGGTTTAATTTTGGGGATGACATAATGGGTCATTTCGAGGATTAGGAGGCATACAGCTAGAGTTTCTTGGATGAACATACAAACAAAATGGGGGAAAAGGGAGATCACCCATTCAGTTGGCATCAAATTTTAAGTCGTTATGGAATAGTTACTAGAAATAGTTACACGGATTTTAAAGGGTTTAGAAGTGAATCCTCCACCTGGTTATTACAACTTTACATGCACACTAAATCACAATAAAAGGAAAATGGTTACACATAAATGGGTAAATACACCTTGGTAATCACAAATTCTACCAAGTAAACCAACACATGTCAAAACATAAACAGTTGATTGTAGCACAAGTGTAGACCGCTAAAGAAACTCTCAAGTTAGAAGGTATTGAAAGTATCAAAGATATAACCAAATCTAGGATGTATGTCAAGAGATAAAACCTTAACCACATACCATGTGAAGATGCTAGAATGAAAGATCAGAATTGAAATCATTTTTATTTTATTTTTTTGCACTACATTTTAACTTCGGGGCCATAATTTTTCTCTTCTACATCTTCATGGTATTTGGGTTGCATTTAAAGTTTTACAAGACATCAAGGTTTATAAAGCATTGTCATTCTTTTAAATGTAGTTGTCTTAGTGGTGCTCATTTCAGAGACAACGCTTCTTAACATGTCCTTAATTTTACCCTGGCACTTTTTTGTGCACTTTTCGAACAGTGTTAAAACCTTTTTGTACTAATTAATTAAAGTGTCCGTTTGCTGCTCCACAAGTTTAAAAAACCATTTTTTTAAATATAAACACCACAATGGTGACTTGTATATAAAAATAAAAATTTTATGATATATTTCAACAAAAGAGATGACATTATTAAGTTACTTTGTAGAGAGACGATGATCGAGGGCTATTTCTCATTCAAGAAAACAGGATACCTATGAGAAGTGGCATTGCATTTTTATGAGTGTGCATGTAAACATATACATGCATTTATTTCTTTTGAAGAATGTACATGCATTAATATACCAACTCATGTACATGTTCACGGTGCATATCGAAAATATCATGATATTGTCATGTCCTTGCATCCTACTTTAAGGAGAAGTTGTGAATTCGTGTCCACATCGTGTTTTGTCTGTTTCCTGCAGCAGTATTCATGCATCTCAGATCAAAGATCAAATGAGCGACCTGCATGTATTTGTCAAGTTTGGTCATTCATGGATGCAATCCTACCTCGGCTGCTGATAGTAAAATCTTATCATTCCCACTGTTATCATATCCTAGAAGCACACGGTAAACAAACACTTTTGGTGCGCCTATATATCTGTGAATCTATGTAGTACACAAGACATCCTAGTGATCAAAAGTGCAAATGGATGCTGAAGATTTTAAGTCATTAATGGATCTGACTTACTTTGGTTCTTGTATAGTTATAAACGAAGCTTGTAAGTATTTGAGATGTGTTTTTTAGCAATAGGTGGCTTATTTTTTTGGTGATCATCTGTCTTTATGCTACAAGACTATGCTTTTTGTTAATAGGTGATCACTTCTTTGATTATTTGTTCACCATTCGTTGTTATTTGGTTACGTGCTGCTTTACTATGTACAAACGGATGATTGGTTTCAATTTGAAACTTTTTACTTGAGAAATTATGTATCATGGTTCTTTCATTGAAATCATGCTCGTGATTTTGTTCTTTTTTCCCTTGACATATTGGCAACTGAAGGTTCTATATCCTTTTATTGTTAGGAAGGCAACTAGAAGATTCTGGAGTACTAAATGGGTCTCTTAAATCGCGAGGTAACTCTTGGGGGTTGCATATGCCACTTGTTTGCCCTGATGGTGCTGTTGTTGCTTATGCTTGGAAACGTCAACTTGCTGGCCAAGCTGGTGCATCCGCTGTTGACAGAACTAGGTACGTCCATTTTGTCTTTCTATATGGTCAGCGCTAAATTCTGGTGAACTCCATCAGAACTGTAATGAGCTTTAATAAACAAAATTAGCATCACCTACTCATATCTAGCGGTCCAAAAAATTAAAAAAATAACAAATACTTCAGAATTTTTTGAGACTCCAGCTGTTAAAATTTTTACTGATAGCTCTCAAATATTGCAATTAGAGCACACTAATTTTTTTTGTCCTTGTCTTGATGTTGCGACTTATGTTGCCTATTGCCCTGTGCTTGATGTCCAATTTTTAATAAAGCACGCAGGGCCTTGGTTCCTAAGGTTAAATCTCAGTTTTTTTTTTCTATAAAACAATTCAACAAACAAGAATTCCTGGTAGTTCATGTGCTACAAGACGTTAAAAACTTACAAGTACTAAGTTTTTTTTATTTCTAGTTGTTATTATTTCTTTTATACAATGATTATGATGGCTAATGTCAAAGTTATGGTCGTAAAATTTTGTCACATCTTATGGACTCTTCCATTCCATAGTTCGCATTTCAGTGTGAAGACGTAAATTGTATAATTTAAATTATCAACAAATGGCTGAAAGCCAGCTGGGGTTCTAATGTTGCCCTTGAAAAATAGTGCAGCTGTAGGAAAAGTAATCGGTAAAAGGTTTCTTGAATATTGAACAGAGAATGCATGGATTTTTGTACATCTAATCCGTTGCTACATTGTCATGAATCTGGGTTGACATACTACTTTTATTTATGCAAAATGTTTCAAATTGTTAAATATTCTTTTGTATCTGAGTTGCATGTGAAAATTGTTAGTGAAATCTTCTTTTGTCAAATCCCTGCCCGTTCCATTGCAGATTCCCTTTCAGTGTGAAGACATAAATTCCACTTCAAGTTTAAATTATCACTAAAAGGTTGAAGGGATGGTTTTAAAATATCGGTTATCGGGAATATATTGGATGACCAAAATTCATATTGGATCATGGCTAAATTGAGGATATATCAAGGACAAGTAGTAACAATCGAAGTGTCTTATCGGATGGTGTACATGTAAATGTCCTAAAATGTAATCTAAGAACACAAAGAACAATATCTGTTCAAAATTAAATAAATATGTAGAATAATCTCTGTTCAAAGAATAATCAGTCACATAGAATAATCTCTGTTCAAAATCTGTTAATCATAGTGAATCATGCATCATAATTCGAGTCCCATACCCAAAAATCTGCAAGCGAAAAAAAGAATCAGTCCTGAGGCAGTTAAATTAAAATATATACTCTTTGCTCATCAAACCAGAGTCTCAGACCCAAAATTTTCATTAAAAAAATTCAGTACGTGGCTTCAATGGTCGAGGGTCAAGGGTCTTCAAGCTTCTAGGATCCTCGAGGGTCTTCAAGGCTCGTCGAGCTTCGAGAATTTAAGAGCTTCGAGGGTCTTCAATGGTCTCCAACGGCCGAGGGTGGAGAGTCTTCAAGTGAGAAATGAGAAGCTTTGAGAGAGGGTCTTCAAGAGAGGGTCGTCGAAGCTTCGAGAGGGGAATTTGCGAGTGATTTGGGGAAGAAAACGATGGAGGCGGAGAGAATTAGGGTTACACGATGGGCGGATGGGGAATAGAATAGGATAGCGTTGCTTTTGTTTAGCGGATAGCGGGTCAGTTATGGAAAAGAGGGCCTTTGTTCTTCAAACCCAAGCCAGTACTTAGAATGTTAATTTTAGAAAAATCAGGTGATGTTGAATACACGAGAAATCGACCATTTTATTGGATTTTCACTGATATATTGGGAAAAAAATCCGTCTAAAAATAATATGCGATAAACTTTCTCAAAAATCACTGCAGCCATTATCCAAACCCATTATATTGGCGATAAATCGATAAAATAGGACGATTTTTAAAACACTGGTTGAAGGCGAGCTGGGGTTCTAAAGTTGCAACTGAAAAATAGTGCAGCTGTGGGAAAAGTAATCAATAAAACATTTCTGGAATAGTGAATAGAGAACATGGACTTTTGTACATCTTCTATTGCTACACTGTTATGATATCTGGGTTGACTCTTAACTTTTATTTTTAAGTGAGATGTTTCAAGTTTTTTCTTTTGTGTCTGAGTTGCTTGCGAAATTGTTAAAGATCTAATATAAAGGTGGGTTGAAAGATATGATAGGTGAAATTCAGAGTAAAAAACTATCCTCCTTTTCCTTTTTTTCTCTCTCTTTTTTATTGTTTTATTTTTTAACCATCAACATAATCAGAAGAGCAAGAATATTGTGAGGAAAGTTTAATAGAACAACTTAAGAAAATTTATTGGTGTGACATGATTTGTAGGTTAGCTCTCAAAGCATTCACTGACCAGAAGAGGCGGTTTTTCCCTCACCTTGAAGATGAACCATTTGGACAAGAATGTGAAGAGGAGTCGGGTGTATCCAAGAAGCATTGCAGTTCTCAGGGGTTGGCCATGAGTCTCAGGGACAAGTTCAGGGAACAAAAGACATTGTCTGACATTCTTACAAACTTGGAACAGGAGGTACATAACGTGAAGCTTTACACATATCAGCGCCTAGATTGGCTGAAAAGAGCATCTTCATTATCATCTTCGTCAATTGATAACGCGGGTGATTCATCGAGAGAAAGCTTCCACAATGCAAAACGACTAAAATCAGGTTCCGGGAATGCTCCTGCAGATGAAGTAGCTGTTATCGAGCTACTAGTGCCTTCTGTTTTTAGAGCCGTGGTATCATTGCATCCGGCTGGTTCTATAAGCCCTGACGCGGTGGCATTCTTCTCTCCTGATGAGGTGAACTTACTCCAAGAACATGTTACTGGTTGTCAAGTCAATTTTCAGACTTTTGGAAATCTGTGTCAGATATACTTGTTTTAAATTATAAAGTGGGTTTCCCTTTTTAGTTTTCATTTATCTATCTACTTAGTTGATTGATAAATAATTTAAATTGTTTCAACTTTCAAATTTTTGTCTCTCTTCTGACAGACCTTACGCACTTAAACAACTTGGCAGTTCATACCACCTGCAGTCTTTGGTGCTAGATGTTAGTCACATTAACCGCTTATCATGTTAGATTCTATTTTCTTGCCACAATTCCTGTGACTAGCCCTTTTGGTTGTCCAAAAATTTGGAGGTGCTGCTTATTATTTGACCTTTCCAAGCACCACTAGGGATACAAAATAATCCCTTTATGCAGATTAAAAAAATGTTGTTGTTACACTTTTGATATACAAGAGGATTATACATGTCAGTGTACTCACATCAGCATGTGCGCGCATGCGTGCGTGTGTTTGTATGTTGATTAAAGACAAGTTTTCCTTATCACAAATTTCTGCTGCTAAAACAATTAAAGAGCTCAAATCGTGGACATTATGAAATGGTTTTCTAGTTATGTAAACCAATTGTTACTCGAACCTTATTGAAAATAAACAAATTGTACAAATACAAATTGAAGAAAATACTGAACTCATCATTCATAAGTTGGAATTTTAATTTCTTAGTAAATACACCTGTGGTTTCTTTCACACTTCCAGAATATGTTACAAAGTTTAGGATACATTAAAAGAATATCTGATACCATCAAGTATTGCAGTATCCAAATATTAGGAAAGTATTCAATACGGTACAGAAAGTACTTGTACAAACTTGACTCCTTTCGGATATGTTCTTTCACAATCTTTTATTTTCTTGACAAATGTAAGATGAGAAGAATCAGCATCTCTTAGACTGTATCTGATTCAGTTTTTCTTCGCGTAGGGTCCATTGAGGGTATCGTTCTCCTTCCGGAAACTGAGTTAAATTTACAAAGAGGATTCTTGTAAACAATCCTAAAGATTTAGGACAAAAGATCTTGTTTTTCTTTTGTTCAAGAAAGCTCTTACCCTTTCATATGGGTATAGTGAAAATAATTGGTGATTACTGGGAACGGTGTGTATTTGTCATCTTATATTTTCTGTAGATGGTTTTTTGGTATTGGCTCCACAAACAAACATTTGACTATTGGAAATATAATACTCTGCATGCTGTGTTATGAAGTGAAAAGGATAGTAAAAATTTATGGTATTCTCGTGGAATTTAACATTTTTTGTACAATCTGAATATTGCTAAAACTTAATATTTATAGGATATGTTTTCTTTTCTTTCTTTCTTTCTTTTTTGTTTTTTTAATGCTTTAAACAACATTTTTTATAGTATATGAAGTAGAATGCATCAGATATGCTTGACCATATTCTGAAGAAGAGTTGGGTTCAAAGAGTCTAATTCTTTACTTCCTGGATCATACTCAAGATAATCATCCTTGACCAGTTCTAACTGCAGAATTTGAACATTTAATCTTTCTCAGAGCGGAAACTATATTCATGCACGAGGCTTGTCAGTCTATCATGTGTTTAGGCATGTCACTGTGAGTTCTGCTTTCATGGCCCTTCTCCCTTTACAATTAATTTCTAGATTTGAATTATTTTAACCTGTTTTTATTTGCTTTCTGTTGCAGGAACATGCTGATAAGGCACTGCAGTATTTCCTGAGTGCTGAGGCTGATATTGCACTTTCTCTACTTCTGGTAGTTTCACCATGTACTTGATGGACTTTTCTTTTTCTGAATCCAATGTTTACATAAAAGGGAGAATATTACTGTTTGTTTCAGATGCTCCTTGTACATGAGGAGCCAGCTCCATGAGGAGCTGAATGGAAGAAAATATTCACGTAGTCAACACCGTAATTTTTTATATCGTTGGGATCTTCGTAGCTCCTTTCAACATTTTATATAACCAAGAGTGGTTTCATCAAACATCTGTGTAGTTTAAGGCTTCTAATGATAAATCTGATTCTTGAATCTGCATACTGATCATTTACTCTGAACCTTTTTGCAGCATTGGGTTTGCAGTTATCAAACACTATTCTCAAAGGCTTGCTGGTAAATTTGCCTTTTCAAGGCTCACAATGGTACAGTATATTTTGCTCTTATTCAAAATGTTTATACTATATTTCTGGTGCAGTAAATGCAAGCGGCTTCTGGTTATGGACAAATCTTCTGCATTGCTCTTGCCCCCTGTTCAACGCCCCTACCAGCAAACTTCTGTTACTAAGCTTAACCCCAACCAATTGTCTTCTTCAGCTAAGGACCTAAGCCAAGATCAAACACTCGCATATCACATTGGTTGTTCTTTTGATGACACCCAGTGAGCGTAGATGCTTTTGTCGACTAACTTCCTCAACTACAATCCTTGCTGATCAATTTTTGTTTTTCTTGTCAGCAATGTGTCTTTAGTGGTAAGCATCCTCCTAACTTTTTTTGACATTTGATGTTGGATAGAGAAGTGTACTTTTCCCATGTATTATATATTGTATGCACGACTCCTGCCTAACGGCAAGACATGAATTTGATAGTCCTAGATTACTATTTGAAGTAGGTCTATTTCTTTTGTTAGATGAGGTCTTGTTATTGCCTGCTTTTTTTATTTGCTTCATTTACTTTTATTGTATGTAATGCTAGCAAACCAAGCAAGAGCTTTTGTTCACTGGTTAGTTCTGCAGAATGTGAATCTGCTCCTGCTAACATCATTGGAATGTTTGGCATCGTTATGTAGAAATATCTGCGCGAGTACAGAGTTGCCATTATATTAGTTGTTGAATTAGGGATAGTTATCCTGTGTCTGACTTCTAGTGGCGACTATTTTTACAAGCTCCAAGCTCTTCTCACTTCCTGAAACCAATTCTTACTCCCATATCTAGGAAGTCGAAAATGAAGTTTGACGTGTGGATAATGTAATGAGCGAAGTTGGTTTTAACTTTGACCCGTTAACTGTTAAATTTTAAACAGAGCAAGGTTTATACTCCTTGCGTGAAGAAAGAGGGAAGAAGCTATTTTGTTGAGAAGTCAAAGACATGGACACAGTGACTATAAATGTTTATGAAGAGATTTGATGCAAAGGATATACTTTTTGAAGATGGTGCGGTAATTTGAAAATGGTGATATCAAACTGTCTTCCTGCCACATCAGGTTAGAGTAAGCATCATTTTTTTTATTTTTTTGCCTGGGTGGGTGGGGCAGTTCAGGTGGTAGGGGAGGCTGGAGGGCGAAGTTGATGGAATTAGAGAAGTGAGACCAAATAGTAAAAGGTTTACTCTGAAATTAGATCACTAGACGATTCACTATGGTTTTCTTGCTCACAGGTATGCCCTAGTCTTTTTGGTTTTCTTGTGTAAATACAGAGGTTGTACCCCTATACCTTCAAGAATCTACAGGATTTTTTTCCTACTTTTGTATGGGAACTGGCCAAAATTTCAATCCTTGATCCAATCATTTCACTTACACCCCGTTTGGTTGCAAAAAAGGAAGGTGTAAAGCCTGACAAAAAGCTGACAAAAAAGGTTGTTTTTGTCAGACTTTTGTCAGGCTTTACACCTTCCTCTTTTGCAACCAAACGGGGCTCAAATGAGTTCATTCTCTAGATTAAAAACTGATACTCAGAATATGTCATCAGAATAATTTTTCCTTCTATCATTAAGTTGGAGGAGTTTTCTTCTTATAGGAAGGAAATGGACTTTGAGGGGAGAAAACAGGCTAAAATTTTACAAGAAAATCATTTTTAGTGTTCTGGTAGAGTTGGACATGAGAAAGATGATGACTTCTTCGGTGACCGTTGGATGTCTGAAGTGGTCCCAATAACGTTCTACATGGAATGCAATCACGAAAAACGAATTTCATGTTTTCCAAATTAGCTTGTAAAATGGTGACTCGGGTTTGTGAGCAAACAGATCCTAGAAAACCATATGAATTCTTGAAAATATGTTGATATGGGAATATTGAACGGGGAGGGGACGGAGAATTTCCTTTGGTTTCTTTTCTTTCCTTTCAGTTTCATTTGTGAAAAGATAGATTATAGGAAACCACCCCCAAGTCAAATACATTTTGAGACTGTGAAGGCCCAAACTTCTTGTTATCTTGGTCATACGAAATCGCATGCCAAGCTTCATAATCGCGGAAGATCCGAGGGAAAAATATGTATTCTTAACAGTTTGCAAAGCAGTAAGATGGAAATGCTCCACAGAGGATAAAATTACCAATGACGGTTTCTTTCACAGGGTGTAGATTCAAACTATGTGAAGTTATACTCTCCCTCTAATAGTTGTAGGTGTCTTGGAATTTAATTTTAAATTTGTTCGCGTGGTTGAAATCAGCGATTTTTTATGCCCGAGTCGGAACAACACTCGTTGGAAACCACAGATTGTGAAACCGTATGAGCTCGTCTCAGTAAGAGTGGTGTTAGGGGCACACCCCCTACCACACCACCAACCACACCCCCCTCTCCTATCGCTACAGTAAACCGGGCCTCACATAGGATTTTAAAAATTTTAAAATCCCATGTGGGGCCCGATTTACTGTAG
>BQKN01064499.1:33848-64510 GCA_022839385.1 Asparagus kiusianus | reverse complement strand
CCCACGCCGTGTCACCTCAGCTGGAATCCCAACCAATGCAGAATGACCTGGAGTATGTGAGGAAATCCCCACCCAATGTGAAGTAGCATCAACCTCCACCCGCTGCGATATCCCTCTGATCTGATCAATACTCTCCACCTGCCGAGAGTCCAAAGTGACAAACCTGTTCAGACCAAACTCAGAAGTTCCCAACTGATAGCCAAATGAACTCCTGAATCCCAAATGCGCAATCGGATCCAAACTCACATCTACGATGTGACCAAGTGCTGGGTAGCCCAATATCCGACGCCAACCAAAATCTGAAACAGCTCCACCAGATCTAACATCTCTATACGCAGCAGTCAGCAACCTCATAAGATAGCCCAATAGTGTCGAAGCCCGAAAACCAGATCCACTGCTCGACAACCAACGCCGATCCTCCTCCAGAAAAGAACGGCCCACTAAATCCGCCATCTCATCACGTCGCCCCACTGTCTCCTCTCCTCTGAAGTGTATACAACTGCCATGAGCTCGGCACTAATGCAAGAAAGGACTCCTACTAGAATAAGTACGACTGATAACCTTTCTGCCCAAACACCTCCTCCAACTGTTACGGACTACTAGGGCTTTATACCAGCGGGACTTGGTTGCAACCCAAATATGCCTAGTACAATCCCCAACATAGGAAACAAGATAACGATTACCTCCCGATGATGCCTCCTCGGAAAGCCCCCAAATGCCTGACTGAACACCTCCAATAAGACCCCTCGATTGGTGGATAGAAGTGCTGAACTCCACCTCGGTCTCCTTGCTCATCCCAACGTGCTCGCAGGACTTCAATCTGCAGGTCATAGCACTCATCAACAATCTGTGCACGGCATAACCAACAATATACCCCAGCACAAAACAACGCCACAGTCTAGCCATAGAAGTCGTCAGCTCTCTATCAAACACCGTGCTCCCAAGCAAATAGTATAAGTTACTCCTCCTGACGCCCTTCATAACAATCATGGACCCTGATGTGACCTTCAAGCGAGAATCCGCCAAAGTCACCCTATAGCCTGATGCCTCCAATACCCCAAGTGAAATGATGTTCTTCCTCAGTTGAGGAACGAACCTCACATCAACCAACTCCCGAATCATCCCGTCACTCATCCGAATCTGAACGGTACCAATACCACCAATAGGGCACCTGTGATCATTACCCATAAAAACAGCATCCCCTCTTTCCAACTCCTGAAAGCTGGAGAACCAATCCCTTCTAGGGCATATGTGGTAAGTAGCACCCGAATCCAACATCCACTCGGTGGAGTCGGCAACATCGACTGACGGAAGAGCTGGGCACGAATAGCCCGAAGAATCTGAATCTGAAACATCGCCACTAGCCTTGGCAACGTTCACCTCTGAAGCTTGAATAGCTTTCCCTTTATTCTTCACAGCTTGCAATTTTGGGCATTCGGCTTTCCAATGTCCATCCTCTCTACAAAAGGCACACTGATTCCTACCAACTGCAGGATGCCCCCCTCTAGACTGCGACCTTCTTCCACGGTTTGGACTTCTAGCTCTTGCAACCAATGCCCCCGCAACCGGCTCAATGGAAGTCTCCTTGTCCTTCTTTCGAAGTTGATAGTTCACAAGGGCTGCGGTGACCTCACTATATGAAAGAGATGCCTTTCCATTAATAAGAGTGAGGACGAAAGTCTCATATTCCTCGTCGGGCAAGGAACTCAACAACAGCAACGCTTTGTCCTCATCTTTAATCTTGACATCTACATTCGCCAAATCTGCAAGTAGCTTCGTGTAGTGGATCATGTGATCACCAATGGATGTCTCCTTCTTCAATTGGAAGCGATAAAGCCTCCTCTTCAAATGCAAACGATTTTCGACGCTCTTCGTCAAATATTTGCCCTCTAGGACCTCCCAAATCTTCTTTGCCGAAGTTTCATTCATCACATCATACTTAAGGTCTTGGGTAAGGCAAGACCTAATCACACCACACGCCGTTCTATTCATTTTATTCCAAACCTTTTCTTCAACGTCGGCCGGTTTCCCGTCCAACTCCAATGTGTCTTCCAAATTTTGCGCATTTAGCGCATCCATGACTTCGCATCGCCAAAGTCCAAAATTATTTGTGCCGTTAAACTTTTCCACATCTATCTTCATAGAATGTATATTCAAACTTTGGACGGCCTTCACACCAGAAGAACCCTCCCCAATTTTATCTTTCTCAGCCATATATCTCAAAGCACCCAATAAACAATTGCGGAACGAACAAGGAGTAGATCCAACTTGAAAAAGATAGAAACTTTACCACAAAGATCCGATCTTTATCACCGACTGAAGCTCTAGAGAAGCTTCCCAACTGATCTACACCTCCAAAAAGCCCAAGTGTTGCCCGGCGCTCTGATACCAATTGTTGTGCCTCGAGAAACCAAACCAATCACCAAGAAAGATAAAGAACCAATCACAATCAACAGCACAAACAATCCAACACCAATTTTACGTGGTTCGGCGAGATGCCTACGTCCACGGGGCAAGGAGGGGGGAGTTTTCACTATTAGAAATCAAGAGGAACAAACTAGGGTTACAAATCTCTCATAAACCCTCAACAATCAACTCTCAATCTCTCCAATTGCTCCTAGAATAGAAGCCCAAATAAAACTCTCTCAATCTGCTCAAATTCGTCCTTGCTCATAACCCTAAAAAACACCCAAAGGTATTTATAGGAACCCAAAACGAAACGGGTCAGAAAAACCAACCCAACTCAAAAACCGCAACGTCGGTCGACCGGGTCGGTCGACCGCCACCATCTTCGGTCGACCGGGTCGGTCGACCGGCCCTGATCCAAACGCACAGTGGCTTCTGTGCACGAATGCGGTCGACCGGGCCGATCGACCGCCCAACCTGAAAACCTGAAACTGAGCCTGAACTTCTACAGATGGCTCAAAGTTATAATTTTATACTCTATTAAGGTCCACAGGTTACGAACTCTTTTATTGGTAGGAACGTAAACCTACTGAGCAATATATTTTTTTCTTAAATATATGCTTTAGAAATTTACAGCCAACAAGATTTGTAGCTGAATTTATGTCAAAAGTCCTCATCACCATGGCAAAACTTTAAAGTTTTGATGATAGTTGAGAGTTATAATTGTATACTCTAACCGAACACAATCCTCTAGATTAAGAAATATAAAGAAAATAAAGGGACCTAAAACACTACATGCATCCCCTTTTGCCAATTAAACTATAGTGAGGAAGCTCAGAAATCAAACAAAAAAAAAAGTTCGTTGTTCTGAACTATGCAAGTATAAGAAGAGATTCGTTGATGAATAAATGTTGGTCAGTTGGCGTGGCAATGAGGATCCAACTATGTTTGATGCCTTGGAAAATCTGTCCTTGGCTTAAACCAAAGTTTTCAATCAAGCAGACGTTAGTTCAAAAGCTTATCATTCAGGATTCAGAGCATGTGCTATAATTCTAAAGTGTGATGACTCTTTTTATAAACGCTTTTCTTGTGAATGGAATCACAACAGTAGGAGGGACGATCAGAAGGCTAAAAAGTATGAACCCTATGTTTGTTTTCTTGTGTAACGCTATGAATTATTTCACTACATCCTTTGACACAAGTCAAACTTTTTGGGTAAGCATTGAGTTGGAGCCACATTTTTCTTGTAGGTATTGGTCTAATCTCATTAAAAAGGTTAGGCTAGGAGCATTTTTTTTATTTAATGAATATCTAAAGAGAGAATGTAACAAAACTCAGGTTAACATCAAGTAAGCTAAAACTGATGTTTTTCCTGTCTTGATTGATGTATCACTAACGTGACGCATATTAAAACTATCAAGTATATTAAAACTATCAAGTAATATCTTAATATGTTAATATCTAAATTTTAACAGGTATGGCATGTTA
The DNA here is from genome assembly GCA_022839385.1 of Asparagus kiusianus. Classification (NCBI taxonomy): domain Eukaryota; kingdom Viridiplantae; phylum Streptophyta; class Magnoliopsida; order Asparagales; family Asparagaceae; genus Asparagus; species Asparagus kiusianus. The sequence continues at coordinate 60,616 of BQKN01064499.1, read as the reverse complement.
GTCTCGAGAGTGTAGACCAAACCTGAAATCAAATCAACAAAAGAAAACTATAAAACCCCAGTTTGGTTGACCGACGGAGGAGATTCGGTCGACCGCGACGCCTGCAAGAAACAAGCGTGAGAAGCTCGCTCTGGTAGGTCGACCACATGGATGGTCCGGTCCTGTCGGTCGACCGAAAACCCTGTAGAAATCCAAGCTCAGAATCGAGCTCTGCTCGATCGATCGACACGATGACTCCGGTCGACTGAAAATGTGCACGAGCAGACCCTGTAAAATTGACACTCTGGTCGGTCGACCGAAGCCATTGGTCCGATCAACCGATGTCGGGATTTTCAGTTTCCTAATTCGTTTGGGATTCTATTTTGGGTTGGGATCCTATATATACCTAAACGTTTTTAGGGTTTATAGAACACGTGAAAAAGAGGGTTTTGAGAGGATTCTTTCAGAGAGATCTCAAAGAGATAAAAACTATTTATGAGCATTGTAATCTTCTTCAATTAATCAAAGAATTGTGTTGTGTGGCTCCCGAGGACATAGGCACGTTGCCGAACCTCGTTAAATCGGGTGTGTTATTTCTTGTTTATCTTTCCTGCACTTTTTCTTTATTTACGATGATTTTTCTACTTGCTAAACTCTTAGCACAAGGTCCGGAAGGGCACGGGTTCGATTGATTATTTTGAATCCCCAACAACTAGTATCAGAGCTTCGTTCAGAGGGTTTGTGCAAGAACCATGGCAGAGGAAAGAAAATCAAAGATCAAGAAGTTTGACGGATCAGATTTCGCCTACTGAAAGTCGCAGGCGGAGGACTATCTGTACCAGAAGGACCTTTACCGTCCGTTGATGGGCAAGGCTACGAGAAAGAAGAAGGAGGAATCAGACGAGGACTCGAAAATACTGGATCGAAAGGCTCTAGGGCAGATCCGGTTATCGCTCGCTAAATCAGTCACCCATAATATATTGAAGGAGAAGACAACAATGGGGCTTATGGAAGCACTCGTAAAGATGTGCGAGCAACCGTTAGCCGCAAACAAGGTGCATCTCGTCAAAATATTCAACCTCAAGATGGCAGAAGAATGCTCCTTCACGATGCACCTCAGTGAGTTCAACACGATTGTTAATCAACTTATCTTCATGGACATCATGTTTGATGACGAAGTGCATGCCCTATTGATTCTATCGCTGTTGTCGGATAGTTGGGCAGGTTGCGTAACTGTAATTAGCAACTTGGCGGGGAATGAGAAGTTGTAGCTGAGCGACGTTATTAGTGTGACGCCTCTGTTTTCACACATGGTTGCAGTCTAAGGTGAACCCAGAGATGTCAAACATACAATACATCCACACCGTGCAATAACACGTTTCACTAATCACAGTAATATCCTCTAGTGGAATTAAAAATAAGTATAGGTACAAAACAGGCAAAATAAGGAAATAAAAACAATAGACATGATATAGAAAGTGATATATCATAAATAAAAATCATGTCTCAACTAAAATACATCTGATATCTAGAATAATGAAAGTGTCTCAATATGAATTAATTGAAAATCATACTAAGGCATACTGCCTTTACAATATGAAAATAACACTCTAATATCTGAATGAGAACATAAAACTATAGTAGAGTCTCAGCTACTAAAATATGCGACGGCGACTATGCTAGAGCTCCATCATCCTGCGTCTCTCCGGAACTCTGAGCTGCCTAAAAAAATTTAAAACAAAAAGAACAACAAGAAGAGCGTTAAAGTGCTACAACAAGATCACCTCCATCCGCCCCCCAGGGAAAGGGCTGCTAGATGAAGTGGAGGCTCTATCTATTAAGCATAGTCTACCTAGATCATTTTTCTTGTATCTAATAGTATTAATATTTAGACACCTATAATGTGAGACATAGTACGTCGAGCGAAATAATCCAAATAAGGAAACCCTCATGTATATATCATATGTCTCAAATTATAGATACATAAATATTAACATCAAACTAGAGATAAACAATCTAAATAAAATTAATAATTAGAAACCCACAATACGAGACTAGTATGTCGAGCGAAATAATCCAAACAAGGAAACCCTTATGTATATACCATATGTCTCAAATTGTGAATCTCTAATCATTGATCTCAACCTAAGAATAAAATAAAGTAATACATAAAGTAAAGACATTCTTAATATTGTATTTATAATATCTTTCACTATCACTGGAAAGATAAGATAAAAATCAGCATATAATCCCGCATACTTTCAAAGGTAAAGTACCTCGGTCATATATCTCAGCAATGAGTTATATACATAACTGGCATCCACCAAAGACTCAAGCTATCAATAATCATCTCAATGTAAATCCTTGCAAGATTCTGATTTTATCGCATTATCATGCACAATGGACTATCCTGTAGGTATCCTAAACAGTATACACGGCTCATTAGTCTCATCGCGATCTTAGTGCATAACATGAGTGCGGGACGACCTACCATATAGATATCCTAAAAGATGGCTCACAAGGCTCATCACACCCTCGTGCGGACGGACTGCTAGACAAAGCATCCAACCCCGACTCAATGGTCTGTACAAGTGGAATATCGATGCACTATCACACGTAGTACTGAACTGAGCTCATCAACAATATCCATCTCATATATAAACTGTGTATATGTGGTATATCGACACACTATTTCATATACTACTGAGCTGAGCTCATCAACGATATCCAATAAGTGCATAAACAATCTCTAACTCAAGTGTAATCAATTATACACTTGTCAAAATCCCCTTTAGAATACTCATGTGTGTACTACGACACCATTCATGTACCATCATGCTTGTACGTGTACTATCGTGCGACTCAAATCCCGCGACCGCATCTCAAAACAGTGCAACTTAATATTCAGAAAAATTTATCTTAGTAGTCTACTACTAAGCTTCATAGTCAACTATATTGTGTCCATCTAGACTCTGTAAAATCACGTATTAGTATTAGTAGTCGAAAATTAAGGACATTAGTCGACTACTCTGCAATAATCAAGTTTCTAAAAATTTAAACTGGACATGAGTAACCGACTACTAAGCTTAGTAGTCGACTATCCTGTCAAAACATGCATTCTTTCATGCACGAACAGTACTCATTAGTCAATTGCACATATCATAAAGTTAAAACAAGACCTTATACTTGGCATATGCAACAGAAATTATCTGGATCATAATATAAGATTTTTTTATTCCTTCAAATTAGGGTTTAGCATCCTAATTAATCAATTTCATTAATTAGCTCTTAAATAAACAACATAATTATCAACACATGATAAAAACTACTCATGAACAGAGATGAAATTCGTTTAAACATGTTTATCTCACTTAGGTATCACAAACCTAGGGTTTTAGCATGATTAGTTTAAAATAAAACTCAATTAAATAAATAAATAGTGTTTACACACGGGTTAAACCTAATTAACAAGTTAAAAATAAAATTAACATTTACCCTAATGATCATGATCATGTTTCTAGCATCAACAACAAGGATTAACCTTCAGATCTAATCTGGTCCATGATTTATCATCAAAAATCTACCTTTTATCACATCTAGTTAAGAATAAACATGTAAAACATAGATTTAAACATATTAAATCATTTATTTACTAAGGGTATAGGTTTGGATGAAGATGATCTTTCCTCAATTGCTATGTTGAACTCCTGAACACGCGTGCAAGATCTCTTCTTCAGCAAAAGCCCACAATCTCTCCCTTTGCTCAATATCACATCTCAAAACGCCTCGAGGAAACACCAAAAATGAGATCTTGGGTTTAAGGAGAGAGGGTGGTTGTGTTCTCACATGAAAGAGGGTAAAAAGAGTTTTAAAACGAGTATATATACGCATATATACAACTGGGTTCGAAACAAAACGAATCCGACCCGAAACCCATAAGAAATCTGGAAACAGCTTGACTAGTCGACTAATACCCTTAGTAGTCGACTACTAAGCTTAGTAGTAGACTACTAAGCTTAGTAGTAGACTATTAAGAGAACAGATTCAGCTTATGCATGTTTCGTGCATGATTCTCTTCTATACTCATATATATACATTGATTTAATCTCAAACCAAATCTTAGCATATTCAAACATCAAAATATGTTATTTATAACCATATAACATATTTATTATTATTTATCACCATATATTCAAATTTACAGGGTTTTATAGTTAGCATGATTCTATTCGAGGAGGTTAGAAGGAAATCCTACGAATGAGAAGGTTCAGGTTCAGCCCTAAATCTCGAGAAGAGATGCCGAAGCCAGAAGAAGGGTAATCAGAACATGAATTGGTTGAAGTCAAAGAAGAAAAGATTGAACTTGAAGGTTAGGCCTATTAAAGGGAAGTGTTAAAACTGCGACCAGGAGGGTCATATATCTTCAGTCTGTAAAACACAAAAGAAGGATGCGAATGAGCAGGAGGCTCATATCGTGCAAGATGCCTTGATCCTTGCTATGGACAGTGATTCTAATTCATGGGTAATTGATTCAGGAGACTTGTTTCACGCCTGCTAATAGGAAGCTTCTTCAGAACTATGTAGCATGGAACTTTGGTAAAGTATACTTGGGGGATAATGAGCCTTGTAGTATTATTGAAAGATGCAACATACAGATTCAGATGAAGGGCTCTAAGTGGAATCTAAAGAATGTCAGACATGTACCGAAGCTGAAGAGGAATCTTGTTTTGGTTGACCAGCTTAGAGCGGAAGGCTATGTTTTAACATTCACCGAGGATTCGTGAAAAATCTCTAACGGCACTATGGTGGTTGCCCTATGCAACAAAACATGAACTCTTTACCTTACTTCACATGCGAGTGACACCATCACAATTGCAACTAATAAGGAGAGTACAAATCTATGGCATAATAGGCTATGACACATGAGTGAGAAGGGTATGAAGATTCTACACTCATAGGGAAAGATAATCGGTATCGATTCAGTTGAATTTAGTGTTTGCGAGGACTACATCTACGGGAAGCAGAAGAGGGTCAGCTTTCAAAAGAGTGAAATGCCACTTAAAGCTCAGAAGCTAGAGCTTGTTCATATAGATACATGGGACCCAACTAGCATGTCTTCTCTTGACGGTTCGATGTACTATGTCACATTTATCGACGATCACTTGAGGAAGGTGTGGGCATACTTTATGAAGCACAAGTCAGAGGTGTTTGGGATCTTCAAGAACTGGAAAGCCATGGTAGAGAACGAGACAGATCTGAAGGTGAAGTGTCTGAGATCAGACAATAATGGAGAATATGAGTTGGAGGAGTTCAAGAGGTTTTGTGCTCTAAATGGGATTCGTTTGGAGAGGACTACTCCCAATGACCCCACAACAGAATGGCATTACAGAGAGGACGAACAGGACATTGACGGAGCATGCAAGGAGTATGCGTCTATACACAGGTCTATCCAAGATATTTTGGGTAGACGTTGTAGGGTCCTCTTGTGTATATATACCAAGTATATGATCGTGACCCTTAAGAAAAGAGTGCATTCTTATAAAGAGTAAATTTGCGGAAGCTTTCACTAAACACTAGAGAGTGAGTTTGAAAAGTAGATTATAAATTACAAAGAAAGAATGACAACAATCTTAGAAAATGAACATCACAAACACAAGCATGTATACTGGTTCCACCTCCCCGGTGTACATCCAGTCCCCAAGCAAATCCCACTTGAGATTTTCACTATGATTTTGAAACCTTACAAAATTAAAAGCAAACTTGACCAATTTGCAAGACCATGCAAATTGCAAACCCAATTGACAACATCATGCTAATTGTAAACCAACCTCTAGACCAAGAGATCAACCCCTCTCACAAAATGAGAGAAACTTCCTTTGAAGCAATGTATAATTCCAATCCTATAAGTCTTAATGTGGATGTGAATGTGTAACAGTGGCTTATGAATTTTTTAACTATCTGAATATTTTCTAAACAATCTCTAAGAATGAATCGAACAAATGCAATATTAGAAACTCTCTTTTCTAGAAAAAACAAATTCAAAAACTAAAAGTTTAGAGAGTTAATTTGCACAATATGTGAATCTTATAAACACAAATCTTGTTCTCATGTTTACCAACATTTACCCTATTTATAGTCTCTGAAAAGCCATATTTTAAACCCAAATAACACCTCAAAACGGCTATAAACGGTCATATATTCAAAACCTGTAACAATCAGAAAATTGCTTTTGTAGTTAACTACAACTCTTAGTAGTCAAATACTCTGAGTTGAAACAGACTCTACGTAGTCATAAAATTCCATAGTAGTCGACTACTTAGTCTATTAATCGACTATACTGTAATCGATAGAAAGTCTGGAATTGTGATTCAACTCTTATTAGTCAACTATAATGTCTAGTAGTCGACTAGCCTGTAATAACACAGAAACTGATATTCTATCTGTGTCTTTTATAGTCAACTATTCATGCCATTAGTTGACTATTAAGGGGTAGATATAAGTTATATGATATGTTTTAAGTCTCACTCAATATCTATTAAATCTAATGGTTAACATAGGGGATTTCTATAGTTAACCAATACACTAAGCATGTGTTAGTGTGTTCTAACACTATTTGTATGCATGTTTGTGAGTGATCAAGGCTTGTACACATTTCTAAGCAAAGAAAATATAAAATTATATTTTGATAATAAAGTATATCTTCTTCTTTGCTTTATTTTTCCTTGAACTCATCATATGTCTTGAGTATTTCTTTGAATATCATTGTTGATTTAGCTCTGATACTACAAAACAAATATTAGCACATAATACACACAACATATAATATTTATTATCATCAAAAATAAACTAATCTTAGGATCAAGATTCCTAACATTCTTCCCTTTTTTGATGATGACAAATATATGTTATTAAGATATAAAAATTTTAATCCCCTTATATAAAATTATTAGATAAAATCTTTTACTCCTCCTACATCAAAGCATTGGTAAAAAATTTAAATTTTTTATATAACTCCCCCTTTGTTATTAGCAAAAAGAAATAAACATAAATCTAGTTAAAAAAAATTCACGGGTACCTTAATAAAAAGATTAAGCACTTTGATACCCTTTTATATATGATCCTTAGGATTAACCCTTAGGAATCTAAATCCACTTGGAATTTGGTTTCCATTTATTAACATAAGTATAATTCTTTGAATTACAAACTTCATGCATATAAGATAAAATATAAGCATTCCTATTATGAATATTCAAATTCTTAGGAATCCGTATATACTTATATTGTTTAGCATGAATATTCTTATTATTATTCTTCAAAACATAATCATTCTTTGTAAAATACTTAGGAACAAAGCCAATACCAAAATAATTGATTAAAGATTTTTGAAATGAGAGCAAATTATTCAAATTCTCTTTATCTTTGTTAAATTTGTTCACATTTAAAGATAAGTCTTCATATTTACATCTAAGTGAACTCATTTCTTTATCTAAATCTGAAATACGAGTTTTCATTTTATCACATTCGGATTTTATATAAATATTATTATTAGTCAATAATTTATTTTCAAAGAAATTATTATTTAGTTTATTCAATTTTTCAACTTGTGAAGAATTTAAAGTTACTAATTCTAAGTTTAGTCTTTCATTTTAATTTTTTAATAACTTATAATTAGACTTCAAATTCTTAAATTTAGCATAAAGTTCATTGAATACTTCTAATAATTCTTTATTATTAATATTATTGCGTACCTCATCTTCTTGGGCCATGAAGCACATGTGAGCGGATTTCTCTTTTTGTTCTTCTTCTTCTTCGGAAAAGCTATCATCCCATGTCATTGCCAAAGGCTTCTTTTTCTTATCTTTGAACTTCTTAAAGTTTGTAGACTTTGACTTTTGCTTTTGAAGAGGACAATCCTTCTTCAAGTGTCCTAGCTTATTACATCCATAATAAATAAAATTATTGTTGGTATCTTTAACATTTTTATACTTACTTTGGATAAGGAATTTTTTAAACTTTTTTGAGAGAGCATCAATGTCTTCATCATCTTCATCTGATCCATCATTGTCGGAAGATGCATTTAAAGCAATGATTTTCTTCTCTGATTGTTCTCTCTCCGTTCCATCTTGAAGTTGTACTTCCTATGTTATTAAATTCCCAACAAGATCTTCTAGGGTAAGTGTTAAGAGGTCATTGGCTTCTTCAATTGCGGCCGTCTTTTTCTCCCATTCTGGTGTAAGTGCATGAAGAATTTTTCTCATCATCTCCAATTGTGTGTACTCTTTTCCAAGACCAATTAGAGAAATGGTAATGTCAGTAAATCATGTGATCATTTCAGTGATCGTCTCATGTTCTTTCATTTTGAATAACTCAAACATGTGCACAAGAACAGAGATTTAACTTTGTTAGTTCCTTCGTGTGTTATCTCTAATGTATGCCAAATTTGATGGGCTGAATTGCAAGTAGACGTGCGATTAAACTCGTTCTTGTCCAAGGCACAAAACAGTGCATTCATCGCCTTAGAGTCTAGATTTACATTTGTCCTTTGAACAATCATCCATTCAGTGTAAGGAGTGGTAGGCTTTGTAAATTCCATCTCTACAATGTTCTAAAGTACATATCCAAGAGATTGAAGGTAGATATTCATTCGACACTTCCAATAGTTGTAGTGTGCCGTCAAAGAGAGGTGGTCGCTGTGTGGAATGGCCCTCTTTGAATTGTGAAGTATTTGATGTACTAGATAATGTCATCTTTCACCTCGCTCTGATACTAAATGTAGAATCTGTTACAATGCTCACTAAAACACTAGAGGGAATAGTATTCCTTTTAAAATTTATGCAAAATAGATTATAAATTGCAATGAAGATAGCAAAATCACAGAGAATCACAATTGCAAACACAGTATTTTATACCGGTTCCACCTCCTTGGTGTACATCCACTCCTCAAGAAAATCTCGCTTGAGAGTTTCACTATGATTTTAAAAAACTTACAAAATCAAATAGCAAAACCGACCAATTTGCAAGACCATGTAAATTGTATACAATCTCTTCACCAAGAGATCACACATCTCACACCCGAGAGAACTTTTCTTAAATCAACAATACAATTCCTATAAGCCTTGATTGTGTAGTGATGTGTAGCAGTGGCTTAGGAATGTTTTTATTCTCTGGAAGTTACCTAAATAAGTTGTATATTTGATGAAGATCAAATGCTAACTCAGAGAATACGTTTCTCAAACATTTAGTGAAAATCTGAATGTTTTGAACTCTTGAAAATGCACAAAAATTGAATCTTATGGATAGGAATTAGTTGACCAAATTTCTGAACTTGTAACCTATTTAAAGCTCTTAAAAATACAAGTTTTCAAAGTCAATTAACGGATCAAAACGACTTTAAACAGTCAGTAATTTAAATTATGAAATGCTAGAAAACTGTCATTGTAGTCCACTAGTAGTCATTGTAGTCGACTACACTGAGTTAAAACGGACTCTGTAAATTCAGGATTTTACTTAGTAGTCGGCTACATTGGTCATTAGTCGACTACACTATAAAGGACAGAAAATCTAAAATTTAATTTCAAAGCTGAGTAGTCGACTATACTGTGTAGTAGTCAACTACACTGTAAACAATAAAAAGTTAAAATTCTGAATTGACTTTTAGTAATCGACTATACTGTAACTTTACAGAAACTAAGATTTTGCCTAAGTGCTTAGTAGTCGACTATAAAAAGTCATTAGTCCACTAGACTGTAATTTGACAGAAACTTATATTTCTGATCTGAACTTCAGTAGTCGACTACAAGTAGTCATTGGTCAACTACTAAGGGGTGAAAACTAATATAAATGAGATATTTTTAGACTTATTGATAAGTTATAAATTCTAATGGTTAATATAGGGGATTTATATTATTAACCAACACACTAAGCATGTGTTAGTGTGTTCTAATCACTATGTGTGTGTATGTGTGAGTGATCAAGACTTGTAAAAAATTTCTAAGTAAAGAAAATGTAAAATGTACATTGATGTATAAGCTCTTTATCTTCTTACTTTATGATGCCTTGAACTCATCTTGCACTTATTCATATTTGATGTTGAAACCTGCAATGATATGTTAGTGCATAATAATATTCATAGTGATACACATAATGAATAAATTGTTATCATCAAAATTATATCTTGGGGACATGATATCCAACATACGCGGTGCATACAACAGCTTATCTGATTAATCATGGGCCCTCAGTTCCATTAGATTTCGGGATTCCAGAAGAGGTTTGGAGTTGCAAGAAGTTTAATCTCTCACACTTGCGATTATTTGGCTACGTGGCATATATTCATATCAGTGACCATGTCAGGGACAAGCTAGAAGCTAAGTCACAGAAGTGTACATTCATTGGATACGGCATTGATGAGTTCAGTGGTATCGTCTTTGGGATGAGAAGAACAGGCAAATCATCAGGAGTAGAGATGTGATATTCAATGAGGAGGTGATGTACAAGGATAGTGACAATGCTAAGGATATCCAAAGCAGTGGGAACAGCACTAAGGATGCAGGTGAATCTGAATACATGGATTTAGAGGAACTTCCGGATAGGGGAGACAACATTATTTCTGACCGAAGAACGGAGGAGTCTCCAGGTGCAGAGACTACTACCCTGGACGTGGAGCTTAGGAGGTCATCTAGGGTACCCAAACCGAATCCCATATATCTCTCATCGTTAGATTATTTGTTTTTGATAGATAGCGGAGAACCAGAGTGCTACGAGGAGGTTGTTCGTCATAAAAATTAAGACTTCCAAAAAGGGATTTGTTTGTATTAATAAGAATGGCTTATTACAAACTAAGGATCAACAATTACAACAGAAGTGAAGAGAATGCTATTCTTGTTTAACGTGGATTCTTCGGTAGAGATAGGACGCCTCCCTTGAATATTTGTGTCGAGTTTGCTTCTCTTGGACGATCCGATCGAAACTGTGATTGAGCTTCAGTACGTAGTAAAAGCTTTCGTGTGATTGAGTTCGATTACCCGAGCTTGATAAATGTCAAGACCAAATGCTTAGAGAAGGCTAATATGCAAGAGTTTGCAAAGAGCCAAGAGTCTCAAATCTGAGAGTTCAAATTGAGTCTACTTCAATAATCTAAGCTTTTGCTTAAGGATCTCCAGCCAAACTCTCAAGATGCAGAGTCTTAAGAATGTCAAGCCGATCAAGACCACAAAACCAGTAGCCCCCTTTCATGTTGCCAAAGATGGCTTATAAATAGGCAAAGAAAGGCATGATCAATCCCTTGACTTGTGGGATGTGACCGCTCATAGCTGAGGAGCACCATACCTCCCCCTATAGCTGTAAGATGTGACCACTATAGGTTATAAGAGCCATGCATCATCACTCAGGATGTAGGACGTGGGTAGGCCCACTCCCACAGGTAAGCAACTGTTTGCACTTCTTAGACGAGGCTGGCAGGCTTACAAGCGAGCTTGAGTGGTGTCTGAATGCTCAGGCGAGCTTGGTGAACAGGTGGGGCCGGCTAGTAGGCCCTACAAAAGTTAGGGGAGCTTGAGTCTGTGCCGACGAACTTCCTACAAGCGAGCTTGACTTGTGTGGGCGAGCAAAGCATTCAGGCGAGCTCGACTCGCATGGGCGAGCGAAGCATTCAGGCGAGCTCGATTCGTGCGGGTGAGTCAAGCCATGTTGGGGAACTATGGCTCATGTAGGCGAGCAAAGCGTGTTGGCGAGTCAAGCTTGTAGGTGAGCTCTGCTTGGCCTTTTGAATGTAGGCCAGCTTGACTTGTGCTGGCAAGTCAAACAAACAGGCGAGCTTTGATTGGTCTTCTGAATGTAGGTGAGTTTTGCTTGCTTTGAGCATGCAGGCGAATTCAAACAGGCGAGATTTGAGTTCTCTTGTGTAAAGTCAATTTTATTACCTACAGAGGCTATGTAAATGAGTGAATCTTAGCAGTGGGAGCATGCGATGCAAGAAGAGATAGATTCTCTACACACTAATGAGACATAAGAGTTAGTGTTTGCATCAAAAATTATTTTATTTGCCGAACTCATTACAAATCATTTATCGAATACAATGATTTTAAAGAAACAAGCCTTTTTATAAGACCTCTTGTTACAAACAAATAAACTCCTAGAAACACATGTAGAGGATGTTTATCATCCGCTACTTGTATGGGATCTTTGCATGTGCGGGGGTGCGTTAACCCGTGGACGACTGTATCACAAATCCAAATTGAATCGTGAAGAAGGCTTAAGGTCCATGTTTCATTTTACAAACAAATACTGAAGTGGATATCTTAGCAAAGTAAGATAAAACACTCTTCCCAAGATCAAGTCAAAGCTTAGATCTCGGGGAAACACCAAAGGTTTTTGGAAATGCTTGAAAACAATGAAGACTCTCTCTCTTGCTCAAGATTCACCAACTAGCTCCAGTCTCTGCTCTCTTTGTCTTTGTTGTTAGACCCTAGATGGGGGGTGATTAGGGTCTTATGCTAATCTAATCTGATTATATGCCAATTAAAACTTATTAATAAATATATTCTTGCAAGATAGATATACAACTAATTATGAGCAAAAATATACAATATGAACAAAGGAATATATCCTAGCAATAAGATATACTATGAGATATATATGTAAGGATATGAAACTAATATAAGGGTAAACAATTTGAAACTAGATAGTGGGCAAACTAAATAATGAGACAATGAAGATATGAGCAATGAGCACAAATAAGAATAAACACCAAAGCATACTCAAACACAATTAAATGATCACGGAGATCGGACCTTCCGTCCTATGTCTTCGCTCCCCACTCCCGGGGAGAAATCCACTATCACAATCGGGTTTTCTACGCTCACCCGAATAACGTTTACACCTCACAATGTCGGTTTTTAACGCTCACCAATCAACGTCCACACCTCACACTCGGTTTTCTAGTTTACCGAAAACTTCACAATTCACACTCTCATAATGTCGGTTTTCAACGCTCACCGATCAACGTCTACACCTCACACTCGGTTTTCTAGCTCACTGAAAACTTTACAACACTAACAATATAACAACAAATGATTTGTTCTCTAATACAAGGTAAGAACTCAATTAAGCACAACTCAATGTTACAATCTCTTACAACCCAAATTATACTATGAATGTAAATACAATAAGCTCAAGTGGATGTGTGTAAACAATGTGTGAAATCAAATCTAAACCCAATTAGCAAACTAGCAATAATAAGAATATAAAAATTAATAATAAAATTGCTAGAGAAAAGAGTTAGAAAACTTCTCTATAAATACAAAGAGAGAATGATAAAATATTAAAGATGAACTCCTCAACAACTGATGTAAGCTCCTCTTTGTAAAAACAAACCTCAAACTTAAAACAAACTAAAACAGGCTTAAACCCTTGTTAAACTTTTGATTAAAAACTTCTTGGATGATATCTGGTAGAAGGGGTTTGAGGGGTTTATATAGGAAGAGAAACCAACAGCAAAAACCCCAAAGGAAAATACCAAAAAGCCTAAGAATTAAAAATCAGATTCTGTACAAAAATAACCGTTGGGTGAACGGCGGTCGACCGTAAAAATCTCACGGTCGACCGCGAGCCACTTTCGAGGCTCAGAAAATTCCAGAAACTTTGACGGTCGACCGTGGTGGTCGACCGTGGGAATTTTCGAGCTGACGTTCGACCATGGCGGTCGACCGTAAAAGTTGCTGATGGCTCCGTAGGGAAAATCAAAGTCGCGGTCGATCGTGGCGGTCGATCGTAAACTGACATAAGAGAAAACATGTTTGAAAGTTGATTTTATGATTTTAAAACCCTGTTTAAAAATATCAAATAAATTCCAAAAAATATAAAACTTTAGAGAATGATTATAGACATGATAATAAACATGCTACAAAGACTGATTTTCAAAAAGGACCTCCCAAATAAAAAATATCATCATTTTGTAAAATAGTCCAAAACATAAAAATGTGAACATATGAGTTTTGATATTTTAGCTTAACCATGTTTTGAAATAATACAAAATAATTTTATAGACTTAAAAAAAGATGTAAACTATTGTTATGAAATCTATAAACAATGAATATAGTATTTTCACAAATACAATAGAATATGAAACATATGAGTATGAATATGAATATATATTTGTTTCATATCTATGAAATTAAACCAAACCAATTTATCCTCGTAAAAACAAACATGTATGAATATAAATATTTATTTATATGCTAGTAAAAACTTTGTTTGTGGATAAACCAAAATCCAAAATATGTACATATATATATAACTATATATATATACATAGAAACCAATAAAACGTGTGTGTATATGATATTAAGCTTAAAGTACTTAACACACATAATATAATACCTAAACTAAATTATCCAAGCTATGATCTTGATCTTCAATAAGCTCTTCTTGGTAAACTTGTAGATGAAGCTTGAACTTGGATCTTCAACTTAAATTGTACGGCTTCACTCTATAATTTCGCCAACATCCATTGGATATGATTGTGAATGCGTAATTTCATCCATCCTCTAACTTGTTGTTTGTCTATAATAAATAAGAAAACATAAATACTAGACAAACAACATTAGTGATAAATTGTTTGTTAAACATCATCAAAATAAGAAGGCCAACATTTGTCCTTGCTTCGTTCCCATGCATATAGGTGATAGTGGGCTATTTATAACCCATAGGAACCATAACCGAAAGTTGAAGTTGAAAAGAAATCGCTTCGACAAACTCCTATATCTGAGACAGTGGCAACTGTCTCGGAAGCATGGCTTGCTTCTGGCAATTTTATAACAGCTCCCACCATGTTTAATAACCATTATTCCTTCGATTATGTGTGTGATTTTTGGTTGTAATGGCTCCCACGCGTTTTTGGATGATTCCCAATAGTTATTAAGCTATGTGGATTACACAAAACTCAAGAAAACCGTCGCTAAGCCCACTCTAATTTCTGAGACAATCGCAACTGTCTTGGAAACTATGAATTGTCTCATGGCTTCCGAGACACGTTTTGTGCCTCGAAACTTGTGTGATGCACTTCTTGGGCATTCCTTAGTTGACTTTTGAGTTGAAGAGTTTCATTGACTTTTGTCAAAGTGTCACAAAAATCGTTGAATCTTCCCTTTAGTTCCTTGCAATATTAGGAGTCGCCTAACAAGATAGGAAGCTTTCGAGTCGACTCAAGGCATGTTGACTAACACCACCTTTCAAGTCGGCATGAAGGGACTTGGCTTCAAAGGTTGGTCTTTTTTCGAGACACTTACTAGTGTCTTGGACAAAGCTGCCTCTTTTGAGACAGTGGCAAGTGTCTTGGAATTCGAATCGACTATCACCGTCTTTCGATTCGGCATGGAGGGGGTCTCATCTTAGGTATCATCTCGAGATTTCAACTTCTATCGGCCTTCGAGTCAACACATAAGGTGTTATCTCAGTTCGCCATTCGAACAACATAGGAATTGTCGTCTCATCTGGTCTACATTGATGTCGTCTTGACTTGTAGTCTCGTCTTGGTATCATCTCGAACTGTCTCTTGAGTCGACACAAAGGGATCTCGTCTAGGACTTCGAACTGTCATCTCGTCTCGGTCTCGTCTCGGATTGTCTCTCGAGTCGACACGAAGGGATCTCGTCTAGGACTTCGAGCTGTCGTCTCATCTCAGACTTTGAGTCGTCTATCACCGCCTCTCGAGTCGACACAAAGGGATCTCGTCTAGGACTTCGAGTCGACTACCAACGCCTTTCGAGTCAACACGAAGGAGATCTCATCTCAGCTCTCGGCTTGGACTTTGAGTCGACTACCAATGCCTTTTGAGTCGACACAAAGGATATCTCATCTCGGGTCTTGGCTCGGACTTCGAGTCGACTATGAACGCCTTACGAGTTGACATGGAGGTGTCGAGATGTCGATCGCCTTTCGAGTCGACACCGGAGGTGTCGTCTCGTCTGATCAAGACGCCAGGTACCTTTCAAGTCAACACAGGAGGTGTCATCTCGTCTAGTTGAGATGTTGGCTACCTTTCGAGTCGACATAAGAGGTGTCGTCTCGTCTGGTTGATTGAGACGTCAACTTTTACTCGATTTGCAGGGGTTGTCGGATTGAGATTCCCATTGTTGATTTGGCTCCTTAGTTGATCTTTGGCTTTGGATGATTCTCTGTAACTGAGATGATGACGTTTATTATCTTCTTTTCAACTTAAGCTATATGTGATACCCTATAGGTAATTTTTGACACCTACAGTTAGCCTAATTATCTGCACAGAAAAAAGTCTTACATAAAAAATGGGTCTATCGAGTCAAGTAGGAGAGTGATGGAAGCAAGAGGTACAAGGCCATATTAGTCGTGAAGGGGTTCTAACAATGGGAATGAGTGGATTATACGAAGATATTTTTCCCCGTTGTGAAGCTTACAACCATTATAATGGTGTCAAGCTTAGTAGCTGCAGAAGATCTCTACCTTGAGCAGTTAGATGTGAAGACTGTCTTACTTCATGGTGACTTGGATAAAGAAATCTACATGAAGCAACACGTTGGCTTCAATGAAGAAGGAAAGGGAGATATGGTGTGTAAGCTCAAGAAGAGTTTGTATGGATTGAAACAGGCTCTGAGACAGTGGTACTAGAAGTTCGACAACTTCATACAGAGCAATGATTATGGAAGATGCAATTCAGATCATTGTTGCTACTTTAAGAAGTTCGAGCCCAGCTATATCAAGTTATTATTGTATGTTGATGACATGCTAGTTGCAGAACCGTGTTTAGAAGAGATAAACAAATTAAAGAAGGAATTAGCGAAGAAATTTGCTATGAAAGATCTGGGTGCAGCGAAGAAAATTCTTAGGATGCGAATCAGTAGAGATGAAGCTTAAGGGACGTTGAATTTGAGTCAAGCTGAATACATCGAGAATGTACTTTAGAGGTTCAACATGGAGAATGCTAAGCCCATTGGCACACCTCTTAGAAGCCAATTCAAGTTATCTGAGGAGTAATCACCCAAGACAGATACGGAGAAGGAGCACATAAGTAAGGTACCATATTCATCAGCCATTGGCAGTCTTATGTACGCTATGGTTTGCACGCGATCGGATATCGCCTATGCAGTGAGAGTTGTGAGGAGGTTTGCGAGTAATCCAGGAAAGCAGCATTGGGAGGCCGTGAATGTAGGCATCTAAAAATGCTTATAGGTATCCAAATACAGCTCAAGACAAAGAGAAGACAATAAACATCATCATCTAAGTTGCAGAGGATCATTCAAAGTTAAAAAAATCAACTAAAGGGTGTATCAAGAAACACATCATACGAGTTTCAAGGCATAAAACATGCATTGGAGTCATAAAGGAAAATCATAATTTTCGAGATAGTTATAACTATCTCGGAAGCATGAAGGAAGTCCACCACTTCCGAGACACTTACAACTGTCTTAGAAGCATGAAGGAAGTCCACTGCTTCCTAGATAGTTGTTCCGAGACACTCACAACTGTCTCGGAAGCTAAGAAGGAAGTCCACTGCTTCCGAGACACTCACAACTGTCTTGGAAGCTAAGAAGGAAGTATAGTGATTTTCTTAAGATTTGTACGTAGCACGTGGCTCTATAACTGCCAAAGATCGGGTTTGAACGTGGAGGAGTAGCTACAAGCGGGAATCACGTCCACAACTGTATGAATCATGGCATTAAAACGTGTTTAAAGCAGTTACAAAATAGCTAAAATGAAGCATGCTTCCGAGACAGTTGTAACTGTCTAGGAAATGGAAAACCAACTACGTTTCTGAGACAGTTAAACCTGTCTCGGAAATGGAACTTCTTTGACGTGATTTATTTTTGATTTATGACTTCAGTTATTATTCCTAATGGCTATAAATACTCCCCTAGGACCATTACTGACGGGGGGAGAGCAGATCCAAGGTAATTAGGGTAGAGAGACTTTAGCTTTTTGTGAATTTGAGCAAGAGAGAGTTTTGATTCCTCAAAAAACACTTCCAAGAAGCTTTTGGCGATTCCTAAAGATCTAAGCTCTGACTTGATCTTTGGAAGAGTGAACATCTTACATCGATAAGATATTCGCTTAAGATTCTTACTTTAATAAATGAAGAAGAACATCCAAAAGCCTTCATGGTTCAATCAGAATCTGTGAATCGATGGTACACGAGTTAACGCACCCCCGGTACAAGCAAAGATCCCATAAAAGTAGGAGTTGATAAACAATTTCTGTGTTATTTTCTAGAAAGTTATAATTTTCTTCTTATTGTGTAAGAGAGGTCTTATAAAAAGGCTATTTTCTTTTGAATTCATTGTAAACAATCAAAAAATATAATGAATTTCACATTGAGAATAATTTTCGATGAAAACAAATTGGCGACCACAGTGGGAGCCAACGGTCTCGTTACCGAGACCGTCGTGTCACAACCGATCAAGATGTCGGTTGAATCCACGGTCGAGTATGAGTTCGACCAAGCCAAGTTTGAGGAATATTTCTTATCATCTTCTTCAAGATCTTTATTATCTCGCAAGTACAAGAGGATCTCACCATTAAAGAAGGCTTACATGCCAAAGAAGGCCCAAGGTGAAGACTCTCACCCAGTCGTTGCCGAGGACTCCCTTAGCAACATTATCCCGACGACTCCCAAAGCCGGAAGCTCTGCTCATGATGATTCCTCCCTAATTACGGAATCATTCGATCGAAGTTCGTTAACTCTGACGAAGAGGGCTTGTTAGAGACAATGGCAACGCCTCGCTCGTCAAATGGCTAAGGCCTTAGAACAAACCAACGGGGTTCGCTGCTATGCGGACCTAGAGTCAAGGAAGCATCAAGTGGTCCAGTCGCCCCAACGATAAACCACTCACATCTCTGCTAAACAAACATCGGAGGAATGGACTCTTGTCAAAAGGGCTCGTTCGACCCTCAAAGAATGCATACAAAAGCATCGTGCAAACGTCGCTCATGCCCTCGCTCTCTTGCAACAAAGATGAGGAGGAAAAAAGGAAATGGTGTCTAAAAAATTACCAAAGAATCGCAAAGTTTGGATTCCTAAATCTGAACTTATATAAAAATCAAATTGGCGGGTCATATCTTTCAACCACGGCAGTCTCCACTGTCGCGACCAAAGAAAAGTTGCCGAGGTCTCCTCTTCAACCCCGTTGACATTTGTGCTTGGTCCGTCTATTGCAACCACATCTGCTATGTCACCGATGAAGCCTTGGGTCAGTCTTGACCTGTCAAAATTCAAAGTCACAATGGCGGATCGTCTCGGTCCTTTACCTAATGATCGAGGCAAAGCTCCAATCAAAAAGCGCTTGGGTCTGATAAACGAATCCCGAGTAAATTCTTATACTGGGGGTCATAAGTATTCTCCTATCAGGACAAAGCAATCCCAGGAGGGGAAAACTTCAATTTCTTCTCGTTTGGGGCCTGTAAAGACTCCATGCCCGGAAGGGGTGGGATCTAAACGTATAACATTGGATCACTCAGAGGCGACAACAAGTCGTCCTACGTATGTCAACAAGGTTCAAACACAAAAGATAAGTTGCTCTGGTCACCATACTGATGAGCTGTACTATCAAACTAAGGGTGGAAACAAATCACGAAAAAGGACTGTTCGAGAAACAAGTCCTCATTGTGTGTGTGAAAAGCTTATCAAAGTAGTGTTGTCTGAATGCAGCTGCTCTAAAGTCAAACCGCCAGAGACTTTCTACCAAAACGTTAAAGCCCAAGCCGAAGCGTTTCGACAAAAGAATATCTGTCATTCAACATAATGAGCTTCTAGAGGTTACTATCAACATGACCGACAGAGGAAAATAATATTCAATCAACCCTGATCCTGATTTTTCTCCAGGAGGGAGAATTGATCAGAGCCTCTCTCAAAGAATGTCATGGCTACAACTAAGGGCCACTAGACGTAGAGATTATAGGAGAATGCATGAAGGGTTGTCTTCAGATGAGGAACTCTCAGATACTTTTCTGCAGTTGCCTCTGATGATACAATGTCCAGTGTAGGATAAGACAGGGAATCATTCACAATCACCCCTGATCAGTTTGCTCAAATGCTTCAAGAGTCTCTAACCAAACAACGTGAAGAAATTAGAGCTGAGATGAAGACGGAAACGGAGTTGGATATTCAACAAATGAGAGAATTGCAAGCTCAACGGCTTTAACCTTCTGAGTCCAGTCAGCGAGTTGAATCCAGCTACCATACTCAAAATGTTACAGATGATGGTGATCCAGAAGTTGATAAAGTCATTTTTACCGATGCATCTCTCAATAACAATAACGCTGGGGGTAGTTTAACAGATCCTTCCAACAATAACAATGTGGGTGGTTCAATTGTACCCCCTAAAAATAAAAATGCAGGGAGTGGTCCAACTCATTCTCCTTAACGTCCTTCGAATGAAGATGTAGACGATGATAAGAAAATGCAAAACCTTACAAACAAAGTCAATGCTTTAATGTCCGCTCAGGAAGTAAAAAAGACGAGCATTCTGTGTCCCTATCCAAGAGAATGGGATTCAATCCCGTACCCGGCAAAATTCCATCTGATTAATTTCACACCGTTTGACGGGAAGAGCTCGCCTACTCAGCACTTGATTTATTTTAACTCTCATTTGGGCATGATCTCTGAAAACGAGGCTTTGATGGTCCAGTCATTCGTTGGCACCTTTCGTGGGCCCGCCTTCGATTGGTACCGACGTCTCAAGCCTGGGAGCGTCAACTGCTGGGATGATATGAAAATTTTATTGCTCAACAATTTCTTCGATGATGACACCGAAGTGTCAATTGGAACCCTTCTAGGTGAGAAACAAAAAGACGGAGAGTCAGTTAATAATTTTATCAAGCGCTTCCGTAACAAGGAAAGAATTGCAGGGATCCTGTCACAGAGGAATTTATCTTGCAGACATGCCATAATAATCTCTTCATTAATGTCCTGGAAGTCCTAGGGGTTGTACCATTCAAAACCTGGAAGGAGTTAAAACTACGCGGTGAACAGACCGAGCACTTTCTTAAAAGAAAGAAAGCTAAGAGAAATCAACCGACGGCACCTGCAACCACTGTGAATGTTAATCAAACGTCATAACCGTAATCCCAGAAGCAACAGAAGACTCCCGATCCGAAGTTCCAGAAGGAGTATTCTTTCAAAGATGATGAAGTTCCAGCCATATTGAAATACCTCCTCACCAATGATAAAATCGAGCTACCACCTATTAAAGATCAGGAGGGAGCTAAGAGGATTACAGATCCAAACTACTGTGCGTACAACAGAAGGATTCTTCATCCCATTAAGGTTTGCTTTAGTCTCAAAAACAAAATCCAAGCCTTAGTTGACTCCGGTGTCATAACGGCAAAACAAGCCAAATAAGGATGACATACAACTCCGAAGAGTATACGAGTATAAACCGCTTCTCCATTAACTCCGAAGAGTATACGAGTATAAACTGCTTCTCCATTAACTCCGAAGAGTATTCGAGTATAAACTGCTTCTCCATTAACTCCGAAGTGTATACGAGTATAAACTGCTTCTCCATGTAACTCCGAAGAGTATACGAGTATAAACTGCTTATCCATGTAACTCCGAAGAGTATACGAGTATAAACTGCTTCTCCATGCACTCCAAAGGATATACGAGTAAAAACTATTTCCCGAACCTTCGACCGATATAAAAGGTTAAAAATTGCTCCCTTAAATTGCGTGCTCCAATAATGTAACCAAATATGATTAGACTCAGGTTCACCTAAAAGCTGGGGGTGGATATGAGGTTATCATGGCTGAATACGAAGGCAGGAACCAAGACCTGGTTTTGTAACAAGAACAACAACATTGCTCACAAACGAAAAGTTCCTGAAAAAGTACTATCCTTAGTACATTCAGGGTAACCTATTTAACGGGAAGTTCCTAGAGAATGCTATATATGGTATTCTTAAGGATAACCCGAAACTAATTTATTATTCAACGTGAAAACCAATCATCTGAATAACTCACTCTTAATCATGATAAAAATAATTAAGAACCTCCCGTTATGGCTATTTAATCATGTCCAAAATGATTAAAACTCTCCCAATGTGATTTTTAGAATAATCTTTCATTGAGATGAGATTCAATGACTTCATCAAGTCAATCTTCCTTCACGAAACTCTGAAATCCTTCAAGGATGAAGCATGTCTCATGCTTTTCCTACATCCGGTTCTTGGTTGGTTTCAATCGTCGGGATTAATTTCGTCGACTCCCACTGTGACTTTCCAAGCACTCTTTCATTGAGATGAGATTCAATGACCTCATTGGGTCAGTTTTTCCTCATGAAACTCCTACGATTTAATTGTGGAGTGCTTGATGATTCACAGTCCTCCATCATAAACTCCCTCACCGATCAAATTAACTAATGGTGGGACCACCAAAATGCTTCGTGGTTAAATCCACCCAAACTCCTGTTGTGTCCGAGCCTTTAACACTCCTACTGTTGAGCTCTGACACAACACCCAAAATTTCAATCCGTGATAATTGGCAAACATCTTTTCGTGTTAAAGTCTTATCACTGGTTACCAAAAACCTCTTCTGAGTGATTTGTGTAAATCTACATTCCTAGTGTTATTTGTACCTTCACTCCCTCTGTTTTCTTGGTCAAACCTTTAAACAGTTAGGATAAAGCCAAAATCCCCTCTCGATTCCTTCCATAAACGAGAGGTCCACAAATTGAACGATCTAACCTTTTAATAGTTAGGATCGTCTCAAATTCCTATTTGGTCAAACCTCTAAATAGTTAGGACCAAAGCCAAAATCCCCTCTCGATTCCTTCCATGAACGAGAGGTCCACAAATTGAACGATCAAACCTTTTAGTAGTTAGGATCGTCTCAAACTCCCATTTGATCAAACCTCTAAACAGTTAGGACCAAAGCTAAAATCCCCTCTCGATTCCTTCCATGAACGAGAGGTTCACAAATTGAACGATCAAACCTTTAAACAGTTAGGATCGTCTCAAATTCCCATTTGGTCAAACCTTTAAACAGTTAGGTCCAAAGCTAAAATCCTCTCTCGATTCCTTCCATGAACGAGAGGTCCACAAATTGAATGATCAAACCTTTAAACAGTTAGGATCGTCTCAAATTCTCATTTGGTCAAACCTTTAAACAATTAGGTCCAAAGCTAAAATCCTCTCTCGATTCCTTCCATGAACGAGAGGTCTATACACTCCCCACTCAGTCAAACCTTTAAACAGTTAGGACGAAAGTTGGAATTCCATCTTAATAAATGAGAAATCCACTTTTAGATTGGATAATCAAACCTTTTAACAGTTAGGGTTATCTAAATCTTCTCGACTCTCGGAGTGGAGATCTCACTCTTAGTTTCACCCTTCAGATTTTTAAAGTGAAGATCCCACTTTGAGTTTTTTTTTGCACCAGAAAATAGAATATAAAATTCTTCCTCTCCATCTTCGTGTTTATCTCTACCAACAAAAAAGAGACAATGAGATAGAATATAAAATTCTTCCTCTCCAGTGTCGGGTTCATATTTTCACCAAAAAGACGTAACCCATTAATATTTTCAAATCCATGTTTTATACGTGGGGGACATTATCTCAATCCCTTATTAGAGATAAGTCTACATCTAACATACATCGTCGGGTGGTATATTCCCATATAAACGAGAAACCCAATGTATTCAACATCATAACACCAAGTCTAAGAGAGTTTATTCTCTTAGCACAACGTTACATGCAGAATAGACTTAAACAATCTGCATGCTAGCTCGATTCAAACGGTAGTCGGTAAAGGTTTATCAAATCCGTTGATGGCTGAGGGTTTGCTAAAATTCCTATAAATGTGATAGTCACTGATACACCAGCTTCATTAGTTGGCCTCGTGACTTAAGTATCCGACAAACTCAGGATAATCCATACCTAGGCCTGTCCATCCGGGCCGGCCCAGCCTGGTCCGGCCCGGCCTGGAAATCCGGGCCCGGGCCGGGCAAAACCGGGACCCGGACCCGGACCCGGACCCGTACCCGGGTACCCCGGGCCGGGTTCTGGGCTGGCCCGGGTGATTTTCTTTTTTTTTATTTTTTTTAAATTTTTTCCAAAATTTTTTAATGTTATTTAAATTATAAATTATAAAAAAAAGACAAGAAAAATAATAAAAACAATAATTTTATTAATTACTTAAAATGACATAAATTACAAATAAGAAATGATAAAAACAAATTCTTTATTAATAATTGATAAATCAGTTACAAATTACAAGTACAAATTTATTTTGGAATTAATCGTATCATAATAGATAAGTAAATCCCAACTAGGTTGGCACCTACTCACCTATATCACTATCATTTGCAATTATTTCCAAAATAATTCTTTACAAATTTTAAGCTAAGATATAAAAACTACAATCTATTCTTTATATCTATCTGCTAGTCCCAATTCTTCAAATTTATCTTCAATTCTAGCCATCCGATCGATGCCTTGCGTTCGCTTCTCGTACCTCCACTAATCTTGTAGGCACATCACCGCTTGTACAGTATACGGATCTAAACATGTCCTGTGATCATCGATCAAACGACCTGCTGTGCTGAAGGCGGATTCCGAAGCTACCGTCGAAACCTGCACTGTTAGTAAGTCACGAACCATGGTGGAAAGTATAGGATATGAAACTGATCCATATACTTTCCATCATTGCAAAATATCTAAAGCATTTCCTTGACATCTAACTAAAGAAGCAGAAAAATATTCATCTATTTCAGAAACCTCCGATGATGACGATCCAAGTCCAGATCCACCAGTTAGCTCAGCTACCATTGCATATCTATCAAAACTTACACTTTTACCTCTGGATGAGCTCGAAGAAACCGAAGTTGTTGACTGCTGTGTAGATACACCATGTCTAGCTGCATACTCATCATATAATGTTTGAAAATAATTTCTAATAACTAAATGATGAGTAGTAGCAGTAAGGGTGGTTCCATCATCTAAGTCTATAATCTGATTACATACAAGGATTGTAACAAACTTCGAAGGCCAATATCCTTCAAGCATGGATCAATAAGAACCCCCAAACCAAAAATATGAGGAATAGGCCTAAAGTACTTATTAAATTTGCTCTCCATTTCAAAAATCATAGGTCCAAAAGTAGCATCCATACGATATTTATCAAAAAAAATTTGAATATTTAAAATTTGTAAAGCAGCTAAAGTAATGGTTGGATAATAACAGTCAGATAATAACATTGTAGCATCATAAAAAACTTGTAACATTTTATTTAAATTACATATAACTGTCCATTCATCTTCAGTTATTCCATAAGTGCTACCAGAACTAGAACTAGAAGCATAATAGTTTATAAAATCAGTTATAATGTCTTTATATTCTATTGCTACACTTAACATTGCATATGTGGAATTCCACCTATGGTCAACATCTTTTGGAATTAGTCTAGGCTTTACATTTTTTCTTTTACAAAATTGTTTCCATCTTTTAAGTCTTTGTTCAGAAGCACTATGCATGTAAGCAACTGTTCTAACCTTTTCTATCATGGGTTTAATTTCAGTAAATGCACTTTGAAAAATTAAATTTAAAATATGACAGATGCACCTAATATGAAAAAGATCACCATGACATGACAATGATAAAGTTGATCTGATAAAATCAACAGCTACATTGTTATTACTTGCATTATCTAGTGAAAGAGAAAATATTCTTTCTGAAATTTCTAATTTCATAAGTTCTTCAATTATTAAATTTACAACATTAGCACCAGTATGTGACTCTTCTATTGCAATAAAAGAAACAACTCTTTTAAACATTTGCCAATTTTCATCAATCCAGTGTGCTGTGATACATAAATATCCAGTTTGTGCTCTAGATGTCCAAATATCAGAAGTTAAAGAAAATTTACAGTTTAAATTTTTAAAATAAGAAATTATTTTTTCTTGTTCCTGCTGATAATATTTTAAAATATCACGTTGGCAGGTTTGACGAGAAAATTTTTTAAATGCAGGATAAAAACCATCTCTAAACATATCTTCAAATTCATCATCTTTTACTAATTTAAAAGGAAGGTTTTTAAGAATGATAAACCTGATTACGTATTTCCTGGCTCTGGCAGCGTCATAGTTCCAACTACCGAGACTACCAGAATAGGAGGATTGAGAAATCATGGATTGTCGGATATCACCTTGAGGAGTCTGGCCTTTGTTGTGTTTATCTAAAAGGTGTTTGAGGTGGTTGGTGCCGCTCTTATGA
Organism: Asparagus kiusianus; assembly: GCA_022839385.1. NCBI lineage: Eukaryota > Viridiplantae > Streptophyta > Magnoliopsida > Asparagales > Asparagaceae > Asparagus > Asparagus kiusianus. The sequence continues at coordinate 34,403 of BQKN01064499.1, read as the reverse complement.
TGAGCTTGAAAAATCTTCCCGCACAAAGCACACTTAGCCTTCTGGGTGAGGATCCTACCGTGTTCATCCTTGGTGACGTCGATCTTCTCGTAAAAATTCCACACATCGGATCTTGGCCGTTTAGGAGCTCGTGGTGCAGATTCGACGCCACCGGATTCAGGATTAACTTCGGTAGGAGGACTTATAGTAGGAGGACTCATAGTAGGAGGACTCATTTCAGGATCAGGAGATATGTTTTGCTCTTCATAATCAGATCCGGAAGCCATTTGATGAAAAGATTAAAAAGTATAAATAAGAGAGTATAAGAGAGAGTATAAGAGTATAAGAGAGAAGAGATGAGTTTTTGGTGTGAAGAAAACAAATGAAAACCCCCCCTCTATTTATAGAACCAGCCTAGGGGGCAAATGACCAAAATAACCTCACAAAATAGCCGTTTTTGACCGTTTTTAGGGCAAAACCGTCAAAAGGCCAAATCTGGCCGTTGTGACCGGGCCGGACCGGCCCGGCCCTGCCACAACGGTCATTATTGTGACCGTTGAAGCCGGGCCGGGCCGG
>BQKN01064499.1:0-23848 GCA_022839385.1 Asparagus kiusianus | reverse complement strand
TTGTGCATCATATCACCTAACATCATGTGGTACATTTCTTATAGAACCGATAATGAGTTTTCATTGACAAAAATCCATGTGCTAATTTTTTTTCCACCCTAAATTTTGCGGTGTGATGGTATCAAAAAAAAAAAAAACCGTTCAACTTTCAAGCTTTTCTAACAAATCGCCTAAATGGTGTTATGCCGTCACCAGTTTTTTTTTTCTCATTGTATAAACAATTAACACAACAGGGGATCCGGGGAAAAAATTGAAAGCTTAGAAGGTTTTTTGAGAGACGACAAGATTCAGAGGGTCTGGGCGATAAACGCTCAGGGCGTTTTGTGAAAATTTACTCGAGAAAGTACATAGTATTCCTTTATGTAAAACTAAACTTTATTATAGACTGACAGGTAAAATACCTTCTTCTTTATATTATGCGTTACTTGCTCCCTCGAATGCATCCAAAACCGTTCCGCTTTATTGCCTCAACGACGAGAGAGCTCACAACACGTGCACGAGGCTAGTTGATCCACAAAGTACACGTGTACGGCGATGCAGGACTCTGGCGGGTGGGTGAGTGGGCAACTGTTCGTTTCGTAGGAGTCAGGCGGGTGGGTGTGGGTTTCAGAAACCGTAACATTTCTTTTTCAAAGAAAAGAGGGAAAAAAAACCCCGAAAAGTTAATTAAAAAGGCTCGAATAATATCAGACTCCAGTGATTCTCTGTCCTACTGTTGCAGTGACAGATACAATGGGTCCCTTTCAGTTCGCTCACTTTTCCATCTGTTTCTTTCTTTGTTTTCTTCTTCAGTTCTTCTCGTGGTAAAAATATATCTTATTATTGCGACTTTTTTTTCTCTTTTTCTTGATCTTATTCGGGAAAATTCCTGTATTTCATTTTTTTTTCACTTTTTGTGTCATTGTGTGTGATAAATTCTCTTGGATTTGATTGGGTGGATGTCTAGTCCTAAGATAAGCCTATATAAAGTCCGCTGACGTAGGTCCCTGTATACACTTTCAGTGCTTTCACGGTTTTGCTATCCTATTAATATGATTTTTTTCATTTTCATTGATGGTATTTATTATATATTTTATTAGTACATCTGTGTTTTATTCGAAGTGACTAATTTTACGTATTCAAATTGTTTTTACTGACGGTAAATAACACTGTTCTATATTCCTAATAAAGGAAAATGATATTTTTTTGATTAAAATTTCAAGAGTAAGGATGTGATTCGTAAATCCTCAAAATGGGGCCAAGAGTGATCCTAGTTCCATTTTCAGAAATTTATGTTTGGATAAAGCCGAGCTACTATTTCCCCAATTTTATTATGGTTAAATTTGGCTATTAAATTTTTTTGTGTTTTGGATCACCTCTCTCCTTGATCAAAACAAAACCAGTTTAGCTGAAACTAGAATGAGGACCAATATTGACCTAATTTCAGGATGGTTAATATACATCATACAAATAGCTAAATGTTGATCCGCTACGAGAGGCTAACACGTGTCCCTCATTAGCTCGATACCAGATCAGTCTCATCCTATATAGGCGACTCGAACAACCTCAACCCTCGACCCTTCCTAAGAATGCTGAGACGAAAGACGTCCTCACTCGAACTCACCATTTGAGTTGACCCACTCCTCTTCACCCTACGAGATCAGGCTGAGAACTTTCAAAGCCAAAAAAATATGGTACTTATCGGCCCGCACATAAGACCAAAGTGAAAGGCGACACTTATTGACTCTCTCGAAGGAGATGAGTAGAAAGATAGTTTTACTCGAGCCCCATGTCGATAGCCGATTGTCGTTCCATTAAATGCATGATCAGAGTCATCATTACTCCAGCCCCAAAAGACTTTATGACTCAATGGACCTCGTCAGTACCACGCCTACCTTGTCACCATCGCATTGAACGTCTGGATGACTCATCTTCCTCTGCAGCCGATGCCTGCAAAGTAGTTGTTGATTGAGTTGCTTGCTTGGACTTAGCCAAAGTTACTCTTCTGCCCCTTGGATCTGCTACAAAGAGAGTTTGATGTTTACTACATAGGTTAAGTAGTTCTCTTGCTAAGAAACTCCATGAACTTACTCTTCTGCACTCAAGTTTATCATTGACTTGATCGTCAGAGGAACCACCGGAGATCCCAACGCCGACCCTCTCACATATTGTTCATATGCAGGACTAGATTCTCTGCACAAGAACCCACTGTCTAAAGAAGATTAAGAATCCTAACACCCTACATAATCAACATTTAACCTCCTGTTAGATAATTGACATCAATAATTTGGCGTCTTTAGCGATGTAAATGTTGCATTGTAAATGTTTTGATATATGAATGAAAAGATGCACTTTTGTCACTTTGATACGTGTACCTTTCTTGCTTGCATTTATATAATTATCTGCATTTTACCTCATTTGAGATTCGTAACTAAGATGAGTCGGCTTTATGCATTGGTTTTATTCCAAAAAAATACCAAGGTCATATGGGTTGAAGTTAATCGAGTTGATGACGCACCTTAGTTTTATCCCGAAAGGGTATTAAGGTCTTTCGAGTAGGAATCGACTGAGTTGATGACATGCCTTGGTTTTATCCTAAAAGTGTATCAAGGTCTTTTAAGTCAGAGTCGACCGAGTTGATGATGTGCTTTGGTTTTATCCCGAAAGGGTACCACGGATGATCTGCTTAGATTTTATCCTGAAAGGGTACCAAAGTCTTTCGAGTCATGCCTCAGGCATTTGCTGGGTCTTATAAGTACAACAAAAGCATAGTATGATAAGATTTATCTAAAGGTATTTATAATATATGAGAATCTTATAATTAAACTAACTGAAAGTATTTCTTGGGATGCTCTATATTTCAAGAGTGATGCAAGATCCTTCCATCACAGCTTCGTAGCTGATAAGTATTGGGATGTACTTCTTCGTTGATCTCGTGTGGTCCTTCCTAATTAGTTGCTAATTTGTCGTGCTTGGTGTCTCTATTGAAAATTACTCTTTGAAGGATTAGATCACCAACGCTCAATCTTCAAGATCGAACCTTACTATTGCAGTGTCGGGAGATGCACTGCTGATTGATGACTTTTACACTGAGAGATATTTTTCAAACTTTATCAATAAGGTCGAGTCCAACTTGAAGTCTAGTCGAATTCAAATCTTCATCGAAGTGTTATAGTCGGATGGTTGGGATGCTGACTTATACCAGGACGACCTCTTCGGCTCCATATGCTAGCTTGAATTGGGTTTTTGTAGTAAAATTCTTGTAAGTGGTGCAGTAGGACCGTAGAATTCCAGGTTGCTCTTTGATCCAATTTCCAACCGTCTTGTCGACCTTTATTTTTCAAAGCTTGGAGTATGCGTTTGCTGGCGACTTCTGCGAGTCTTTTGTATTTTGAGTGCATCACTGAAGTGAATTTGAGCTATATCTTCTATTCTTCACAAAAACTTCAGAAGCCTCTGCTGAAGAATTGAGTATCGTTTTCTATGACAAATGAGATGGGAACTCCAAATCCGTAAATGATTGATTTCCACACAAAACTGTTGGTATTGCTCTCTCCTATTTTGACCTGGTTTAGCTTCTATCCACTTTGTGAAATAGTCAATGGCAACAATCAAAAACTTCTATTGCCCTAAAGTTATTAGGAGATTGCCCTAATAAATCCAGTCCCCATTGAGCAAAGAGAATTAGGCTTATGAGGTGAGTGAGTTTGGTTGCTGAAGCTCGTGACACATTTGAGAAGAATTGGCAGGTCTTGCATTTAGAGATGAGTCTTTTGGACTCAGCTAGGATGGTAGACCAATATGACCTTAGCAGATCACCTTCTAAGTGAGAGTTCTAGCTCCTGGATGATTCTCACAAGAACATAACTAGCTTCTGCCGACCAGAGACACTAGAGATAGGGCCCCATACTACTGTTGGAGTATGACATTTGATAAAGCTGGTTATCGATCACAAGATATATTTGAGCATTCCTTTGTAGACTCCTCACTTTAGCAGCATTCTCTGGTGAGGTCCCTCCTGTTAGATATTTGATGAGTGGATCTATCCAACGGGGTTCCTTTGATGTCTCAGTCTACATGACTTAGCTTGTTAAAGCTTCCATGATTCTAGGATTCTTGAGGGTGTCCGCGTACACAAGTCCCTGACTACTCCCTAAGGTGGATGACTAGAGCTTGAATAAGGAGTCAGCCCGAGCATTGAGAGCTCAAGGGACTTGGGCGATTCTGAAGTCTTTGAAGTTGGCCAAGAGCTTTTTTATTGCCTTCAAGTATAGAATCACCTCAGTACTTTGGCTTCATATTCTCCCCTTACTCGGTAGATGACAAGTTAGGAACTAGCCAGGCTGTAGACGAGCTCAGCCTTAATTGCTAGGGTGGCTTAGAGTCCCGCCAAGAGTGCTTCATATTCGGCCTCATTGTTTGAGACTAAAAATTCAACAGCGTTTGAGTGCTCATGCGTGGGCTCGTTAGGGCCAAGTAGGACTACTCTAACTCCACCGTCTCCTTCTCCTGATCTGTCCACCTTCAATAACCACCATAAGGACAACTTGGTCTGGTCATGCTCGAGAGTACTGCGTTTTTGAGAAGGAGGTGGTTTGGTCGTCTTGGGAGTCAGATACTTTTGAGAAGGAGTGTCTTGGTCGTCTTAGAGACCGGTATGTGCAGAGATGGCTCGTCATCTGCTGCGGATGATTCTATTAAGAAGCTAGCCAAGGCTTGGGCTTTTATGGTCGTCATGTGCTTAAACTGCGCATCATATTCACTGAGCTCTACTGACCAATTGATTATTCTTCCTGGAGTGCTAAGACTACTAAGTGCTTTCTTTAATGGTAGGCTTGTCCGAACCACTATGGCTTGAGCTTGAAAGTAGGGGCAAAGCCTCCTAGCTATGATAATGAGAGTGAAGGAGGCTTTTTTAATGAGAGTGTAATTAAGTTCGACCGCCTTTAGGATCCGACTGACGTAATTGCTGATGTTAAGTAACCAAACAGTCAAATATGTGATGGGGGTAAGGTTGATTAGGGGCCGCTCACTTCTCCGAATATCCAGTTTTGAGTTGGGTAGCTTCAGCCTGCATATATAGCAACTTGTTAGAGGATGGAGCTTAGTTCCCCCGTTGTACCTCTGACGATCAAATTAGCTGGTGAACTTGAGTAGGAAGATAAAGAACTTTGTGAGTTCTTTAGTGTAGTATAGTGTAATATGCAGATATTACTTATCAGTAAAAGATCTAAGATTAGATAAAAAAAATATTCCTTTTAGTAAAGAATAGTACCTCTATTTATAGTGGTGATGAAAGGGTAGAACAATCACTTTAGCCGAGCACAGGATGGCGATAAGTAGGAATGGGCTGACGGCAAGTAGGTATGGGTTGGCGACTATGTCAGCACCTACTTTACACGTGCCGGTTAGCAAGTGGAGGAGAGATCATATCAGCATTAAATGAGAAGTGATCGGAGGCATAGCGGTGCAGACATGGTCCGATGAGTTACGAAGACTATCTGGGCTAGAGGTATGATGCGCCTACCAAGCATTAAATATGACACCGACGTGCTGTAGCGGGAGAGGTTCGAGGCTAAAGTCGTCCTTTAGCTTGGTTGAAAAGTAACGCCATTCAAGTCAACCTCGTGAGGTGTCAAATAACAAGTTGAGTGGGCTCGTAGCGAGTCGTCTTCAACGAGAGAACCGACAAGTATCACCATTCGAGCCAACCTAAGCAGATGTCGACTCAGCGGGTCGGCTACGTCGGGATCTTTGGTTGCTTTGACCATCAATCTGACTTGAGCGGTGCATATAGGGGAGACACCTATCCGTTGTTGGCAAATGATCCTACTTTGGTGACTGAAAACACCATAATAGTTAACCCATTTCGCTTGGAAACTGCTTGGGCTGAGTCTGGGTGAAATAAGAGTTGCTTTGGACGGACATGAGTGTGCATTAAATGAGGGAATTGAAAAGTCATGCCAGATTTTATGTGGCTGACGTCACTACACATTCTTTTTAACTGCCTTAACTCCGTTTTTCATGGCTGATTGTAGGCTATTCGACGTGAGTAGGCTGCACCTCGATCCTCGAGGTGTCACTTCAGATTCTTAGATTTAATCTTGACCATTGGCCAGAGCTTGATCTGGCAGTTCAGATTTTGGTAGTTGTGGATTCAGCTGCATATATATAGAACTAGAGCTAGGGAGATGGCAGTTATTATCTTTTGAAATTCCCTTCTTGAGAACTAGGAATTTTTCCCGCTCATCTCTTTCCGTATCATTTCTTCTTTCTATGATGGCATCAGATTCAGTAGACCGACGTACTCTTCTGGTAGTGTTCCACTCAAAGGTAACCCAAGCATAGAAGAGGATGCTCCATGGAAGATTTGATATGCCCTGTGAGTACGAGATGATAGCCTTAACGAGGTCGGAGGTCGTCTATGATCATGGGCCAGATTGGGCCCCACTTCACTTGGAGTTTGGTCTGAGACTGCCCTTACACCCTTTCCTCCAGCAAGTTTTCAAGGTGCTAAGGGTATCGCCAGCCTAATGAAGCCGAACGTCATTGCTGCCTAGGTGGTGTTTGTCATAATCTGCCATTGGCTAGCAATAAAGCCATCTTTTAGAGTCTTGGGCCGTTTGGTTACTATAGAGGTGAACCAGACTGAACCCCACTTTCACTTCCAAATGGTAGGAAAGTACAAGCTCATAACCGACCTTCCTACTCAAACAAGGACTAGAAAGAAATGTTTGTCTGGGTCGTGAGGGATGACTTGGAGTTAGACTGCTCGAACTGGCTCGAAATAAGGAGGGAGGTGCTCAAGGAGTGTAACTTGCTCAACGCCGAGAGGGATGTGCTTGATCAGATCAAGGCATATGCCAGCTCTTATCGAGTCGAACATCTACTTGACAACTCGGTCTTACGGGTTGTCAATGTATCTGTTGTGCCTCCTTCTGTAAAGGAGTAGGAGAGAGCTTCAGCCCTTATCTTAGGGATAACGAAAGCGGCGATGGTGCCGACCGTTCCTCTGGCTGACCTCCAAGAAGGGCCGTCTGTGAGGCCTGAAAAGCATCTTCGTCGTGACTTTAACCTGATGGAGGCCGAGATGACCGAGGTAGAGCCTTTGGCTACCCTCATCCATAGACGAATGAGGAGACCTCGGAGGAATGCGGAGCAAGAGACTCGGGTGGCGGCTGAGATGGTCGAGACCGACGTCATCAATCTAGACGAGTCGGCCGCGGAAGAGTAGGTTGAGGCTCACTGGGATGAGGTTGGAGTCAAGACCAGAGCTCCTGCTGAGGAGGGGAGGTCGTCCGTTCACTGTAGCTAGTCATCCCGCCAGGGGAATGAGCCGGTAGTTGAGGAGACAGCGCCTCCCGTAGGGCTGGAGTACCCCTTTCCTCACCGCGTTGCTGAGATCGGGGATGAAGAGTGTGAAAGAATTAGGCAGTACCTCATCGGGACTTTAGGGGCCGACCCTTAATATGGATAGGAGCCTGGCCCAGAGCACCGCTACCAGTTTGCTCACCATCTCGACGTCATGAGGGCAGTCCTTGTCTCTCGCCTGACTCAGTCGAGGGTAATCGAGCAGTCTGGCTTCCTCAGGATGAGGAATTTTCGCAGGGGGTTCCCAATGCTGAACTCCACCTAAGCCTTCGTAGCTACTTGGTTCGAGGCGCTTTGGTGGAGCAAGAGATATACGGCCGGATGGAGCGGATCCAGACTTTATATCTCAAGCTTTTAGGGGAGATTGCTTCCTAGAGGGCCGATAGAGGCGTCGACTCGGAACGGGCTGTAGAGACGCCAACCCTAAGAACTTCTGAGGTTGACAGGCTCTGACCGGAGCTAGAGGGGAACAACTGGAGGGCCAAGAGACTGGATGAGGCTCTCCAGGAGAAGGACCGCGCTATGGTACAGGTCAAGGTTGAGAAGAAGGCGGCGACACATGTGAAGCGTCAAATGGACGAGGAGCATGCAACGGTCTGTAGGCATTAAAAATTGCATGTAGGCTCCCGTACACAGCTTGAAACAAAGAGAAGATGAAGAATTTCATTATCTAAGTCAAAGAATATCATCCGATACCAAAAGGAAGCAAAGGAACACGCGAATCAAAGAAACAACGAAGCAAGCAAATCAACAAAATGACAAAATAAGATAGCCAGAAGGTGTCACAACTTGTGAAACACGATAATGTGTCTCACTTGCGAGACACAATAATGTGTATCGCATGCAAGACACAACATTGTGTCTCGCATGTTGTGTTTCGCATGCGAGACACAATAATGTGTCTCACAAGTGAGACACCAAAAGGTGTCTTGCACAGGGAGGGTGCTTGACGAGTTTTTTAATGGATTTCTCAGGATTCATGCATTCCAGTAGCTTCCTAACTACCTTGAGAGTATCCTTAAATGTGATAAAGTTGTTATTAACTGAAGATATGATCAAATCACGAGATCATATCCACAAACACGACGTTCGAAGCCTATAAATGCCCACCTTCGTGCATTTGTGATGTGTAATCTTGGAGTTTGGACTTGGAGGCAAGTTGCTGATGATTTGAGGGCAGAGCCAACGAATTTTAGAGAAAGAGAGGTGAAATGTTGGCGAATTCGTGCGCATAAAGAGAGGATTTCGAGAGATATGCAAGCTTTTCACCCATTTTCTTAAAATCAGACCTTGTTTTGATCTTGAGAAGAGTAGTAATCTTACTTTGTTAAGGTTATTCACTTCTGTTCTAAGTTTTATTGATTGAAACAAAGAACACCGAGCCTTCTTTCAGATCAACCTGAATTTGTTATTCGGAGGTCCACGGGCAAACGCGTCCCCAGCACTGGCAAATATCCCATGCAAACAATGACCGATAAATGATTTCTGCGTGTGTTTCTAGAAAGTCTTGTGTGTATTTGTTTCGTGTAGAGAAGTCTTATAAAAAGGCTAAATCTCGTGATTCTATTGTAATTGATAAACAACTTGTAGTGGATTCTACTAAGAAATTGATTTTCGATGCAAACACGCAGGCAACCACAGTCAGAGCCAACAACCTCTCTGCCAAGGCTGTCATGTCACAACCGAAAATCAAGAGCCCGGTTGATGCAAATGTCGAGTATGAGTTCGACCAACTAAAGTTTGAGGAGTACATCACATCCTCCTCCTCTGGATCCTCCTCCCCTCGTAAGTGCAGGAAAATCTCTTAGTCGAAGAAGGTTCATTGGTCTTTAGATCTAAAGAAGACCCAGGTTGAAGATTCTCGCCCAATCGCTGTTGAGATTTCCCCTGAAAACACCGCTCCGGCATCCAACGGAGTCGGAATTTCTACTCGCAACAACTCCTCCTCAGTCAAGGAGTTATTTGTTGATGGCACGCCAGTTCTGACGAAGAGGGATCGTCAGAGGCAGTCTAACGTCTCACGCGTCAGCTGGCCAAAGCCTTGGAGCCAGTTGACGGGATTCATTACCACGCGGATCTGGAGTCAAGAAAATGTCAATTCATCCAGCCATCTTAATGGCAACGTACTGATGTATTCTCCAAGCCATCAACCAACGAATGAGTCCGTGTCAAAAGGACTCATTCGTCTCTCCAGGAACACATCCAGAAGCGTCACGCACTTCTCACGCACACGCGTATTCTTGTACAGAAGGCATATGAATTACAAAAAGAAGAGGTGGTCAAAAAACCTCCAAAACCATGCTAAGTCTAGATGCCTATGCTCAAAACGACGTCGAAATCAACTTAGAAGATGGTCGAACCAGTCTCTGATGGTCGAGACACTACAATGTGTCTTGCACCAACAGTTGCCCCTACACCTGTATCCTCACCTCCGTCGTCCTCCGTTCCTACTCCATCTCCTCCCGTACCTCCCATAAAGCTCTACGACGGTGTTGATCTATCCAGGTTCAAGATAATAATGATATATCACCTTGGTACTTTGCACGAGGATCAAGGTAAAGTTCCGGTTAAAGAACGCTTGAGTTCGATGAACAAATCCTAAGTGACTCTTCAGACTGGGGGTCGTACGCGTCCTCCCATTAAGTCAAAGTCATCCTTTATTTGGAAAGCTCCACTTTCCGCCCACTTGGGGGTTCGTGTCGAAGTACAGAAGCTCGTTGAGGTTCCACACTTGCAAGGGGGCGGTTCCAACCATGCGGCTCCTGAGAATGCTATTAAGATGACACATCCCTAAAAGAAGATGTGTCCGTCAGACAAGAACGTTATACCTAGGGAATCATGCTAATACCAGATAGGTTGCTTTGGCCATCATACTGATGAGTTCGACTATCAGGCTAGGGGTACGAACAAGTCTCGGAAGAAAAATGCTCGAGAAATGAACTCTCACTATCCTTGTGAGAGGCTTATCAGGGTAGTATTATTAGAGTGAAGCTACCCCAAGACCACTCCGTAGAGGGCCTCAGTATTTGAAAGACTTTCCACTAAAACGTCGAAGCCCAATCCAAGGCATTTTCGTAAGAGAAGATTGGCCGTTCAAGATAATAAACTCCTAGAAGTCACCATCAACGTGACCGATAAAGGGAAGTCAACACAACGTTCCAGTCCCAACTCTTTGTCGTTGATATCCCAGTATTTAACTCGGTTGTGCTCCAGAACTATCGGACATAGGGATTATTAGAGGATGCAGAGAGGGCTATCCTAAGATGATGAAGCATCGAACGCTTACTTCGTAGTCGCCTAAGATGACACCATGTCTAGCACAGGACGAGTTCGAGAGGCGTTCACAATCACTACTAAGTAGTTAGCTCAGATGCTTCAAGATGCTTTAGCCAAGTAGAAAGAGGAGCTTAGAACTAAAATAAAGATGGAACTAGAGTTGAATATGTAGAGCATGAGGGAATTACATGCCCAACAACTTCAGTCTTTGTCAAATCAGCAAGGTGAATCCAGTCGTCACAACCCTACAAATAAAGTAGAGAGCGACTTGGAAGTGGATAAAAATATCAATGCTGATACTCATCCTGACAACAATAACACTAGGGGTGGTCCAGTTGAGCCTCCTCAACCGCCTCAACAACCCCCAAGGAAAAATGCGGGTGAAGATAAGAAGATGAAGGACCTCGTGAGCAAAATCAACGCATTGATGTCCGCTTAAGAGGTGAAGAAGACCGGCATCACGTGTCCATATCCGAGAGAGTCAGAGTAAATTCCATATCTGACGAAGTTTAATCTAATTAACTTCATGTCGTTCGACGGGAGAGGCTCACCCACTCAGCACCTGATTTATTTCAAGTCCTACCTGGACGTGATCTTTGGCAATAAACCTCTGATGATCCAGTCATTCGTTGGGACCCTTCACGGGGCCGCCTTCGATTGGTACCACCGTCTTAAGTCGGGGAGTGTCAATAGCTGAGATAACATGAAAAGTATGTTTCTCACAAACTTCTTTGATGATGACACTGAAGTGTCGATCGGAATGCTCTTTGATCATAAGTAGAAAGATGGAAAGCCGGTCGATAACTTCGTCAAATGCTTCCAGAATAAGGTAATGAATTGCTGAGATCTGGTCACAGAGGAGTTCATCCTCCAGACTTGTTATAATAATCTCTCTTTGGATGTGTTGGAAACCATGAGAGTGGCACCATCCAAAACTTAAAAAGAGTCTAAGGTGCACGGAGAACAAACCGAACGATTCCTCAAATGAAGAAGGCAGAGAGAGGCCAACCGGCGGCACATCCTCCAAAGCAAAACTTCGTTCCTCATGGTAGGGGGAAGGTGCCGGCAACTGTAGTAGATGCAAATCAAACGTTCTAACTGTAACCGTAACAGAAAACACCGCAGCAGTTGTAGTCTCAATGGCAGCAACGACCTCAAAGGCAGCAGAAAACTTCCGAACCAAAATTCCCGAAGGAGTATTCATTCAAGAAAGATGAAGTTCCTGCTATTTTTAAATACCTCCTGGAGAACAATAAAATCAAGTTGCCTCCAATCACTAACCAGGAAGAAGCTAAGAGGACGACGGATCCAAGATATTATGCATTCCACAGGCGGGTCCATCACCCCACCAAGATGTGCTACACCCTCAAGGATAAAATCCAAACCTTGATTAACGTCAGCATCATCATTGAAAAGCAGTCCAAGGAGAAGAAGATGGGAGCAAATGCGGTTTCTACCAGCTTCGGTTTTGTCCCTCTATCATGGTTTCAGCTAGAGCCTGTATTAAAGGTGGTAATGAAGACCGTTAATGACGATCCTCATGGATAATGCCAGAAGAGGCTTGTGTCGCATATAGCCCCTAATGATAAAATTATTTGGGTCCATCCAGATCTGTTCAAAAATGAACAGTGGGCATGATCCTCTTCCAAAAAGAAGTCCAAGGGTAAAGGCAAATCGTGTTGCCCCGCCTCAGCAATTCCAGAGAAAAATGATGAAGAAATCCCGACTTTGCCCCTTTCCAAGGATGAGAACGAGATCTTCGCCACCAGAAGTGAGAATGAGTACCAGTTTAATTACTCGGAGTCTTCCGATCAATTAGCCAGACTGGGGTGGTTACAACCCCTACCAAATCTTTTGAGGAATCTTCGTAGCAATAGCCGACTACTAGACAGAAGGAGGCTGCAGCCAAGCAAAAGGAGAAGGAACCCTAACACCAAGAGGTTCAAAACCCGAAGCAGTATCGTTTCAATTGTCTAATTAGAAGAGATAAATCGGAAAGTTTGAATACGCCATAATACCGCTTCGATGTTATGACTCAACTAGCTAACATTCTAGCGAAGATAACTCTATACAAGTTATTGTGTCTTTCCAAAGATATCAGGGAGGCTTTACAAGAAGCTTTGGCCGATTCTGATGTGTTTCTCACTCAGATTAAGTCAGCCCTCGAAGAGCCGGAGTCGTCAGTTCAACACTGCAGCCTCACAGCCAAGCAGTTCCCTTGCATCACCTTCACCAAAGACGACATGCAAATAAGGAACTCAAAGCATGACATGCCTTTGTATTTCACTGGATACATCGACTCCAGCATTGTTAACCGGATCCAAGTCAATCTGGGTTCCACGATTAGCATCATGCCACTCCGATGAATGTATAATCTCGAAATCCCCGCCAGCAAGCTGACTTCCACATGCACTGTTATCTATGAATTCAACACCAGTGGGTCTAGACCATTGGGTAAAGTCCGAGTGAAGTGTCAACTTAGAGATTTGAGGTCTGAAGTCACGTGCTATATGATCGATGCAGAGACCTCCTATAATTTACTATTGGGTTGACCTTAGATCCATGATAACATTATAGTTTCCTCCACCCTCCACCAGTGTCTAAAATATGTGGACACGGATAATGAGGTCAAGACGGTGGTCATAGATAAGAAACCGTTTAAGCAATTAGAAAACTATTTTACTAACTCCCTTCTTTACGGTGCTGAATCAACCATCAGCCTAATGCACGGACAACGGAGAAGAAGCTGATACCAAGGTCGGGCTTGATTACGACGTAGGTTTTGTACTAAACGATATTGTACCATTTGTAATCAATCTTGACGGTGGTGAATCGTCAGATAGAAGTTGTAATTAACAACTTTCTAAAGAAGCAATGAATGACGATTTAGAGTACTCACCTTGTCTTGATAAAGTGATGAAGGGGTTATACAATAACTCTGACATACATATGCCGCATCGATTGTCTTGCATGATAAAGAAATGTATCCAAGAATCATTTGGAACAACTCTCATCTTTCCTGCCAAAGTAGGAGGTGAAAAGGAGGTAATCTTCGATAAAGGGGAAATATCTCCACTATCAGATCCCTTCTCGAAGAAAGATAGTGACGATGAATGACCCAGTCTTCATTTATTCAGATATAACCCACAAGTATGTAACCTCATGAAGAAAGGGGATACAACTTCACGCTCGAAGAAGGCCTTTGCTTTGGTCGAGGCCCTCGAGTTTCACCTTACCCGGCCTATGTACCAAAAGAAAAGTCTGATAATTACTATGGTTATAGAAGGGGCCTGGGCTATGTCTCTTCATCTAATAACGAGTGATGCTGGCAAATCATCGACCAATTGGCTAATCCTAATGGAGGCGGATACTCATCAGATTCTTTAGGTTGGGACTCCAACGTCAGCCTTGGAGAAATGTTCAAAGGCCCGATGTCGAACATGGCCACGGTCGATCCCGCCACAACAGAAGAAGATGATAAATTGCCAACTTGGGAAGACCACTGGATCCATCACCTGAATATCCAATATGGCAATCGATTCGAACAAAGAGAACCTCCTACCGAGGACAAAGTGGCTCAAATCAATATGGGTGATGATGCGAATCCTAAGCCCATATTCATCAGCGTCAATCTTCCACCAGAAGAGAAGGAGGAGTTGATTACCCTCATCAAGGAGTACATCAATGTATTTACCTGGAATTACGAAGATATTCCAGGACTGGACCCAAACATAGCGACGCACCGCCTTAACATAAAACCAGATGTTAAACCTGTCAAGCAATAACAAAGATGGTTTCGTCCGCAAATTATAGAGGCGATCGAGACTAAAGTCAAAAAGCTAATCGACTCAGGCTTCATCAGGGAGGAACAACATCCCGACTAGCTCAGTCCTTAAAAAAGAATGAGAAAATCAGGATCTGCATTGACTTCAGAGATCTGAACACCACTTGCCCAAAGGATGATTTCCCTCTTCCGATTACGGATGTTATCATCGACAACACGTGCGGATTCGAGAGAATGTCCTTCATGGACGGATTCTCGGATTACAATCAAATTAAGATGTACCCGGACGACGAAAAACATACAACATTCAAAACACCGCTCGATATCTTCTGCTACACAGTCATACCCTTTGGCTTGAAGAATACGGGTGCTACATACCAACGAGCAATAACGACGATTTTCTAGGTACACCTACGGAAGACTGTCGAGTGTTATGTTGATGACTTGGTCGTGAAAAGCCGTAGAAAAGACGACCATGTTAAACACTTGAGGACGATGTTCGATCTCATGCGGAGTCACCAATTGAAGATGAACCCTACCAAGTTCTTCCTGAGAATAGCCAACTGTAAATTCCTCAGATTCATTGTCACCATTAAAGGTATCCATATTAACCCCGACAAAGTAAAAGTGATTAACGAATTGCAACCCCCGAGAAATCTCAAAGAACTCAAGGGATTGCAAGGACGATTAGCTTATATCCGTCGGTTCATCTCGAACCTCTCCAGAAAATCCCAATCATTCTCCAAGCTCACGAAGAAGAGCATGTTGTTTATTTGGGATGATGCTTGTCAGAAGGCATCGGGGATATTAAAACATATCTGGCAAATCCTCCTATCCTCGTTGCACCAAAGTCAGGGAAACCATTCTTAATTTACGTCAAGAGAACAGACCACTCATTAAGTGCTTTGCTTGCACAAGATGACGACAACGATCATGAACAAGTTGTATACTACCTGAGTCGGACTTTGGTAGGTGCCGAATCCCGATATCCGATAATTGAGAAGGAGTGTCTCGCCCTAGTGTTCACGATTCAAAAAAATGCGACAATTAAAAAAATCTTAAATTTTTTTTTGGGGTGGGGGGGGGGGGTGTTGGAATTTTGTTTTATAGCAATTTAACATTTTATTTCAAAACTGGTGATATGAATTCATCTTTTTAGGAAATGCTTATTTTTGTTATGAAAACATGTGGTTCCCAATCAAAAAACTCTAATCCCAATTACTTTATAGTAAGCGGCTGTTTGGTTCGTTTTTTAACTCAGTGGAAAAGTTTTTCACCACCTCCACATCAGATTTTTCGTGGTCACGTAGGATATAATTTTTCCGTCGGTTTTTTCCCATCTTTGGTTCGCTAGGGTTGAAGAAGAGAAACTCGGTGAAAATCGCCGCCAAATCAGATTTTTTTCTCTCCCCCAATTCCTTCCTCAACCTTGTGAATCGATGAAAACTACAGCCACGTCGGCTTTTTGCCATATAAACAAAAGTTTTTTCATTTTTTCCCATGCGAACCAAACACAAGAAAAATAAATACATTGGTTTCCCACCATTTGTTTTATGCGAAACAATCTATTTTTTAGAAAAGTTTGGAAAACTCAAAACATGTGTTTTTGTACATGGAAATGCATTTCCCTATATCTAGGAAACGAACCAAACTGCCCCTAATAGGAAATGCTTATTTTTGTTATTAAAACATGCGGTTCCCAATCAAAAAACTCTAATCCCGATTATTTTATAGTAAAATCACAGTTTCTATCCAAATCCGTGCAAGTTAAGGAATTGGATTTTCTTGAAGGGCTGTTTGGTTCGTTTTTTAACTCGGTGGAAAAGTTTTACACCGTCTTCACATTAGATTTTTCGTAACCACTTATGATATAAGCTTTCCGTCGGTTTTTTTCTCATCTTTGGTTTGCTAGGGTTGAAGAAGGAAACTCGGTGAAAATCGCCGCCACATCAGATTTTTTTCGCTGTCCCAATTCCTTCCCCAATCTCGTGAAATCGACGAAAACTACAGCCACGTCGGCGTTTTGCCATATAAACAAAAGTTTTCTCCTTTTTTCCATGAGAACCAAACAAAAGAAAAATATATACATTGATTTCCCATCTTTTTTTCGTGCGAACCAAAGCGAAACAATCTATTTCCTGAAAAAGTTTGAAAAACTTAAAACTTTTGTTTTTGTACATAGAAATGCATTTCTCTATATCTAAGAAACGAACCAAACAACCTCGAAAACACAACGTTTTGTCACATTTTCGGAAACCATTTAAAAAAAATTTGGAGGAAAATAAGCAGATTTTTAAGAATCCATTTACGTATTTTTAATGCATTTTCTGACATGGAAACCGTGTGTTAGACTAATATAGGAATAAGTGTTAATATGGTTGTTCCCCGATTCACCAGGGGCCAAAAAAAAGGAATAAAAAAGATTCTCCTAGAGCACTCTAAAGACACCCATAAAGCTATGATAAAGAAGGTTACACGTCTTTCATTGTTAGTTTTAAATTAGTAAACATTACACAATATCAAATAAAACCGTAAAAGATTCAGTGCAAGCAATCAATGAATAAATGAATAAAAGCAATAAATCAGTAGAAAACGATTAGGAAATCAATTTCGTCGTCACCTTTAATATTTTGAACATGCTAAAAATTCTCGATTTGATTTTCTTTTTCTACATGATTTTTTCAAGCTCAATAATTGGAGTTTTTTTTTTTTTGGAGGAACAGTTGTTGGTCGTGTCCCGAAGAACCGACGACTGGCAACATAACGTGTCCTGGGTCCCTCATGCTATATAATTCGTTGCGTCCCGCACAGGTGCCACGCACGTGTGCGCTAGACGAGAGTACAAAAGAAAAACTGAATCACGCCACCCGTGCCGACACTTTTTTTATCTTTTTTTATTATTATAAAATATTGCTTCTTCAGCTTTGGAACGTTACATTCTGTTAGACAAGCGTGCATTTCTTTTTTCAGTTACTTCGTTCATGGATAAGTCTTATACATTTATAGGGGTGTCTAACCGGGCCGGTCTGGCCCGGCCATGCCCGATCGTAGACGGTTAAAATATATTCTATTGGACCAATGCTGAATCTGAGTTTATGAAATAAACACACATGGGCTAGACACTTCAGATAGGCTCAAATATCAGCATATGGTAGGCTACAATGAAGTTCACTTGGATCACATATGAACATAATTGCATCCAAACTAAAGACAACCTAAGTCTGAGTCAATCCTCAAGCCGGACTCTGGGCTGAGTCGAAAGGCGTCCTCAAGTCGGCCGAATCAATAAACAAGTTCGAGTCAGATTCTGAGTTAAGTCTAAACTTATCAGCAAAACTCGCCCAAGCCATAACAAAGCTCGACCAAGGCATAATGAAGCTCGCTACGAACTTCACCCAAATAGTCACGTGTGACATATAGCGAAGTTCGCCGAAGCCATAGCGAAGTTCACCGAAACCGAAGCCGCAACGAAGTTCACCAAAGATGTAGTGAAGCTCACCCAAGCAACAGTGAGCTTTGCCCAATAGCCCACATGGGCCGTGTCACCCATTCTGCAAAACCTCGCTCATAATCGCTATTAGTGAACCTCGCCGTTGCCATTATTGGCGAGCCTCACCAATAACCATTCTCAGAAAGCTACTTTTAAGGAAGCGGTTAATAACCACTAAGTCACACATTTAAAGAGAGTTAATGATCACTAACTCACCCATTTAAAGTAGAGTTTATGACCTCTAACTCTCTCATTTAAGGATAGTTAAGGCCCACTACCTCACCCACTTAATGCTCTCAATCCTATAAACTCACCCACTTAATGCTCTCAATCCTATAAATAGGCATGATCAATATGAAACAAGGGGGGGGGGGGGGGATTCAGAGGCTAGTCAAAAAGCCTCCATCTTCTCCATTCTCATTGATCTTCATAGATCATTATCATCGGCTAATAATTTGGCCCGACCAACGATCCTTGTGACAAAGGATTCATCCTCTTTTGTTAGTCATCTAGCTTAATCAATAGTTCTTGTGAGAAATGATCTGTTCATCCAGAGAAGACTATGCTATCTTCTGAGAGATTAGAGATCGTCAAGGCTGGTGTAGATAGTCAAAATGTATTTTCACTTAGGATAATGATCAGCTTGATCCGAGAAGTGAACGCCCATGGGATAAACACTTCTAATGGGCCCGAAGTCAAGACTACAACAAGTTGCAGCGAATGTCACCTGATAATTCAAACGAACCTCGTCGAGTAACTCATATCGACTCAACTCGACCAAGTCAGACACGGGTCGACCCCCGCAACACACTTCAGATCAAGTCAAAATGCGTCATTAGTCAGCCAAGCCTAGAGTCAAATTCTAAGCTAAATTCGAACTTCTAGGCGAAGTTCGCCAACTAACGAACTTCACCCACATGGACCAAGTCATCCACATTCGAAGAAGGCACGCCCACATTCGAAGCGACCTTCACCCACGTCATCAGCAAACTTTGCCAAGTCCGTGAAGTTCGCCCAAATAGTTGTTACAGAGTTATTTTCAGGGGATAACCGCTCTCCATTAACTCCTACTTCAATGGCGAGTTAATCCATAATTAATGGAACCATTAACTCTCTCTTTTAGCCTATAAAAGGAGAGGAAATCATCTACACAAAACACAGACACACGGGCAAAGAGAAACACACACGCGAAGAGGCATACGAGAGGTATTGCTAAGTGAACACCGAACTAGCTTCCAAGCAATTCAATCCTCATCAACAGAAAAAGACTCATCATCTTAGTCGGCGAGTCAACGGAGAACAAGATTGACGCTCTATCGGCACACGGAAAAGAACCCCATTAAAAATAATTTTTTCATTCGTTTTATTGTATTTCTTTTATTGTAATCTGTATTAATTACTATTCAAAGAACCCGAAACACCGGCCCGAAAAATCACGTCCTGGCCGAGCAAAAAGGGGTACCGGGACCCGAGCCCGGTTGAACCGAGCTGGGTTCGGGTTCGAGCTCGAGCGAGCTGAGCACCGCGCCGGGTCCGGGCCTGAGCGGGCTGGCCCGGTTTATTTACATTTTTTTGCTTAAAAATTAGTTTTTTTAAAAAATAAAATTTCATGAGTAATTAAAAATAAAATATGTAAAATTTTGATAAAAAAATTAATCATATTATTAATCACTTTTAATTATACAATTTACAAATACGAATATCATAGAAATAAAAATGACAAAAAATAAATTCTTTATTATTAAATCACTAATGATTACAAATTTATTTTTGAAATTTATTGCATCATAATAGATGAATACATTCAACTACGTTAGCACATACTCATATATATCTATTAACTCTTTTCAAAATAAATTATCAAAGATTTATAGCTAAGAAATAAAAATTACAAATTAATGAGTAATTTGACTAATTTTTACTGTTCATCTATATCTCCTATTGTCAACTCATCAAGTCTATCTTTAATACTAACCATCCGATCGATGCCTTGAGTTCTCTTCTTGAACCTTCACCAATCTTGTAAGCACATTACCGCCTGTATGGTAAACGGATCTAGCAATGTTCTATGATTGTTGTTCAAACATCCTGATGTGCTGAATGCATATTTCAAAGTTACTGTAGAAACCTGCATTGCTAGTAAGTCACAAGCCATGATAAAAAGTATAGGATATGAAACTGTTCCATATACTCACCATCATTGTAAAATATTAAAATTATTATTTTGATCATTAACTATAGGTACGGATAAATATTATTTAATTTTAGAAATTTTTTTTTGATGATGATCCAGATCTAGATCCACGTTTATCAATTAGCCTTGCTATCATTAATTGCCTATCAAAACTCTTATCTTTGCCCCGGCTTAAACTAGTAGAGTCAGAAGCTATAGGTTGATGTGTACTTACATCATATCTACCTGCATACTACTCATGTAATCTTTAAAAATAATATTTTAATAGTGTTATGATAAGTAAGAACAGTATAATATGACCATCATCAGTGACTATTATTATATTTTCATACAAAAAATTTAATACTTTTTGATAACCAACATCCTTCAAAGATGGATTGATAAGAACCCCCAAACCAAATATAATAGAAATAGGTCTAAAATACTTATTAAATATACTTTCCATTTGAGAAATCGTATTTCTAAAATAATTATTTTTACGATAAGTAATAAATTTTTTTGAATATTTTAAACTTGTAAAGAATCTTGAATAATAGTTGGATAATAACAACCAGATAATAACATAGTTGCATCATAAAAAATTTTTACATCTCTTTTACACTATATATAACTGGCCATTCTTTATTAGTTATTCCATACATACTATCAGAGCTAGAACTAGAAGCATAGAAAGTAATAAAATTATTTATAATTTTTTATACTTTATTGCTATATTTAACATTGCATAGGTAGAGTTCCACTTATGATCATCATCTTTTGGAATTAACATGGGTTTAAAATTTTTTCTTTTACAGAATTGTTTTTATCATTTAAGTTTTTATTCAGAAGCATTATGAGCATAAGCTATAACCCTAATCATTTCTATCATGGGTTTACATTCATTAAATATACTTTGAACAATTAAATTTAAAATATTTACACATGCATCTAATATAAAAAAGATCACCATGACATGACAATAGTGAAGATGATTTGATATGATCTACAGCTGCAATATTATTACTTGTATTATCTAGTGCAAGAGAAAATATATTTTTAGAAATTTTTTATTTTAAAAGTTCTTCTATTATTAAATTTGCAATATTAACACCACTGTGAAAATCTTTAAATGCAATAAAAGAAATAACTCTTTTAAATATTTACCAACTATCATTAATCTAGTGTGGTGTGATACATAAATAACCAGTTTATGTTCTAGATGTCTAAATATCATAAGTTAGAGAAAATTTACAGTTAAAATTTTAAAAATAAGAGATTTTTTTTGTTTCTCATGATAATATTTTAAAATATCACGTTGACAATATTGACGAGATTTTTTTTAAATGAGGGATAAAAATTATATCTAATCACATCCTCAAATTCATCATCTTCTACTAATTTAAAAGGAAGCTTTTTAAGAACAATAAACCCGATGATGCATTTTTTGGTTTTAATTGCGTCATAGTTCCAAAAACCAAGGCCACCAGAGATTTATGATTGGGTGAGTAGAGACTGACGGATGTCTCTTTGAGACGTTGCCACTTGAGCTATATTATACTTTTTAAATGACATTTGAGGTTATTATGGTAATTTACCATCTAAAGATGAAGATACCGAAAGATTATTTGCATAAGCTTAAAAAGCCATGGTCCAAACCAGCTTAGAGGTCCAAAAGCCTAGCCAAAGGCAAGTCTATCGACCAACCGAACAGACGAGTTATTTTTTGATCAAGAGTCAATCATTACCGACTCGAAGTGCGGGATTAGTCGGTCCCCGTAATTAAGATGACTCCTCGAGCAGACGTCTTGACCACATACTCGACCCGAAGCTTACTCGGTTGTCGGGTTGAGAAATCATAAAGACAACTCACGAACCGACCTGCCTCTACTAAGGGGATGAGATCCAGGTAAGCTCACTTCAGATGTCAATCGGCGCTACATCATTGATCAGTTCCATAAAGATATGTTCTAACAAATCCCGTGCATAAGCCACTTATTCTACTCACAAGTCATTTCCCAAGGATTGCCATGATGCTCCCCTGGCCTCGAATGACTCCTCCTCCAATCACCAGCTGTCATCTGTAGGGGGAAGGACGATCAAGTAGCTGGCCTATCTTTTGCTCTGCCTTATCTATCAAATCCAGGATGTTAAAAAGATATTTCTCTCCTATACTCAAATGACTTCCCTTCCAATCGTCAGCCGACATCTGGAAGGAGAAGGATGACTCAGCAGCCTGCCTGCTCACCCCTCAACTGCCTCCTGTGCATAGTCAAAACCAAAGGGTCAAACTCTCAGAGGCGATGGGCTATAAAAGGAAGGAAAAAAAGGTAAAGGGAAGGGGGGGGATAGATATATCTTTTCTGCTGCTGCTTCATAAAAGCTCTGATTTTACCTTTGTGAAAAAGAACTAATAATTCTCAAAGAGTACTCTCTAAGGACCTGAATGGCCTAGGGACTCTCCCTCAAACCCCACTCAAGCCCACCAGCTGACTTGACCGTCAGAGGTACCACGGGGGAAATGAGCCCCACCCTCCCACGGGTTTTTTCTTGTTTGTGCAGAAGGATCAGGAACTCTAGTCTAAGGATCGGGCATAAAGTCAGAGGAGGAGTCGGTCCCATCTATCATCCTCTCCCTATTCGCCGCCAGCGCGAAGACCAGAACCACAACACCCTCGAGTGTGTGATATCAGACATCAACAGAGGTGGTTGGTGCCGCTTTTATGATGAGCTTGAAAAATATAGCCACACAATACACATTTAGCTTTCTGAGTGAGAAGTTTACCATGTTGATCCTTGGTGACTTCTATCTTCTCGAAAAAATTTCACACATCACATCTCGGTCTTTTAGGAGCTCTAAGTGTGGGATCATCGCCACTAGATTTGGGATCAACATCGGTAGGAGGAGTAACTGTAGGTGTAGTAGTAGTAAGAGTATGACTCATTTCAATATCAGGAGTTGAAACTTGCCCTTCATAACCGGAGGAGGAAGCCGTTTGATTGAAGAATTAGAGAGTGAAAGAGAGAATATTAGAGAGAAGTAGATGAGTTTTGGGTGAGAAAAATAAATAAAATCTCCTCTATCTATAAAGGCAGCTTCCTAACCAAATGACCAAAATACCCTGAAATTTTGGGGTTTTAAAAGTTTTTAAGGATATTTGGTCAAAAGACAAAAAATAAACATTATAGGCTATTTGGTTAGACCGGGTCGGGTACGTGTCAACCCAGGCCCGACCCAGTCCAAAAGTTTTCGCCGGGTTCGAGCGTAGACCGGGTTAGACCCGGATCCGGGCTACCCGACCCGGCCATCTTCCTAGTCAGGCCGGGCTGGGCCCGATATGAGCCTCCACGAGGCGACCCGGTCCCGGGCCCGGAGCCTAGTTCGGCCCGAGAATACGGGCTTTTCCTAGGCCGGGGCTGGGCTCAGGCCCGACCAGGTCTGGTTCGGACAAAGGGTCGGGCCTAGGCCTCAGGCCCAAATGAACAGCCCTATACATTTATGAGTACTATTCAATTTAAATGTACATTGCATGTGATATTGTTAATTAATCTAGAAAAAGAATTTATATGTCAAGTTAAAAGTGTGTATCATATATTTGAGATAGTTTATCATTTTAAGATATAAAGGTGAATTTTTAAATTTAGATTGATGCATACAAACAATGAAATGCGCAGCCTTATCAAGAGAAAGTAACATAGCTCCACATTCTGTGCATTGAGGTACTGGATATGAGATTATATTTATTTAACAAAATATACTTCCAAAGCGTGTATATAT
>BQKN01064494.1:0-13069 GCA_022839385.1 Asparagus kiusianus | reverse complement strand
AACATTGACTTTGTATTCCTGTAAGTTGGATAATGAAATATTATTTTTGATCTCTATCATTTCATCAGTTATCTCTTGTAGTATCTTTTACTTGCTTTTGTACCTACACCTATTATTGACTCTACTAGAGTGATAGAATTGTGATGGTGAAACATGTTATTGCACGGTGTGGTGCATGGCAGGTTTAACATTCTTGGTTTCACCTTGGACTGCTGCCTTGTGTGAACCCAGGGGCGTCACAGTTGGTATCAGAGCTCTAGTTCCAGTATCCTTAGGATCATCCTGTGTCGAGTCGTGGAGCTAGGATAGAGTTTCTTAGGATTCATGTATAGAGTCCGTAAGGATTTCCTAGTATGAGTGAGGACGATATATGCGTATATCTCAAAATTTTGAGAATTTTTTTTTATAACAACTTTTTTTTATGTTGATTGAAGGTATTTGCGTGAATACTATGTGTTATGAATTCGTATTGTGATACGTTGTATATATATGTATTTATTATCTCATTCACTGTGATAATTAAGCTCTTCTTTTGATATTATAAATATCAAAATGAGGATGTGGTCGAGGTAAAACTCGTACCTGGAGAGCTGGGCAAGCAGAGTCGGGCCACAACAGGCTCCACAGTATTTGATCGATTTCATAGCACCGTTAGCAACAAGATCTTACAACACTCGAGGAGCAAGAAGTGTATCCATTTCCGTCAGCAGTACCACTTTCAAGAGATTCACCACCGATTGTACTCATCATAGGAGTAAAGAGGCAATACCAATGAGTACACCACCACCACAATCATTTGTTGATAAAACCACAGAGCGGGAGATTTAACTCTGAAAGGATAAGAAAAGTATCAGACAGTATGAGCACCAGAATTTCAAGGCACGCAAATTTCATTTACAACCTATAAAGGGAAGAAGTATGTGAAAATTTCTTGAATGTCGACTTAGTACCAAAGCAGTAATTAGATGTATTCGGCATATATAACATCACTAGAGAACAACAATGACTTCAGATTTTCGACAGAGCAGCAAACATCAATTATTTGGGAGAACTTTGGTCACTGCTTCAACAAGCAGTTAGAGCTATTCCGAGTGAAGCAGAGAGATATGCTCGTAGTGAATGAAGAAATCAAATCCAGAATAATGACAATGGCAATGGCAAGAGAACTATTATGAAAAATCTAGAGAAACCTAGTAGCGGGAGAATGATTTTACCCCAGTAACAAGGATAACATAAGAAAGGAGCACGATATGATTCGAGAGCGCCGAAGCAGCGCAGAGTTCGGGGTACATGTTACAATTATAACAAGATTGAACAGAGAGCAAAGGACTTGTCGCAGCACACCAGCAGGAAGTCATCATGATATAAGTTTTGGTCGACAGTCTCAGAGTCTTAATTTCAGCCAGCAGTGGGAAGATAGAGGCACTACTTGTTAATCTGAGGATTTAGGGGTCAGCAGGCCATATTTGCATTATCCAGAAGATTTACATTATCCAGCAGAGTCTATTCAGTAGTACCGCGTGATCAGGGTACGAGCGGAGCTTTCTTCATGATTTCCTTTTCAACTCGGATCTAGTTTGAGTTAGGAAATTGCTTATCTCTTATCTTTCATACCTTCATTGATAGGTTTCAGCTTGTAGCACATTCCTTAGATATTCTGTTGTCAGTCTCTACTCCTCTAGAGGGAGTGTCCCTTCCATCTGTAGGAGATGTGTCATCAAACTAGATGAGTTTGAGTTAGTCATCGAGTTGATTGTGTCGTTGATGTCAAACTTCGATATCCTTCTTGGTACGGATTGGCTATCTTCCTATCATATTAGTATCGACTGCTTTGTGAAGACGGTCAAATTTGCGAGCGTCCGATGGGTCCGAGATGAATATAGCAACCTCCCAGGGCAGCCGTTTTGCGGAGTCATTTCTGGCGTACATCGATGAGGTGATGCGACGGGATCTGAGTATTGATTTATTGGAGACTAGAGTTGTCTCAGAGCATCAGGATGTCTTTCAGGACATACCTGGGTTACCTCCTGTGTGAGAGGTCGAGTGGTGTATTAAGTTGCAGCCGGGCACAGCCCCGATATCCCGCGCACCCTATCGTATGGCACCAGCTGAGATGAGGGAGCTTCAGACCCAGTTGGATAAGTTGTTAGCTCAGGGTTTTATTTGTAGGAGTTATTCTCCGTGGCGCATATCGGTCCTCTTCGTGAAGAAGAAGGACGGTAATATGAGATTGTGCATTGATTATAGAGAGCCGAACAAGGTCACTATCCGGAATAGGTACCCATCACCTAGGATTGATGACTTGTTCGACTAGTTGCAGAGAGCATAGTATTTCTCAAAGTTTGATTCTCATTCTGGTTATCAAAGTCGCGGGTTCGGGAGATGGATTTTTCCAAAGCCGTTTTTTTTTCATGATTCGATATGAACCTTTCGAGTTTCTGGTCATGCCATTTGGGTTGACTAATGCACCCGTGGTATTCATGGATTTGATGAACGGGGTTTTTCGTCCCTTCTTGGACTAGTTTGTAATTTTCTTTATCAACGATATTCTCATTCATTCGAGATCGGAGGCAGAACACAAGCAATATCTACGGTTAGCTTTGAGGACTCTACAGGAGCATCAGTTTTATGCTAAATTCAGCAAGTGCGAGTTTTGGCTTTCAGGAGTCAGATTTCTCAGCCACGTCATCAGCAGATAGGACATAGCAGTGAATCCGGCTAAGGGTACAGCAGTTCTTAATTTGAAACCGTCGAAGACGATGACAGATATTCGAAGCTTCTTAGATTAGCCGGTTATTATAGGAAGTTCATCCTAGACTTCTTGAAGATTTCGGCTCCACTTACACGCCTTACGAAAAAGGATGTACCGTTCATTTTGAACACAGAGTGCCAGAAGACCTTTGATACTCTAAAGACTAAGTTGACTACAGCACCGGTTTTGACTATTTCGAGCAGCGATAGGATGCACGTTGTTTACACAGACGCGTCATTGGCAGGTTTAGGAGGCATCTTGACGCAGACTCAGAAGGTAGAAGCGTATATCTCATGACAATTTAGGGTGCACGAGCAGAACTACCCCACTCATGATTTGGTATTAGCAGCAGTGACATTTGCACTGAATTCATGAGATATTACTTGTATGGAGTACGGTTTGAGTTATTCACCGATCACCAGAGTTTGAAATATCTTTTCTCCCAGAAGGAACTCGACCAGAGACAGCGACGGTGGATTGAGTTTATTGAGGAATATGGATTCACGATTCAGTACGTCCAGGAACAACTAAGACGTACAAGGACTTAAAGAGACACTTTTTGGTGAAGTGATAGGCGTAGGAAGATTTTAGAGTATATAGCTAAGAGTCTTACCTGTTAGCAAGTGAAGGTGGAACATCAGAGATCGGTAGAAATGTTTTAGTCTTTACCCATTTTGGAATAGAAGTGGACGGACATTTTATAAACTTTATTGTAGGGTTGCCGAAGTCGAAGAAAGAAAACAATTCTGTTTGGGTGAAAATGGATAGACTAATGAAGTCGGCACATTTCATTCCAATGATCAGATTTGAAGAGTTAGTTGTGTTGAAAGTATCATCTATGAAAGATGTTCAGCGATTCGGAAGGCAGAGAAAGCTTGAGCTAAGATGTATTAGGCCATTCCGGATTTTGGAGTTTATTAGGGCAGTTTCATATGGACTAGACTTTTCAGCATCGATGTCTAGTGTACACAAAGTATTTCATGTTTCAATGTCTAAGAAACAATTACATGATGAAGAGCAGCAGTGAGTGTTGAACGCATCGGATATTTAGCTTCAGGACGGTTTGACTACGATTGAAATCTCAGTTTGTATACTTGCTAGAGAAGACAAGAAATTTAGAAATAAGATTTTTTTTTTCTTCCTTGGTGAAAATTTAGTGGAACCAGAAAGGAGTTGAGGAGGTTTCTCGGGAGCGCGAGGAGGATATACATCGCGACTACCCACACCTGTTTGATTAAGTAAATTAAATTTTTGTATGACTTGCTTATGACTTATGGTTACCTGTATAGTGATGTTTATACTTAACACTAAAAATGAGGGTATTAACACTTATCTCCTAAGTACTTGGAACATATGGTATATATATGAGGGGTTCCTTGTTTGGATTTTTCGCTCGATGTACTTGTTCCATTTAGTTAGGGGTTAAGTGGGGGTATTTACATTTTTAATGGTTGAGTGTAGACATCAAAGATGATTTTTGGGAGCGCGAAGATGTTATGCTGCGTGACTTCCTGCACCTAGTGAGGAAGTGGATTGATTTATGTGTGCGATTGATTGTGTGGTTATATTTTGATTTAACGCTAGAATGAGGATATTTTTGCTAAATTCTTAATCTTTTGGAACACGTGGTATATATATATGGGGGGTTCCTTGTTTGGATTTTTCGCCCGACGTACTAGTTCCATTTGATTAAGGGGTGAGTGAGAATATAGTCATCTTAGATTGTTAAAGGTAAATATCATAACATGCTTGTCTAGAGTAATATTATTTGTTTGAGTATAATTTCTGAATTTCGAGGACGAAATTCTTTTAAGGGGGGAAGAATGTAAAGCCCTGAAAATTTGAATATAGTGTGATAAATAATTATAAATATGTTATATGGTGAAAATAATATATTTTAATGTTTGAGTATGATAGGAATTGATTTGAAATTAAATCAATGTATATTTGTGAATATATGAGTGTATATACACAAAACATGCACAAAGGCAAGAGTGAGAATCTGAGAATTTTGACCAGTTGAGAGTTTCTATATTTTACACACTGCTTCATTCAGAATATTGAAAAGTTTATAAGATCAAAGTTGTAGGTCTCTTCAAGAGCTTTCCAACGAATCTTAGATCACCTCATTCCTAGATTGTATGAGAAAGTTATAACCTTTTTACTGAACCCTAGTCTGAGCATGGCCCAGAACTCTGAGCAGTCGACCGCCGTGGTCGCTGCGGTCGACCGCTCAGCATACAGACGTCAGTTTCAGTTCTGTTCGGGTTGGTTTTGTTTTATACCAAATCCGGTTATTACCCTACTTATATATACTCGTTTTGAAGCTCTCATGACCCTTTTTCAAACCCTAATAGCCTCAGCCCCCCTTCTCTCTCTCCTCTCAAACCCTAACTTCGTTTTTGGCATTTTTGGGGAAGTTTCGAAGGATTCTCGGCAGATTTTCGGAGGGATTCAGCAGGGGATCGTCCTCCTACAGATCAAGGAGATTGCTACACATCAGAGGCGAGTAACATCTCGCCCAACTTCACCCCTTTTCGTTTTGTGCTTAGATTTGAGTTTTAAATCCGGTTTTTATTGAGCCATAAGTCGTATTTTGTATAAGAAATTGATCATTATGGTATATGATGCCTAACTTAAGTATTTCAGATGTTTAAAAACCCACCCACGAATTTGTTTTCATGAGATTCAGATCTGAAAATGATTTAACAAGAGTTAATCATGTTTTATTGCTTTAATGACATCAAATCATGTTTTATTTTTCGTTGGACTTCTAACTATTAGATTTTTAATGATTTAAAATTGGTAGTTTTTGTTCTTTGACTTGGCATATATGTTAGATTTATATTAAGATGGAAATTGTCGAATTTGTTTGGGTTTTGAAGCCGACAGAAACCCTAACTGGGTTTCTGGCAGCTTCGCGGTCGACCGCAGTGGACGCGGCGGTCGACCGCTCTGAGTTTTTCCAGCAGAAAAGTTTCTGCTCTTTGAGCGGCCGACCGGCATGTCCTCAGCGGTCGACCGCTGCTCAGTTTTGAACACAGGGAGCTTTGGCGCTATGAGCGGTCGACCGGATTGGCCTCTGCGGTCGACCGCCGCACAGATTTGGTCCCTGTTGACTTTTGTTACCCCTTTCTTTTTCGTGTTCGAGGGATCACCTCGACTTTTCCCCACTAGATTGTGATGTTAGTGATTCATCTACTCATGGGGTTTGACTTGTGACACAAATTTAGACCGCACATTGAAATACGTGCAAGGTTGTGATATGTATATCTTTCCACATATATCTTTGACAATTGCACCTCTTTACTATTAATCTATGTGTTGGATACTTATCATTTTGGTCCATGTGTTGGGCATACATTACTATTAATCCATGTGTTGGATACTTGTCATTTCGGTCCATGTGTTGGACACGTATTTTATTCAGTTCATGTGTTGGACATGCATTCACATTTCAGTCCTCGTGTTGGACTATAATCCATTGAAGTCCTCGTGTTGGACTATAATCCATTTCAGTCCTCGTGTTGGACTATAATCCATTGAAGTCCTCGTGTTGGACTATAATCCATTTCAGTCATCGTGTTGGACATTCATATATTTGACCATGTCTTGGACATTTGTTAAGCTATGAGTATGACACTTATCTAAATCAGGATATGACATGATTACATGAGATTTGGACATGATAGCTACCTAGACAGGATACGACACTTATGTGATATTGACCTTTGATACTTATATGGTTTCGGTGTGACTTTTGATTAAGTATTAAGATGTGATGTTTCTTTTAGTTTATTATTCATGTATTAGACTTCGGGTTTGGTAATTAGGGATTTACAATTTGAGATAAAAGGTATATACATGAGGGTTTCCTTGTTTGGATTATTTCGCTCGACATACCTATGCTCGTGTTGTAATTTCCTAAATACTTAAACCCATTATTTGCTAGGAGTAATGATTTTTTTTAACTATTATGTAATAACTGTACTTTCTGTATACAACAAGCCCTTTCCCTTAGGGTTGGTTGTGATGTTGCTCGCTAGCGCTTTGACGCTCGTTGTCCCTCCCCCTTTCAGGTAACGAGCCAGGAGCCCGGAGAGTCGCACGTTGATGGCGACACACTTTAGTGTTCAGCCGACTATTTTTAGATATGTTTTATTTTGGAGCTCCACTGTAAACTGTGTTTAGACATTTGAGGACTTTATTCTAGATGTGTAAAGGCTGTGTGCCTTATTCCCTTTACTCAGACTTGTTGTATTTGAGATTTGTTAAGAACTCCAGTTTATACATTTCAAACATTGACTTTGTATTCCTGTAAGTTGGATAATGAAATATTATTTTTGATCTCTATCATTTCATCAGTTATCTCTTGTAGTATCTTTTACTTGCTTTTGTACTTACACCTATTATTGACTCTACTAGAGTGATAGAATTGTGATGGTGAAACATGTTATTGCACGGTGTAGTGCATGGTAGGTTTGACATTCTTGGTTTCACCTTGGACTGCAGCCTTGTGTGAACCCAGGGGCGTCACAGCTAAGCTTCCACCTCACCGCCCGCCTCCACCTACACCACCCCGATAGCCTTCGCCGCTTCCATGAGCTCCAGCAACCGCCTCAGCCTCCGCCCCTCGCGCTCTCCTCCGACTCTCGACGTCCCCACTCGCCTCTCGCCTTCTCCCGCTTCCCCATCAGCATACCAGCCACTATCGCCTTGACCGTCGGCCACCTCCGCCAGCCGCCTCAGACCACACCTCCGACCTTTCTAATCGTGCCCATATCTGTATCCAAATCCGTGCCTCTCTCCACCTCTTTGCGACCACCTCCACGAGCCGCGTCAGTCCCCGATCTCCTCCATCTTCTGACTGCAGACAACCCAACGTCACCTCCCCTCCAGATCTGACGCGGATCTGCTCCAGCAGAACCATGTGTCTCCTACAACCCCGCCTCCTCAGTCGTTCAGACCCACCGCGGACAGCCCTGACGTCGACTAGTCCCTTCCCCGATCCCCTCGCCAACTGCCATCGACTCCGACCACCCATCCCCGTTATCGTCGCCCCTTCAGCATCGACGCACCATTCTGTCGATGTCGAATTGTTCGACGAAAACGCCGAGGCAAGACCTCTCTTGCTCTTGACTCATCATTTTAATATTTAAATCAGTTATGAATTAAATGCATAGATTAGATCATGATTAATTATGCTATGCCATGAATATTATGATATTATGCATGGGTTTGTTATTGAATGATATTAAAGAATTTTTAAAGGAATTTAATATGGAAAAAGAGTATTTTTGAATAATTATTATGAGAAATAATTTTGAAAAATAAATTATTCAGCAAGATCTCGAACCTTGATTATTTTATTTTAATTCTTAGTTTTATCGTAAATTATTATGTGACTCGTCATTAATTTTTAGATCTGTTATGAGTTAATTAATTAGATTAGTCTACGATATATTATTACCTGTGTGGATTGCTTGACATGAATAGTTGTGTGGAAGCTTGTTGTATTATCACTTAGTTATTATCCAATAGGAGAGACTGTACATGAAGACGACTTATGTTAAAAGTATGATTTGTAAGCGTGCTTCAAAGCATGACTATACTCACTCGACATCGATATCTCGATGTGAGGAGTCCTAAGTTCCCTCAATATCGATATCCCGGTATGAGGTTTCCTTGATTATTACTATTATAGCATTGACTAGATGATGTACTCTTGATCGGACGTGTTGTGGGTCACAGTTATTTTTATAGTTTTACAGAAGTCGCTCCACGGTAACTCCGTGGGTAGTTCACAATATTTCATATACAGTTTCATAATTAATTTGACAAACATAGGGTTATAAAGGTGAATTGGACGGAGAATATAACATGTATATAAATGAGAACAACTCTTTCCTGTTATCATGATATCGTGAGTGTATATATGGGCCAGAGGGCCAATACTTGACTTGAAGGCGGCGGCCCGTGGACAGGTTTGAGGGGACCCGATTATATACATGAAAATATCCTTCCCTAATTTAAATAACATGTAAAACAAGAATAATACAATTATGTGTATCATGGTGAACTTTATTAGTTTTATTGAGATGTAGACCAGTGTTTTTCTTTTCATAGTTAGATCAGAATTAATATTTAATTATCTATAATTTAAGACATATGGTATATACATAAGGGTTTCCTTGTTTGGATTATTTCGCTCGACGTACTATGTCTCTTGTTGTAGATTTTTAAGTATTAATTCTATCTAGTTATATGACCATGTTATTTGGATGATTATTCTGATGGCTAGCTGCATGATCGACTCGTTACTTGATTGATTTTATTGAATTTCCAGTTGCACTTCTTTTTGTCATTTCTATTATGGTATCAATTTCCGCTTTGATTTTCGTTTGTTCTATTTTCTTTTGTGGGGTCTTACCGTGTGTCATGCGCACTGACGTACACCTGTTTTCTCTGGTGTACGTCAGACTTAGAGGAAGAATAGGTTCAGCAGGAGCCAGATGATTCTTAGTTGGAGTGCCTTGTAGAAGAAACAGAAGAAGGAGTCGAAACCTATTCTTTTTATTTATTAGTTGATGGTTACAGTTACTTTTGTAGTTCTTTCCATTCCTGCTTGATCGATGTATTTTGTATCTCTTGGGTATTCATTGTTCAGTTTTGTATAATGGCACGTTTGACCCATATTATTATGTCTTGGATGATATTTATTTGTGATATGTATTATTTTATTCTGAGTTTGTCTATTATATTCTTGCTGATTATGATCGGGGACCTATGACTTCTTATTGTATTTATTTCTAGACGCTTAGCGTATTGGATTGAGAAGGAAAAATAGTAGTGTATATTTCTTCTCAATCTAATACGTCGCAGGCTTGTTCACGTTCCGATTCCCCTGTATTTTAGGAAGCAGGGTGTGACAAGTTTTGATGGTGGCCCATACAGGTCCCGATCCCGATCCCGATCACGGTCCTGAGTCCTCACTAGTAAGAATATAATGAACAATTTAGACGCATATAATGATTTCATCCGTCAGACTATCCTTGAGCTATTATCCTATGTTCTTGATAGATTTCGTTTCGTTCCTATCTTATCACTCTTTAACTTCGGAGTTTTCCACGGTTCTTGTCCTATCACTTCGTAATCACGCTCTCTTCCTATACCTCCTCTATCCTCGTACCGGTCGTTATTATATATGTTATTATTTTTACAACTAAATTTTCTTTGATTTGACTTATATATCATTGATTGTAATGATTTTTGTATTATCTATTATATTATTTTATGTATCATACACAATGCTATATTGCGTGTTTTCATTAAAAATATATATCAATACTTATATATTTCAATTGTTGAAACCATATTATTAAGTGTTTGCATTGCTCTAGACTCCACATATTCATTACATAGCATATCTGATATTCAGATTATTTTCTTGTGTTTAAATATATTTTAGCATATCTAAATTGTGTATGAGTGCATTTTTCTGTTATATCATCTATTAATTATTTATGTTTTTGATTATTATATATTGTTCGTATTTCGTGATATACTTTAATGAGTTCATGATTTTAATATTCTACGTATACAATATATTCTTATCATTTACATTTTTAGTATATAATTTTCTTATCAGTCAGTTTTGTCTTGATTAGGTTATTTTAGTAGGTTCACAATTGGTTTCGTTATTTCTAAGAGTAATATATTTATACTTTAATATTCAGGCATTATTTATATTGTTGAGTTTAGAGTTGAGTTACTAATTATATAGTTATTTTGTTACATTAATTATTATTCTTTTATAATTAATATAAAGATAATTTTAAATAGCGTTTGTGGGTATGTATAATATTTATTCATGGTTTGTTTATAGTGTATTTGCATATTTATTGCTGTGTGCTTTGTTTTCGATATGTATTATTTTGTCATTGTGACAATATACATTGTATATGCATGTTATTTTTTTAGTATTTATTTTATGGTATTTTTAGATATTTGTGTCTTTTATTGTGTCATTGTTTGTTGTTTATTCTCTGTTCATTATTTTCTTTACTTGTGTTGTGTTTTACTTTTTCATTCTTTTATAATTACTATTCTCTTTCATTATAGTGTATCCACGTAGATTATTATATTTACGATGTTATTTTATTGATTTATAGTCATTCATTATTTCTAGTATCAACTGTGTAACCATGTCTATCTAAAATATATAGGTGTTTTTATTATACAGAATTATGCTCTTCTTATGTTTTCATTGCTTATATACATATTTTCCCTTTCATAGTTTTTGTTTTTATATATTATACTTCTTCATCTAGTAGTATGTTGTGAATGTCAGTATTGTTTGTAAGCATTTATGTTTCAGTGTATTTTATGATTTTGTATGTGCTAATTTATTTTGAGTTTTATACTGTCAATTTGTTCGTTGCTTATTTGAATGCATTGAGTCCTTCAATTATGTTTTTTTTTTTTGTCAGATTGGTATTTTTTTTATTATTTTGACTTGTGTTATTTTACATCGAGTTACTCTTCTATCCTGCTTCTCTTATTTGTATTTTTCATAGATCATAGTATAACAATATCGTTTTATTCTTATATTTTTCTTTGAATAGGAGTTGTTATTTTTAGTGTGAGTGTGTGGTGTTATGGCTTTATAGTTTATGTATGAGGTTATTAAAGATTGTTACAATATGTGTGTTTCTTTAGCTTTGATTTTTTGTGTTTTTACATATGCTATTATAGTTAAATATTTAGTCGAGATATTTTTATAGTTAGTGAGTTTTATATTTTATGCAATGTATTCTTGCTCATATTTTTCACATTTTAATTTGTGTATTGCTATACTTAGGGTGATTTAGTATTTATTATGTTTTTATTATAATTTTTGTTTGTGGTCATGTTATAGTGTGGTTATTTTTATTTTTTATTGTATTTGTTTTATTAATTCTACGTATTGTACATGTATTTATACATGTTTGTTGTGTTTGTTACCATATAATTTGGTCACATTTTATCTTTCATGTACGCATTTTGTTATCATTATTGTTTGGTTATTTAACAAGTTATATGTTTTTCTTGTATGTGTTTTTATGTTGTATTTAATTTTATTAATTTATTAGTTTATTTATGTTATTTGGGATATATTGTTTATTGGTTAACATAATTATTTTTTTCGGTTTCATCAGTAGTTTCATAGTTTACTTTAGGATGTGAAATGAATGTTATAAGTTTATACAGCTTAGTTACAGATTTTGCACATTATAGTTATTTTGTTGTATTTATTAGTTGTTTTTCTTTTGTTAGGTTGTGTATATTTTACTCTAATATTGTATTTCATCGTCTATTCATTAATTATTTTAATTATTGTATTTATCATTTTTTCATATACAAAAGCCTCTGCGTTACTATTTTAGTTAATTGTTCATGTCTATATTTGATTATTGTTTTGGATATTAATACGTGACAGTTCATATGATGTATTATGTTTATTCTTTATGTATATTGGGTTTATAGTTTTGTATCATATTTGGTTATTCTAACAGGTATAATGATATAATGGTTATTGGTATATTTTGATATTGTGTTCGTTGTGTAATTGTTATGAATGCATAATTACATGATTGTTGCATATGTATTTTTATGTCTTTTATCTATGTCCATTATTGATATGTTTTTTACTTTCTATTATCAACTATTATATGTATTATTTTCGCTTTACAGATTACTATATGATATCGTGCATATCTTATTTTAATTCCGAGGGCGGAATTTGTTTTAAGGTGGGGTAGAATGTAAGGACCGTGAAATTTTGATACTAGTTAAAATAATTTTCTAGTATTTTAAAATATTTAATTATGATTTTTAAAAGAGTATTTATATTTTCTCGAAATTCTACAATTTTCTATGATTTAAAATCGAAGTTTTATATTTATTTAAAAGTTTTTATATTTATAAATTAATTTCCTGTGGTGAAAATTTCTAGAATTAATCTGTTGTGATATCGATACTATTATGTATTGTTATTGTTACTATTACATATTATTTCGTGTATTATGTTAAATTATAAATTACATATTATTTGTGTAAATTATTGTATTATTTTAACTATTGCGTATTACCTGTCGTATTAGCATAATTGGTACATTTTATCACGTAGATAATTATCATATAATTATTTAATTTTAAATATAAGTAATTATTTTTTATTTAATTATTCTTATTTAATTGTGTAATTTCTTGCATTATTTCTACTGTTACGTATTATCAGTTGTAATACTACAACTAGTACGTTTTAATGTGTAGATA
>BQKN01064491.1:529300-557967 GCA_022839385.1 Asparagus kiusianus | reverse complement strand
ATATGAGAAAAATGAGTATCCTTGGTATGAAGGAGAAATTTGGTTCTTGGTTGTGGGATGACTCGTTCTAATCCACCCATTTGAATATTTCACACTTGAAAATGGTCCCTCCAACCTATCTGAAAGTGGTTTCCCTCTAAATGTATGGATGAGTATGAGTTACCTCACTACCAAGGACCAAAAATGTCCTTTGGTGCCAAGGATATCTACACACACACATATACGAGAGAGAGAGAGAGGGGGGGACTCTTGTAAACTTTAGTGGATAGAGCTTGTTGTCCATTAACCTTTTTATCCATTAATTTTACTTTGAGATTTGTGCTAGCATGCGATACAAATCAATGCACACATCTTAAACATAGCTTTAATGTCTTGCATGAATCTCAGAGCAAAATCAAAAATATAAAAAATTGGTGAACAAGAGCTCCTATCCACTTAAGTTTATTCTAGCTTTACCCTCGCTCATATATATATATATATATATATATATATATAGTTGAGTTGTGCTACTATCAGTCATATCCAAGATGAGAATACTATAGACTCAAATTCGAAATTCTGGTTTTCAAAGTAAAAATCCACACCGTTAAATGTGATCTACTACACATGAATTCCATATGAACAAAGTTTCATAGGATTTCGACATATTTTGCATCATGTATCAAGGGATAAAAAATTGTTGATATTCTGAAAATTCTCAAATGTTGATTTTAACAATGTAAGATGCATGGTTAATGTTAAGGAATATATTATGGAGATCTATAATGTTATAGTTATATTAGGAATGATATATTAGGAGTATAAATTAGAGATTTAGTAATTGAGAGATATTAGTAATGTAATAAGAGAATAATTATGGTTAGATAATTGTGTTTAGCCCCACATTAACTACGCGACAAACTTGTTGTTATCGTATCACTATATAAAGGGGAGTAGTAGCTTTCAAAATATAAATGAGAATCTATAATATTTTATTATTTAGTATTAAAGCCATGCGAACTCTAGTCTCAACAAAACCCTAGATCCTCATAAACCATAGCCCCTAACTCTCACCATCAAACTCCTCCCTCTGCCTTACGATCTCCCTTCTTTCATGTGGTTGATCACTGTGAACAGGGCTCAGTGGTTGTTCACTATGAATAGTACGTCAACAATTGTTCATCGTGAACAGTGTCACGATGACTGTTTACAATGAATAGTGCCACAAATTCTTGTCTGTCTTGCTTTCGATGGTATTTCAGATGCTTAGGATTGCCATTATTGGTAACAATAGTCATCCTTGATGTATATGTTCTCGTCACCGTCTGTGCCACCTCACTTTCCCTTCGTTCACCACCTACTTAACTTGTCGACACCACCACCATCGTTTGTATTCTAGAAAT
The DNA here is from genome assembly GCA_022839385.1 of Asparagus kiusianus. NCBI lineage: Eukaryota > Viridiplantae > Streptophyta > Magnoliopsida > Asparagales > Asparagaceae > Asparagus > Asparagus kiusianus. Next base: position 556,585 of record BQKN01064491.1, on the reverse strand, counting down.
CTTGACTATCATTAGCTACCGAAGAAAAAAGATTTTAATTGAATCAGGATTTGGTTTGGAGTTTGATTTGATAGAGGTTATTTTCTCGGCTTCATTTGTTTGGTGGATCCCTAAAGAGGAATCATTTGTTTGGCAAATCCCTAAAGAGCGATCATTTGTTTGTTAAATCTCGAAGAGAATTGCTTGTTTGGTTGATTTGTGAAGATGATTGTTTGTTTGGGTGATCCGTGAAGAGGATAATTCGTTTGGTTGATCCCTAGAGAGGATCGTTTATTTGGTTGATCCGTGATGAAGATCTTTTGTTTGGTTAATCCGTGAAGAGGATCATTTGTTTGGTTGATTGGTGAAAAAGATTATTTGTTTAGTAGATCTCTGGTGATGATCGTTTGTTTGGTAGGTCCCTGGTGAGGATCGTTTGTTTAATAATTCTCTGGTCGATCTATGAAAAAGATCGATGTATCGTATTTGGTGATTTTGGTTGAAGTTGTTCGTGGTGGAAGACATTCAAGTAGAAGACTAAAAGATAAAGACAACTACAATGCGAAAGGTCACATAGAAGATTTTGGTCTTTTAAGTTGTATGATAAATTGGAGTGAGTACATCTTATTTGTAACAAGCCAGACATGTATGATATACATGCTCTACTTTGAGGAGTGTTTAAGAATATATTATGGATATCTATCATGTTATAATTATATTAAGAATAATATAATAGGAGTATAAATTAGAGATTTAGTGATTGAGAGATAATAGGAATGCAACTAAGAGAATAATTGTGATTAGGTAATTGTGTTAAGTCCTACATTAACTACACGATAAACTTCTTGTTATTGTATTCATATATAAAGGGGGGTAACTGTAATTTTTGAAATATGAATGAGAATCTGTATTATTTTATTGTTTAATAGTTAAAAAGTTAAAATCCTCAGAAATTTTGTTTACAGGGAGTTCATTTGTGGTAGATCACACCCAGGGTGTGGATTTTCAATTTGTGAAACCAAAATTTGAATTTAAGTCTATAGTGTTCGCACCCGTGATAGTAACACAACTCAACTCCCTCTCTCTCTATGTATGTATATATATATGTATGTATGCATGCATGCATGTATTTATTTATTTGTTTATTTATTAAGCTCTTGTAAACTTAAGTGGATAGAAGCTCATGCTATACACATCAAGGAACACATCTCAAAGATAGCCTTAATATGCAACACCAAAGCAGAATCGGGGATTAAAAAGTTGATGGCCAAAGTGCTTGTATCTGGTTAAGTTTATTCTAGTTTTACTATCTCTTTCTAAAGATTGACCTCCCCATTTATTCACATATTGTAATGCATGGGAACAAATTAAGTTTCTCTTCTATACTTTAAACATTTTCATTCTAATGGATTTTCCTTTCTTCCTCTTTATAGCTGATGACAGTTGCTGCCAATCATAGGATAGAAGAATTTAATCAGGTTGATTGGTCATTTGATCGTACCCCACATGTAAGTATCTCCATACATTGAAAATTGTATCTCTATTGGTGTTAGTCTGAAGTCTACAGACATTTGAAAATTGTATCTCTATTGGTGTTAGTCTGAAGTCTACAGACATATATTCACATTGTTTTAAATCCTTTTATGATGCAATATATACCCAAGAGAAATTATTTCTATACTTGCCTAATTGACATGTACTTGACACTACTTTAGATGATACCTGTAAATCTTCAAAATTTTGATTGTTTTAGTTAAAGAAAGTCATAATAACGAATGCACAAGTATGTATCATTCATGAAAACTACTTGCATAGAGAAGACTCCTTGAGATTGATCTATTCGTAGGAAAAATAGTTGCTAAACATCCTCCTGGTTAATGGATAACTAAAGCTAGATGTTTGAATCATGAGAAACTCTAAATTCTTCTGATAATCCATCCATCATCATTTTGATGACACAATTAGTAATTGATTGTTAATTGAGTAGGGAATTAATAAAGACAGAACACTTCTCCTAAGGTGAGTGCAAAGCTTTTATGATAATTTTTTTTAGAGTGTTTGAATTAATAAAGTCATAATAAGGAACTCCTCTTTGCATTTTCATATTCGAAATAATATAACTAGAACAACCTCTTATTTGGGAGTCAGTTGTTTGCTCTATTTCAGTGATCTAGTTACTCCTGCCTCTGTTCTCTGCTCTCCACATGAACAAATTTACATTGGAGCAGACAAAGGAGATTAGGGTGGTCCAATCACTAATGCAGGGATGAAACACAAGTTTACTTCTAAGTAATGATGTGATGCTTTTTACTGATCAAAGCATCACTGTCGTTGGGTATGTGTTGAGAAGGGTGAAGGTTAAAGAGAATGAAATAAAGAATGTTATGTTTTGTTATTCCAATAATTAAAATGTTTAGCTTTCTTTCTTTTTTTCTTACCCAACTTAAAACAGAAAGTTTTTCTAGGGCAGTGCCATAACTGCATTCTTTTTGGTGGTAAATTTTACTGGATCTTGGTATTAAGTCTCGTGCCAGCTAAACCTTTTCGGTTTATTTTGAGCAGCTTATTGATTACTTGTATTAGACTTGTAGGTGCTAGTGGGCTTAGTGTAGTTTTTTAAACAGACCTAGATTATTGCTCGAGTTCTTTGGAAGGAAGTGATTTTAGGGAAGGACTACTTTTGTGGTCTGGACACTAAAAGATGAGGCTACTTTAAGAGAATTGAGGTTAACCGTAGCAAGTCTGTTGCTGTGGGTTACAATGTTATTTAGTCTTAAGTTTCAGGTTGTTTTTAGGAGTTAATTGAGTGATTTGAGTGGACAAAAAAAAATTGGGGTCATGATTTTGTGCTGGGATAAGTAGGACTTGCCTTGTTTGCTTGTTCTCAGGTGCAATAATTGTTTTGGTGAAAAAACAGTGGAAATAACATCGTCGGAGTGAGGTTGTTGTACGTGCTCATTTGATTCTTTCTATCGGTGAATTTGTGGGTGCAATAAATGTCGGACATGTATGATGTACGACGTCTTTCTATTGGTTGTCTTTTAAAAGTCATTTTATGGCACAACCATGGTTTAAATGTCGGCCAACGTGTTGGATCAGAGACTAGAGCGACACGGATATGGCTATTTCAAGTCGGATATCGTTTTTAAGGTCCATGTCGGATATGTTGGGGGATATTACAGACATATCGGCCAATTTTCAGCATTAAAAAATTAGAAATCGACCGTTTTTTTTTTTTTGAGTTGTTAAGTATTGGGGTTTGGATTTAGTACCCAAAAGCCAAACCTAATTAATTCTTTTTTTAGCCTTTTATTCCCATAGTAACCTGATAGCATATAATACAGATTAGGCCAGAGAAAAAATATATAGCTCTCTTTCTTGCCGCGATCTCCTCTCGTTTGTCTTCGTCTCTACAAATTGAAATTGAGAATTCATAAAAGCGTGATGTAAACAATAAGTTTGAACCGTAGCTTGAAATCAATTCAAAGTCTAACACTTTATGTCAATTTTATGCAAGGCACTTCAAAAGTTCTAGTTTGACAATGTGTATTTTATTTATTTGTTGGTATAAGTAGGGTAAGCTATAACAAGACAAGTGCATTCCATCTTGGTGATCAAAATTGAGTAGAAATCCATCCGATATAGCAATCCGATATTTAGTATGTTCCTTGACATATCCCTGATTTTCGCTTTCCGACATGAATTTTAGCTGTTCGACATGAACCCGACATCCAACATTTAAAACCTTGGGCACAACAAGTATATTTTGATGCATAGCTTGAAGGCTTTTCTATTGTAGTATGCGTGCTATGAATATGTCACGATATAGGATTAACTTTTGCTTTTTATTTGTAGCCATTGTTGTCTATTTTCAGTGTTATCAAGGCACAAGACGGGGCGCAAAGTCCCTTTACACGTATCATGTACAAAGACAACGCGTGCTCGTCAGTGAAGCAAGGCGCATACCGGAAACAAAATTGTTTTGATACATATGTCAAATAAACAAGCAATATGTTTGTGAATTTTGATATAGAAAAAAGATGTCAAAATAAATAAGTTCACTACCTATCAAATTAGAAACTGAGGTCTTAATGCATAATCTTAACACTAGTCACTAGTTAAAAGAAAGTTCTTATCTATTTAATGCTACCCTTTTGTATTTTCAATAGTTCATCATGGTGGAAAAAAATATAAAAGAACATTTACTATGAAATCATCCATTCAAAATTACAAACATTCTAAGAAGCTGAATGTTTAAATAGCGTGTCTATGCCTTGATTTGACAATGCTTTAGTGTAAAGAAAAAACACGTCCTCAAATTCAATATTATTAATAACTATCAATGTCACAGTGGTTTGTGATTTCACAATCAATGTTCTAGCTATACCAGTAATAATGATAGCAAAAGAGGGGATAAGGAGGAAAATAAGATGAGCAAGAGACAAGAATTTAGGGAAAGAGAACAAGAATCATAAAACAATGACAAAAGAGTAGGCAAAAGAAGACGCACCAACAACAGAAGGAAAATAATAAGGCGCACTGAGGTGGGAGGCACAACGGGGCACACCAAGGCGCACTGAGGTGGGAGGCACAACGGGGCACACCAAGGCGCCTTGAGGCGTGCGTGTTGCTTATGTGCGGGGTGCACTTTTAGTGCCCCAAAGCGCCCAACGCCCGAGATGATCGCCTCGGAGCGCCCAAGATGACACTGGTCACTTTTTTTTTACATAAAACAGAAACATGAACAAATAATCTTGATCAAGCTACCCTTCATCCAATAAAGTTGCATGTGTCATGTTTCCTATGATAGATTTTTTTTCCCTTGACATGCTCACCAAGATACATCAACAAATAGACTCGTTGTCATGCAGTTGGGAATTTTTAAAACCATGCAAACAACATAGAATTCTCTACAACTATATGAAAAATATTAATTTGTTAGAAGTATTTTAGGCTGTACAACATGACATTTTTCTTGAGCGAAAACATAAACAGAGCATTCTCATTTGGAAGATGACTTTATTTGTACCTAGATCAGGTGTATGTTATGTCCTTATTCCTGTAATCCTCTTCCCACATTTCTCTTCTCCACAATAAAAGCAAATCTCATTTCAACTATATAAAACGCCTTAAAGTTTAAAAAGAAATCTTTGATTTTGCACAAAGCTTCATGACATTATGAATTGTTATATAGTTCAGCTTCAGCTTGTAATATAGGCTAAATTTCACTTAAATGCCCAATAGTTTCACCCACCTTGCACTTTAAAGCCCCCTAGTTTAAACTGTGCACTTAAATGTGCCAAAGTATTTAAGTGTTGCATATAAACGCACCAAAGTTTCAAAATATTGCACGTTAGTGCCCTTTTGTTTATCCAATGTTTCATATAAATACCTTCAGTTTGTAAATAGCCTCACTTAAATACTCTAAAGTTTCTAAAATTTCACTTTTAGAACCCTTTGTAATGTGATATTTTTGGATACGTGAAAAAACTAATGCCATCTTGATTTTCTTAACCATGGGGCTTTCATCTGCAATACTTAAATAGTTTGGGCTATTTTTTTCCCTCGGTTTTGAAATGGAGGTCACTTAATTGCTATGTTAGTGAAACTTTTAGGCATCTAAGTGCAATTTAGCCGTCATCATATATACTTTTTAATCAAAGCCTGCAGCTTATGTAGTGAGCGCACCAATTGACATGCCAAAGGTTAGCGCACTGGGAATAAGCTTTTCACTCGACAAACTTAGCTATTTTGGAGTACATAGGCTTTATAGGAACATCTCATGGAGATAGAATATTTTAATCACTCTTGGAATCTCATTTATCTATATTTAAGATTAAAGGTTTCTGTCTATACAGTATTTACTGACATAGATCTACTAACAGGTCCTTGTTCCTGTTGCAAATGGCTGTGAAGAGACAGAAGTGATAATATTGGTTGATATACTAAGGCGAGCTAAAGTTGATGTTGTCATAGCTTCAGTTGAAAAATCTAAAAAGATTGTGGCTTCCCAACAAACAAAGGTTATTGCAGACAAGCTCATTGAAGAAGCTTCAGATTCAACTTTCGATTTGGTTGTTCTTCCTGTAAGCCTCATATCTACATTTTTCTTTGTTGATGATATGGAGCATACAACTTTCCAACATTTTCATCGTCACTATATCAGTTAACATCAATCTGAATCTATGGTTGCTCGGGAATTAATATAAAAATGCTGTATATATGGCTTCAGCTGCTGTTCATTTTCTTGGTGTCAAATGCATATAGCTCTGAAATGTCCAAAATATATATTACAATCTGGATTTGATATGATGCCCGTTCAGATGGTCCACAATCAAAGCATGCAGTAGGATAGACATGATACCATATTCAGCAGGGATTCATCAATATGGGTTATAGACATAGAAATAAATCGACCACTGACTTCTATAGTAATGTTTCAATGTATAAGATCAGCGATAAGTTTTTGAAATTTAATTCAAATGAATTAGATTCAATACCGGATTGTTCAAGATCTTAAATAATTCATCATAAAGACCGCTTATATGAGGGATTGTTAGGCTGAGAGGAACTGACTCTTTCATCTTATCCTCTTTTGTTTCTGTTGTAAAATTGAGCTAAATTAACTAACAGAGATTCTTGCTTCATATTGTAGGTATTCCCTCTTTTGTTTCTGTTGTAAAATTGAGATAAATTAACTAACAGAGATTCTTGCTTCACATTGTAGGTATTCTACACGATTCAGTTTCTCTCACTGGAACACAAGACTGATAGTGCATATTTTTTGTATAGTTCTATTTTATTCATATTTACCAATTATTTTTAACAGGGAGGAACAAAGGGAGCTGAGAGGTTGCAGAAATCCAAGGTTTTGAAACGATTACTTGGGGAACAAAAAGCATCAGGACGGATGTATGGTGGAATTTTCTCTTCCGCAGCTATACTGAGAAAACAAGGCTTGATCACGGTAATTCCAAATGTATTTGTTCTTAATCTACATTAAAATAACAGAGTAAGTTTCACTAACCTCCCAGAACTTGGGGGTGTTTTGCACAATACTTCCCTGAACTTTCTCAATCAGAGAAAACCCCCTTATCTTGCTTCAGTAAAGTCCCATGACTGACTTGTCTATTTTTTTTCGAATGTGACATGCTTTGAACAATTTGGACTAGTATACTTTTCAGTTTACTGGGAAAAAGAGTTTCCTGGGTGAGGGTAGGCCTTTTACCCTCTTAAATTAAGTCCATCTAACTACTATACCAAAACTTCGAAGTTGTGGTAAGGATCAAGGATTATAGTTTTATATCAATTCTAACGTGTCCCCACAGGTTGAGAGCCCTTTTATGGACTAAAAATCTGGACTTGTATACTTTTTAATTTACTGGGAGAGAAAGTTTTATGAGTGAGGGTAGGCCTTTTATCCTCTTAAATTAAGTCCATCTTATTATTACACCAAAACTTTGAAGTTGTGGTAAGGGTCAAGGATTATAGTTTTATATTAATTCTAACATGTCCCCACAGTTTGAGGACCATTTTATGGGCTAAAAATCTGGGCTCACACACTGGTAACAATTTTTTAAAATCCGCATTAAATTCGTGGCCAGCAAGATTCTAAGTTGGGTTGCTTTGATACCATCTTAAATTAAGTCCATCTAACTATCAGACTAAAACTCCGAAGTTGTGATGATGGTCGAGGATTATAGTTTTATATTAATTCTAACATACCCTAAAGTCATTTGGGGCAATTTTCAATAATTCAGGATTTTTGTTATAAATTTTAAAGTTCAAAAGGGTTTTCTCTAATTAATAAACTTGGTGTTTGGTGCAAAACACCTCAAATTGCACTAGGGTTTTGGAAATTTATCCAAGAAATACTTTGTATTTCTGAACTGGATGTTATGAAAAGCAGGATAAAGTAATGGCATCTGATGAAGCTGGAGTTGTGATCGATGGCAAGGTTATCACTAGCATGGGACTCGGAAGTATGATTGATTTTTCTCTGGCCATCGTGAATAAATTGTTTGGCCATGGAAGAGTGAGAAGCGTTGCGGAAGGCATTGTTTTCAAGTATGGAAATAAATAAAAATTGCCAAGATATGGAGTTATCTTTATAACTGGAAACAGAGATTGTCAGCTTTCGGACATTGAAAGGGGTGGCATTGCTAGCCACAAGTCTGATCCCTGGTAATAAAAAAGGTTCCAAATATTTCCTATCTTCTAGTCATCGGTGTGCCGAAAAGAAGGGGAAGATGAGTCTGAATGCTCGTTCTCTAGTTGCATTGATACCATATTTTAATGATTTCATTTGATATATGTATTCAAACCGGAGACTTAGCCATTTCTTGCGCCTTATTTTGTGCGCTTGTACACGTGTAGCCGGCCCCATAATTTGGGATAAAGACTTTATTGTTATTGTTGTATGCATAGCGAGAGGCAATATCAAATGTTCGACTTACGTATTTATCCTTGCAGTAAAAAACTGAATAGAGACTCATATAACACCCGAGAGGGTTCTGTTATGCACCAATAAATGTTAAATATATAGCTGTGCTGGTCCTTGTAAATCACAAATCTTCATCCTTGATCTTAATATAACAAAAGCTAAAATTTATTGGCATCCTTGTGCTTTTGAACTATATAATTCATCTCTCTTTTGCTTGATTTGTAGTAAATTGAAACAAGAAATTGCTGAGTTGGAGCTGCTTTTGTGCTTCCATCAACTGCAGTCTAGTTTGCTACTCCATTTAGCTTCCGATAGCATTTTTCATCATGATTAAACGGTATGAGTTTGTTCCAATTCAAATCGATGTGATAAATCGGCATAAATTTACATTAGCAATTACTAGCTTATGCCAGTATTTTCCCGAAAAGAATTTACGGGACATTTGGATACGTGCATTGTACTATCGTAGAAAATTATACTAGACATCAATTTTTTTACCAAACTTCTAAGCCATTTTCACCCAAAACAAAGGACGAATTTTCAAAACCAAACTATTTCCACATTTTATCCAAAAAAAGACCTGTTTTGAACTTATTTTCAAAAACCGACCTGGTTTCAGCTTGATGCTGAAACCAGGTCGGCTTTTAAGAAAAATTTCCGGAACTTCACGGGAGTTCAACTCCCGTGAAGTTCAGTAAATCTGCTAAATTTCACGGGAGTTCAACTCTCGTGAAGTTTCAGAAGCTTTTTCATAAACCGACCTGGTTTCAACGCCAAGGCTGAAACCAGGTCGGTTTTTACAAATAAGTTCAAAACAAATCGTTTTTTAGGATTAAATGTTCAAATATGATGGTTTTAAAAATTTGTCCCCAAAACAAATATTCATCACGCGGATCCATATATTACATTCATGGGTTTCCCGCGTCGTTCGAGAAGTGGTCCACTAAAACCGATGGGCATCGAATTACTCGGGAGTCTGCAGCGCTGGAGTAGCTTAAATGCTTTCCGGTGTCCGCGCTTTTTCTGGTTGGAGTTCGGTGGGTGATGACTTGCTGTCTCATTAAACTTCAGCGCGGTTTTAGAATGGCTATTGGGCCCCCGGCCCACTCCTGAATCTAGTAGCTGAGATCTTCGAGAGTGACCTTTGAAGCTCTAAAGCTCTTTGGTAGTCTCTCCAGTGGCGGAGCCACGAATTACAGCAAGGAGAGTCAAAAAAATAACGATATTTACCAACATAAAATTTCATTCTGTTTTGCACAAATGAAAATAACCAAACTAACCACCTACTGGACAATAATTATGAAGCCGAATCCAACATTACCCCTTCATTGAGCTAAAAGCAACTTTTAAGTAGATAATAGGAACTGAAACCAAATATGAAATTTATGTATATTCAACAAAAGGAAGTAGTAAGAAGCTAAATGTCAAATACGAGCGTAAATACATGTGAAAATACAAGAAAACCTCAAACAATACGCCCAAAACTAAAGGCACCAAAGCAAACACGCGTCACACTTCTCCATAACAAATGGCAAACAAAATTACAAACCCGTTATCTTTCACTGCTCACTTGCTTTTTCACCTACAGCTACCTCAAAATTGCTTTTATTCGGTAAAATTCGTACAACTGTAAACCCTGGTCCCCATTAAAAAGATGAAATGCATATCCCCAAATAATACGGTAAAAAAGGAAAGTGCCAAATAAAAGTATTAAAGACAAAAAAGAGGGATAAAAATAAAACCTACTCATTACTTAATGAAATGAATAGCAAAATAGCTCCCCAAAGATCCCAACTTTATACTACCCAGATCGATAAAAACCTCCAAAACCCTCTAAAACACTCAATAATGACGCTAGTACAAATAAGGGCAGCCCCAACTGGTGGTAGGAACCGTTAGGGTTAGTTTTACCAGTACCAACGGTCTCCCCCGTTGGGGAGATGTAGTTTTCCCCACAAAAAATCGAAGGGAGCCCGCCCCACCCCCAAATTTTATTTCCCCCCAAAAATGTTCGATATCTCTCCCTCTCTGCTTCCCTTCCTCCCTCCCTCTCTCACGTCAAAACCAGCGCCGCCCTCCTCCTCTGTCGTCGTCGGAGCTCTATCGCCGCCTCCTCCTCTAGTCGTCGTCATTGGAGCTCTCTCACCACCTCCTCCTCTCCCCAAAAAATCCTAATTCGTCATCTTCTGCTTGATTGGACATTGCTGTTGCCGCCGCTCGAACCTCTGTCGTTCCCTCCTCCTCTTCGGTGAAAACCCTAACCTGATCCCCCCCCCCCCTTTCCCTCAAAAACCTAATCACCACTTTGGCCTTCTCCTCCTCCTACAGCTGTTTTTCGGACGGCTTTGTTCACCACTCCTCCGTCACTGCTGCCGTTTGTCCTCCTCTACATTAGAAGGTATGTGAGTCTATTTCCCTTATTTGGCGTAAGAGCTTTACTGCTATTTGACTTTATTTTTTTTTGTTTAGGATCATCGAGTGAGATCGGCATAAATGGTATGTTCACTCTTTATTGTTATCCATTTGGACTTTTGCAGCAATCAATCTTTTCTATACCTTAAGACTGAAATTTTAGGTCACTTGAATGTCGTGTTTGTAAGCTAAGCATGTAACAAGAGTTGATTTGTGCAGGTTTTTGTCACATTGGGAGGTTGGTCTTGCGCATAGCCGCGTATGGGTCTCAACAAGTAGACCAAGACCACCGCTGTCGCCATTGTGGGCACCACCCCTCTCTATCAAACTCTTATTGCCAAGTTCAACCAGACCCCTGCCTTTGTGTAAGTTCATTGTGCAAAGTTTTTAAGAAAGATGAACTCTTGATTCAGTATATTATCAAAAGTTACCATTAGTTTAAGTTGACTGATGACTAATTGATAATATCATGCATCAATGTTGTTAAGATAACCTCTTGCAGTTCGTTTATGTAGTAAGGGATCGGACTAATATTTGTTATTTTTAACTTGCTTATAAGTAATATGCAATGCATATTACATAGTACTATTTTTAAGTTTTGACAAGTGATTTTTTTCCTCTTGTTGCGCAAGTGGTTAGATAATTCCATGTCATGGAGACCTCAACTTTCTCATAGTTTTTTCCAAAAATGTTGCAGGTACTTTGTGATAGCCAATGCGATTGCTAGCGTCCAAAAATGTTCCAAAAATGTGGAGAGACGTCTCCTGCTAAGAGCCTACTAATTTGTAACCTGCTTTTCATTAATGGCTAACAATTTATTAGCTAATCATGGTAAGTGAAACATTACATTCTGCTAAGTTAGGTTTCTTGAAAAGCAAATTGCACATCCTGATTGTTGTGGCAAGTAACTGGTTAATGTGGCTTTTCACCCCTTATATATGAAGTTTTAGTCAAATAGAATTGGTCCACTTGATGCATTGTGGTGGTAACTATATATAGCTATAACTTATTGCATAAATTGTAATTGTCATTTTTGAGAAAATATATGCGACTATCTGACTTGGATTGTATGGTTTGCTAGCTTATTAATTTCCATTAGTAGTAGTTAAGGATGAACCAATGGAATAGTATGCCAAAGTTATAAGCCTCATGGGTGATGATTGTAGTGGCTTGAAATAAACTTTGATGCAAAATGTAACCTCTATGGTCATGCTATCAGCATATTGAAGCTTATGATATCAAGATATAGAAGCTTATTAAAGTAATATTAGTATTCCTTTTGTGACTTGAGGTGCAAGTCTAGTTCCACAAATACTCATGGAGAACAATCAGTTATTGCATGGGATATCTTCTCTATCTCAAGGTTCAAATGGCTTCTTTCTTGCTAATTCTTGCATGGATCACAAGTATTCCAATTCTAGCACGATTCCAATTCTTGTAAAATTCCAACACATTATTGAATTGTGCTTAACGTCTTGTTCTTTTCTATCAGGATTTACTACCTTCTTTGATTCTTTAGCAAGACAGTTTAGAGTAAACTAACAGTTTTTCCCCTTTCCCTAGTGGCAAGACCATTGAACTTGATAATGTCACTTTTCATCAGTGTGTAAATCTGATAAGGTTTAACTCAGAAAAGACAGTTAACGTTGTACCTCTGGATGGTGAATTTGAATTGATGAAGTAAACCTTTCAACCTTTCTTACAATTAAGATTGCTTTTGTGCTAGTGTCGCATCGTGCTTTGATGAAGTAAATTTGTCAAGGTGGACAGTTTCTTTGATTGGCTGATATGTTAAATAAGGTTAACTTAGTTTGTTCTTGTTATGTTGGATTTTAGCGCACATTTTGTAACCAAGGCATAATTTATTTTAAATTTCTACAGAAAAATATATGGCATAAAAATACAAACTATGAAGAGTTAGGCCATTTTTGGGCGTAATGAGATTGAGTATTTAAGTGAGTTTGACTGCATAACTTCGAGTGGAATGCTTAGTGTATAGTGTTTGGCTCCCGTTACTGTTGAGGTAAAAAATTGGCCTTCTAGTTTTTTTTTACTAAGTTCCATTTGCAGAAGAATAAGAATAACTAAACTAGCTGGTTTAATTAAATTTAATATAGATTAGTTCAGTTGACAATTTGAAAACCTGTTCATGGCAATTCTCTATTAATGCAAGTTGGAATGGTTCAGTTAACAAAGATGAGAAATTGAATATTGGAGTATCACCTCATCCTGCTTACATGTTACATGGCTTGACATTGATGCATAGAAGATGAAAGAACTAGATTTACTTAGATCTGCATATTTTGATTAGGGATAACCAAATTGATCTAACCACTCATTTTACTAGCAACAAAGCAACTAACGACATTTAACTAGCACCCCTCAACTAATTTAGTGGCACCTAGCTCACCTGTATTGTCATTTTTAGAAGGATAAATTACAGATAACACCACTCTTCACATATAATTTTATGAAGCACGAACCTTCCATGATACTAATGATTTAACATGTGGTTTGCGTCTCTATTTGTCCTGCTAGAGAAACATGCATATGGATGATTTAACATTCTGATGCTGCTTTTTTTTCTGGTCAAATGCCTAGATTGAAATTGGGATAACCCTGATTTCTTTTAAATTTGATATTTATTTCTAGCTGTCATGGTGATTTCATGCTAACATATTTTTTTAATTTGTTATTTTGCTAAGAGCTAATTTCTTCTTCAGTTGATAACAGTTTCTCTACTTATATTTTTCAATTTGATCTTATTGTGTTACTTTACAGATAAAGAGTGTCTTTGGTGCTAAAATGTTTGCACTGGGAGTTGCGGTGAAGGTTCCAGTACCAAAACAAACAGCAAAGACAAGTTTCCAAGTGACATCAGGCAAAACCAAATATAAAGCTGCTATTAATTGTATTGTCTGGATGTAAGTCCTATTACTTCTCCTTATTTCTTTCTGATTACAGCAGTAGGCAAGAGCTGAGTGCTTTTCTTCTTTCTTGATTTTATTAAGTATGTCTTATATATGTTTTTAGCAGTAGGTAAAGCCAAACAAGGTATTCAAGTGTTTCCAGTAGTAGGCAAGAACTGAGTATTTGTGCATAACATTTTTAGCTGATTTTCCTTTTTTTAAATTTATCTAACAGCCCTAACTGTTGTAACCGTTGGGGCAAATTTTAGCCCTAACAATTCTAACCATTGGGGCTAATATTTGCCATAACGGTTACAACCGTTGGGGCAAATATTTTGTCCCAATGGTTAGAACCATTGGTGCAAGTTTAGCAACTGTTAGGGCTGACTTAGCCCCAACGCGATTTGCCCTAACGGTCCTTTTTTTAGCACCAACGATCCTAACCGTTGGGGTCATGATTTTCCCCAACGGTTATAACCGTTGGGGCAGCCTTATTTTGTACTAATGTGAGGACCTATTTCAGAAAACTAGTATAGTGCAAATGCTTTGCATGAGAGCATGCATGTTTTGTTTTATATTTTTAAAAAAATTTTGTTACCTGCAAAATACTGAAATGACTTGTATAGCAATATAATTTTGAAAAATTATAATTTTTTAAATGAATAAATTATACTATAAATTTATGTGTAAAGAACTGTGTGATTAATTATTATAGTTTGTATAATTGTTATAATTTATTCATACTTTATTAAAATAATTGTAATATATTAAATAATTTATTCTCTTTTAAATGTAATAATATTATACATAGCATAATTATAATACTATTTGTAACTACATTTTAATTTCATAATTAGTTTAATATACTATTAGTAAATAATTTACTCAATAGTATAATTATTAAACTACAATGTACTTTATTAATTTGAAAATTACTATTAAAATCATTATACTATTCATACTATAATAATTATAAAAAATACAAATTGTTTTTTATACTATTATCATACTTTTAAAAAGCTAATAAGATGAAAGGTAAAAGGTAGTCCTCTATAAAACGTGAAACTCAAAGGCATAAGACATAAGCATAATGAATCATTATTATTTTTAATTTTTTTAGAATTTTAAAATATTATGTGAAGATAAATTAGGGATAAAGTTTAAATATTCTATTGAATAATATAATTAAATAATAGAATAGTAGTGTAACCAAAGGTTTTGAAAAGGTGAGGAAATGCATAACGAACAAGAGGTTATACATAATTAGTGAATGATTAACTATAACTAATGATATATTTGAGAATTATTATACTTAAAAGGGTAAAAAGAATAAAAAATTTTGACAAGGCAATTGATGTTGATAATCACACAGATAATATAATGGGGTTAAGGTTGATTAGGGGCCGTTTATTTCTCCGAATATCTGGTTTTGAGTTGAGTAGCTTCAGCCTGCACAAATAGCAGCTCGTAAGAGGACAGGGATTAGTTCCCACGTTGTTCCTCCGACGATCAAGTCAGTTGGTGGACTTGAGTATGAAAATGATGAACTGTGTGAGTTCTAAAGTGTAGTGTAGTGGAATTCTGAGAGACTGCTTGCTTACCTGGGTATTTGGAATAGTACATCTACTTATAGTGGTAGAAAATGGTAGAATGGTAATCTCAGCCGAGTATAGGATGGCGAAAAACGAGTATGGGATGGCAGTTACGTCAGTACTTACTTTACAGATGTCGGTTGATGAGTGGAGGAGAGGTCACCTGGGTATTTAATACGAGGCGATTGGGGGAACAGCGGTGCCGACGTGGTCCGATATGTCATGAAGACTATCAGAACTAGAGGAATGGCCAAGCATTTAATGTGACACTGGCGCTCTATCAGCGGGAGAGGCTCAAGATTAAAGTCGTCTTTTAGCTTATAGTGAGGGGTGTCGAGAAGGAATGTCTTTCGAGTCAACCTTACAAAGTGTCAAATAACTGATCGAGTGAGCTCGTAGTGAGTTGTCTTCGATAAGAGGACCGACAAGTATTACCCTTCGAGTCAACCTAAAGAGATGTCAACTCCGCAAGTTGGCTAAGTTGGGATTCTTGGTGGTCCTAAGACGTGGGTGTACATTAAATGAGGGAACTGAAAAGTCTTTTTAGATTTGACGTGGCTGACGTCACCACACATTCCTTTCGACTACCACAGCTTCACTTTTCGTGCTGGGTTACTGGTTATTCGAGGTTAGTGGGCTGCGCCTCGATCCTTGAGGTGCCGCTTAGGATTCTGAGAATTAATCTTGGCTGTTGGCCAAAGCTTGATCTGGTCGTTCAGATTTCGGCAACTGCGGGTTCAGCTGCCTATATAAAGAGCCAAGGCTATGGAGATGGCGGTTATTGTCTTTTGAAATTCCCTTCTAAGAACTCAAGATCTTTCCCACCCATCTTTTTCTAGTGATCATTTCTCCTTTCTAGGATGGCATCGGATCTCGTAGTCCGACGAGCTCTTCTGCTGTGCAGACGGTAAAAATTACCTTTGTAGATAAGACTGAAGTCCGCCTGCGTATTCAAGTCGCCCGCACGACTTGAAAATCGGGCTCACCTGTGTGTTTGACTCGCCAAGACAAACTAGGGCCACGCGATCGTCAAATTCGCCTACACTTGGGCAATCCGCCAGGTGATTAGAAACTCGCCTGAATACCCAGATAATCAGCCAGACGATCAACATCCTCGCTATACTCGCCAGGGTACTCGGCGGCTGCTATGTCACGTACAAGGATGGGCCTTCCCACTTCCCACGACGTGAAGGGAAGGAGTAGAGTACTCCAAGCCCATCAAGTAGCCGCTCATAATACGAGCGACCAGTCAAATCCATGAAATCGTCAAGTGTGCCTGCATGCTCACAACTGAAGCTCACCTCGCCTGCACGAGTCAAGAGCTGAATTCGCCCGCGATCAGCAAGCTCGTCGAGATAGCTGAAGTACCTAGCAGCCGCAATAGCACGTATGAGGATGGGCCTTCCTACTTCCTATGATGTGAAGGGAAGGAGTACAGTACTCCAAGCCTATCAAATAGCCGCTCACGGTACTAGTGGCTAGTCAAATCTTTCCTGTCATTGGATACCGCCTGTATACTTAACTCGCCTGCACGAGTTAAGTTCGATCAAGCTGTCAAGGTTCGCCTGAACAACCAAGCAAGTCGCCAAGCAATCGACAAACTTGTCAAACTCGCTCGAGTACTAGGCAGCCACAGCATCACGTATAGTGATGGGCCTTCCCACTTCCCACAACGTGAAGGGAAGGAGTATAGGTACTTCAAAACCATTGAGTGTTCGTCCACAGTACAAGTGATTGGTTAAACCCACTGTGTTGCTAGG
Source organism: Asparagus kiusianus (assembly GCA_022839385.1). Taxonomy (NCBI): domain Eukaryota; kingdom Viridiplantae; phylum Streptophyta; class Magnoliopsida; order Asparagales; family Asparagaceae; genus Asparagus; species Asparagus kiusianus. Next base: position 539,490 of record BQKN01064491.1, on the reverse strand, counting down.
CCCACCCGCATGCTCGGCTCGCCTGCACGAGTTGAGTTCGCAATACTCGCCTGCATACCTGACTCGCCTGCACGAGTCAAGCCCGACGATTGGCAAGCTCGCTAAACTCACCAGGGCATCTGGCAGCTGCAATGTCACGTATAGTGATGGGCCTTCCCACTCCCACGATGTGAAAGAGAGAGGGTACAGTGCTTTGATCCCCTCAAACGGTCGCTCACGGTACAAGTAAGAAGTATGGTATCTCCCAACAGTACATGGTCATATCCCATGATTCAAGGAGTGACCACGCCGCCTCTCCTCTATTTAAGAACCTCTACTGGCTACAGAAAAGGGGTTCGGTTCGCTCATAGTGAATTTATTAATTCGATCCGTTAGCTGAACCACAGCTCTCGACTCTCGACTGAGTTGACGACAAGCTCTTTGCATGACCTTTGCACTGTAGCATCCTCTCCTAGCTTCGGGCCCTGATCGCCATCGAACTCGAAAAGTCAAACTCGACCAACACGAGCTTCTACTACGTACTGAAGCTCACCAGCGACCTCGATCTAATCATCCAAGGGAAGCAAACTCGGTGCGAGAACCGAGCGAGGCGTCCTATCGCTACCAAAATTCCCACGTTAAACAAGGAGGGCATTCCCTCCGCTTCTGTTATAATTTTGATTCATTAGTTTGTAATAAGCCATCCTTATCAATACAAACGAAATCCCTATTTTAGGAGATCAAAATTTATACCTACAGAAGATGGCGACCATAGTAGGAGAAGTTGTTTCCTCAATAGAAATGGCGGTAGCTCAATTCGACGAGGTTCCTGTCGGGACAACAGTGGAGTCGCTAGAAATCGAGTTCGACCAGGCCAAGTATGAAGAGTACTTTTCCTCCTCCTCCTCTGGTGGCGAGGCGTCCCGCAAACGTCACTGAGTCGTGTGTAGAGGCCGACCTCAAATGGTCAAAGCCCCTACGCTCGAGGACCCCATCCGAGGCATGGCAGGGGGTCAAACTACCCCAAAATCGATCATGGCCAAGCCGAAGGCTGGGAACACTGGGCGAAATATCACCAAATGGGTCGCCAAACAACCCTCACAAACCTCCGTCCAAGAGGAAATGGATGTTCGCTTTGGCACAGACCAAGCCGACATGATCCGCCTAGACGCTCCTCTCCCAAGAAGAGCCCGGCAGCAGCGATGATAGCTTCTCGCCCGGCAGAAGGCTCAAACCTTCGCCTCGTATGACGGCTTAAACTATTATTCGGGTCTAAAAGACGCAAGACAGAGACTCAGCCCTTCCAAGGTTGAAGAGATCGCCAAACCAGGTGAACTCTCACGCTCAGGAAGGATCCGCCCTGACCGCAACATCCATTCTGTCGAATCCAACGCTCTAGGCGGACTCGCCAAAATAGACGAATTTTGATTCTCAGGTCACATCCCTGAAGCGAACAGACCACCCAACTCAGGCGAGTCTGCTCAAGCAGACGGACCGCTAACATCAAGCGAGCTACGTCAAGTCTACTCGACAGACAGACGTTGCGGCTAAACAAGCCTTCATAATAAAGGCAAAGCGGTAGGCGAGACATCCCAAGTTCGCCCACATGAGCGAGAGGTCGAAGTCCGCTAACAGGCGCAAACTCTCCCTTGTGCAGTGACTCGCTTGTCAAGGCGAATCCGCCCAACTCCAACACTTAATCCCTCCCGGGGTGCGCAAGGAGGTTCATCTAAACCCTGATCGTGTAGTCACCTAGCTGAACCCTCTGGCCTTGGGGGTTGTCACCAACCACCCGCGGAAGATCTCCTAGGATACCTGACCCGCAAACGCACCATACAAGAGGTGAGTCCACAATGTCACTGTGAGAAACTCATTCAGGCAGTACTCACTGACTGCCAGTGTGTGGGAGCGGCGAGGCCCTCGGTATTTGAAAGGCTCACTCAATGGCCCTCCAAGCCGAGATCTTCAAGTCGGAGGCAACACCGTCGGAAGAGACTCGTCACCGATGATTTAGAGCTCCCGTCCGCTACAATCAACATGACAGACAAGGGTAAGGCCGTGCTTCCTGGTTCTCCAGATTTGGACTCCTTCCTAGGGTCTAATCATCCGCTTGTTCAACGTGAACAAGGTGGTATATTGCAGCGTACCCGTAGTCGTACGGGGGTGAGCATTAGGTTTGATTACTCAACCTTAGCCCCTCCCTCCGGCGGTGAAGACGAGGTTTGCTCAGCGGCAGCCACGTCCCAAACCTCACACTCGAGTCGGGACGCACTGGCAAGGGTACACATGGCTGACACCACGAATTATCAGATGGTTGCCAAGAAGTTCGAAGAGCAACAAGCAACCATTGACTCTTTAAAGGAGATGTTGGAACAACTTCTAAACAAGAAGAAGAAGAAGAAGAGAGCCCAGCACACCTTACAACGGCCAACGGGGAGTAAAGAGTGGGGGCCTCCTCCCCACCCAGCGACTGAGATGGAAGATAATGTTGGTCCACATTCCGATTACTCCTCCAAGACATCGCTAAGAATGTCGCATATTGGGGGTAGCCCCCGCGATAGGAGGTTCGATGAGTTCCAAAGCCAGCTCAACGCTTTAAAACTCCAGCAGAACATGAACAAGCTGGGGGTAGTCCGACCCTATCCTGTCGAGTTGGATATAGTCATGTAGGCTGTCTAAAAATCACAGTGGATAGCTGATCCCCATCAAGCTCTAACAATGAAAGTTACAATCAGATAGCTCTTATGCCAACAAACGAAATCTGCAAATGGAGGACTTTTCACATAGAGCGAGAAGAGTTACAATTCAATGACACTTCCGACAACTTATGAAAACTCTATTCAGTAGTCTTTACAATCTACAGTGAAAGTTACAATCTGACGACTTTTACGCCCCACAACAGCTAAAGTGAGGATTACTGAACAATAGTCCTTGCAACGCTCTACAGAAGAAGTTACAAATCAACTAGCCTCTTCTAAAACGCGGAACTCATCTTCGCGTTACGATTCTTGCAACGCAGGCGACCTCCGTGTTTCCAAGCTGCAACAAGAAAAACGCGAGCGGCCCTCGCGTTTTTGACGTTCAGTCAACACCCAACCTCGCGTCTCAATTCCAAGACGTGAAGTTAGGGTTCTGAACGTCAGATTGGGCGTTTGACTCATTCAAATATGAGTCAAACTATTTCAGAACCGTTTTCCCCACGATCTGAGGAAATCACGCCCACTTAGGAGCGGATTTAGAGGGCAGTTACAGCCTCTTATCCACCTATAAAATCTCAACAAACTCAACCGAGTGGGGAGGTTAGATCTTTTGGGATCTAAACCGCATAGGGAGGTTCGGAGCTGGAGATTTTTTTTATCTGGAGATTACAGAGGTGAATTCTTAGGGATAGAAGATTTAACTCAGATTCAGAGGATCAAATCTAGAAAGAATCCTTCAGCAACAGAGAATTTGCTTGGCTATTAACCGAATTTTCGGTTCTAACAACTCTTTTCACAGAGTTCTTACTCGTTCTGAGTTCTAAAACTCGTAAAGAGTTATTCATCAAACTTCCCACATAAGTTCATCATTCCCACGAGATAAAAGACGGTCAGATTGTCAACGGAGAGCAAATTCGATGCAAGCATTCGAAGGAGGCACTCCATCGCTACCGAGAAGAACCCAGTTTTAAACAAAGGGGAGAATCAAATTCATTCTCCTCTTTTTTATAATCGGAATCCAAATTGTAATTGATTTTGAGAGAATACAAGTTAATTTTCTTTCATTTTCTTTTCACTACAAAATTTTCCACAAACAAAAGATGGCGACTCCGCTGGGGACTAGCTTTTCTGACGAAGAAGTGGTGATGCAATCCGACGTCCACCTCATGGGAACGACTGTTGAAACTCTTGTCGTGGAGTTTGATCAAGCAAAATACGAGGAAACCTTATCCTCCGGATCGCTTAGCCCTAAGGCTAAGCGCGATGTCCGCAAGATCTCCAAAGAGATCAAATCTGTTGCTGAAACGCCAAAGAAAGTCCTCTCCTTTGGCCAAAATTCGTTGAACAGCCCCTCTACTTCAGGAGCGGGCTTAGCCTCTGCTAAACACGCACAACGAGTTGAATATCCCACATTCGCGTCAAAACGACGTGCTACGGGCCATAAACGGCCTATAGAAGAGACGAGCTCCAGAAACACCAACGATGTTGCTGCCAGGGCTTTGAAACAAGTTAAGAAAAACGCTGCTCGTAGACGAAGAAGATCCATACGATGAGCACATCTGTGCGAAAGCCGAATGCTGGCCCAACACGAGGATAGCGTTTTTAAAACTTTACCCGAGCACAGCGTTTCCACCACAGAACGCACGCTTCGCGGCAATGAGCCCGACTACGAGCCTCGGCTGATACAGCTGAAATGCGATCCTCAATGGCGTGTTATTCCTTCAAAACACAGCCCTCAGAAAAGTGCCGCCAAAAATAAACGCACACCTCACGTGCGCGTTCAAACGAAACATGACTCTCAAGAGTCTGTTTCACCAACCAAACACGCCCCTCAGGAGCGCGTTCAACCAAAACATGACCCTCAGGGGTCTGTTTCATCATTTAAACATAAGCCCCGACATAATGTCTGTAAATCTAAACGTGACCCTCGTGTTTTTCGTCAAGAACGCGACCCTCGCGTTTCTCTTCAAGAACGCGACCCTCGCGTTTCTCTTCAAGAATGTGACCATCAAGCGGTCCGTCAAGTTCAAAATGGTCCACATGGGTTTAAAATCCATGTTCGACAAGAATCAGTAATGCCCTCTCGAGAGCAGGGGGTGCCATCTCCTTCATCATGCTCAGAAAGAGATCCCTCTCGAGTGCCCGACTTGCGAGAATTGTTATCAAGAGAAAGACCAACTCAGCAAGCAGCTCATTCATGCTAGTGCGAGCAGCTTATATCAGCGGTCCTTTCAGAGTGCCACTGTTGTACGTTTGAACCCCGTAAGTCTTTGTTCGACAGACTGACCGATGTCGCCAGACCTACTAAGCGACGACGTCATCAGAAGAAGAAATTGTCTGAAGCTGAATATCCTTAGGTCACTATCAATATTATTGGTCGAGGGAAAGCCTCACATCCTGATTCTGATGAATCACAAAAAAGTCATTCCCCGACCGTTCGGGAGATTTGCGACGAATTTGAAGGAGTATACCGACACACCCGGACTCGCACAGGAGCTATTCGCTCGGTTGACTATCAAAGGTTGGCCAAAGGGATCAGTTCTGATGAGGAACATTCGGCAATCGCTGAATCTCAATCTTCAAGCTCGGTCGTGGCACGAGGGGCTTCCGTTTACATGACTGGAAACTCTGAAGACTTAGCCAAGCGAGTTGACGAACATCACATCATGCTCCAAGCACAACAGGAGACCCTCCTTCAGATGAAGGATATGTTGGCCCAGCTCCTTGCTGAAAAAGGCCAAAGACCTGAGTCTTCCCGGAGGACTACGTCGAAGGGAAAGCAAAAAGCGACTGGACATTCAGATCGTGAGACTCACAACCTAGAATCCTCTTCTAAAAATGAGAAGGAGATAGAAAGAGAATTGCACCATCAGTCCACTAAGGTGGATGAACTAGAAGCTCGCCTCAACATAATTACCAACAGAAGCGAGCTCCGTGAAGAAGGGGTAGTACGACCTTACCCTGCTAAATGGGACACAACACCCTATCCACCAAAGTTTAAAGCTCCAACCCTACAACCTTTCGATGGCACAAGGTCACCCAATCAGCACATCTACTACTTCAAGTCACAGACTGGAGATGTGGTGGCGAACGACGTCATTCTGGCCCGGCTGTTCATCGGTACCCTCAAGGGTGTCGCCTTTGAGTGGTTTATGAAATTGCTTGCCAGATCTATTCAGAAATGGGTAGACCTGGAAAGGCTATTCTTAGCCAGGTTCTTCGAGGACGATACAGAGGTCTCAGTCCTGACTCTTCTTGCCACTAAGCAAAGGAAAGGAGAGTCTATCAAGGCATATGTTGAGAGATTCCTTAGCATGGCACTACGATGCCCGTCAGGTATGACTCAATCAACTTTGGTTGAAACTTGCAGACACAATTTACAGACCCAACTCCTCGCCCAGATGGGAGTAGCGGAATGTAGATCCTAGAGACAACTAGTTTCATAGGGAGAACAAGCTAAAGAAATAGTTGCTCGTGTCAAGGCTAAAGAAATTCCCCAACCGAAGCCGCAACAACAGCGCAACCAACATAATGCTCCTCGATCAAAGGGGAAAGAGACTTTGGCTGCTGATGCCGATACAAGGGTACCACCGGCTAAGCAGAATAAGACACCGAACCCGCAAAGAGCATACAAGCAGTATTCATTCAAGGAAGAGCATGTGGACACCTTGTTCCAACTACTTTGGAAGAACAACAAGCTGCAGCTTTCCGAAATCAGGAAACCGGATGAGGCAAGAAAAGTCGACGATCCTAACTATTGTCGTTATCACAGGTTCTTAGGCCACCCTATCAGAAAATGTTATGTTTTCAAAGATATTTTACAAAACCTGGTAAATGCAAACGTGCTCACCCTAAAGCCCGAGCAGAAGACCGTGTCCACCAACTTAATAGCGGTCTAATTTGGTGACTTCCCGCCGGTAGCAACTGTAAACGGCGTCATTCCCATCTACAAGGGAGAGATGCATATGAAAAACACTAACTTGCACAGTCAGAAAGATAGGGAGTTGATACCCCTCACTACCCTAAAAGGAGAAATCATGTGGGTCCACCCTGATCTGGTGGGAGACCAACAGTGGACGAACACCTCGTCCAAGAAGAAAGGAGGAAAGGCTAAGTCTTCCAACATGATTAGCCCCTCTGTTACTGAGAACGACGACTACCTTAAACGTCTTACTGATTCAGAGAAAGAAAGGATTGCCCTGGCGGCATACCTAGGAGACAACCCTGGTACGCGGTCAGGAAAGGCTTACTTGAGAGACTACAACCAGAATGCTCAAGAAGCAGAAGAACAGCCCCAAGACACTGGGGGTTCTGTACCAAAGAATCCGGTAGATAAAGGAAAACAAAAGGAGTTCCGGTTCAACAAAAATCTTCATCAGGAACTTAAGGAGTCGAGCGCTCCCTTCCAATTCAATGTCATGGCGTAGCTAGCCAACATACCAGTCAGGATTACTCTATATGAGCTCCTAAGGTTGTCCAAAATCACCAAGGAAGCTCTAATTGAAGCATTAAAGAATACAGAGAGCTTCATTATACAAGTCGCTCCAATTCCTAAAGCTTCTAAAGACCAACCTTGTCTGCAATGTCTGCAAGCGGCGAGAAACCTACCCTGCATATCATTTACTCAGGAAGATATGCAGGTCAAGCACAAGCATGACAGACCACTGTACTACACGGGATATATCAGATCCTCCGAAATCAGTCGTGTCCAAGTTGACCCGGGCTCAGCGCTCATCATCATGCCCTACAGGGTCATCCTGGTCTTAGGGATTCCTATGCATCGGCTAAACACCACTCAGACTACCATCTTTGGGTTTAACGCTAACAGCACTCGGCCCCTGGGAAAGATCAAGCTCAGGTACCAAATTGGAGATCTTAAATCTGAAGTGACCTGTTATATCATAGACGCGGACACGTCTTATAATCTATTGTTGGGACAACCATGGATTCACTCAAATCGCATTGTCCCGTCTACTCTGCACCAGGTCATGAAGTATGCCCATGATGAGGGAGAAGTTCAAACCCTGATTGCAGAAAAGTACCCTTTCCACGGGGTAGAAAACTTTCACACCGACTCCATCTTCTATCTGGAATCCCAGGAGAAAGAAGATGTGGACAGCGGCAACGAAGCTGACATTGAACCGGATCCTGAAGAAGATTGTCCATGGGAATTGAATCTAGATGTAATGGGTCAGGATAAGAGTAATAATAATGTACCGAGCGAGGGTGAATGGTGCATTAATGAATATTTTATTTTGGCGTACTTGTCTGATGTGTCCTCTAAAAATAAACAAATAGAGAATGATCATAATGCAGGTACCAACCCGTGGCACACATTGTGTGCAGAGGCATCCCTCACATTGCCAATTAAGTCATCATTCACTTCAGATGAAGAAGTAGAAGATGCACAGAAGGCTTTCTTCAAAGTCCCATCCAAAAGGAAAGGGCAGAGCCCAATTCATTTCGGTAAAGTTAAACCTGAACCACTCAAACGGGGAAGTTCGAAAGAAAATGATGGAGTTCCTCAATTCCATTACCACGAACCTAATTCTGTCTAATTAATGAAACAAATGAGGTATAACTTTAACGAAAAACAGGGTCTAAACTTCAGGAAAGGAAGGCGAACACCAATTCAAATGTCTCTAACCCCCGAAGGAAAACCCCCAGATTATTATCAAAAAAACCAGAAGAGGCTTTGGTTATGTCACAACTCCCTCTGTTTCAGAAAATGAAATCAGTAATTATCTACGTCAGGACCATTCATCTGGAACATCCTCGTGGGAATCTGATATCAGTGTCGGACCCTTCTTTAAAAGTTTGACTGTGAACATGGTTTCAACTAGTCGTATAGATGCGAACGCAGGGGGTGACGAAGAATTGATCGAATCAACCAATAACCCATGGATCAAACGCCTTAACATATTGTGGGATATGCGTTTCAAACAACGCGAACCACCCACTAAAGATAAAGTGATCCAGGTCAACATGGGAGATGAATCTAACCCTAAACCTATCTTTATAGCTGAAAACTTATCATCATCCGAGAAAGAGGACCTTGTATCTCTCATCCAAGAATATATAGATGTCTTCGCTTGGAATTACGAAGATATGCCTGGCCTTGACCCAAAAGTAGCCACGCATCATCTTAACATCGATTCGGATGCAAAACCCGTCAAACAACAACAACGCCGGTTTCGTCCAGAGATCATAGAATCAATTGAGTCAGAAGTTAAAAAGCTTATAGACTCGGGCTTTGTTAGGGAGGAACAAGACCCGGATTGGGTAGCCAACATTGTTCCAGTCCCCAAAAAGAATGGTAAGGTCCTGATATGCATCGATTTTCGTGATCTTAACGCAGCTTGTCCAAAAGACGAGTTTCCTCTTCCCATCACTGATGTTATGATCGACAATACCTGCGGATATGAAGGATGTCTTTCATGGATGGATTCTCCGGATATAATCAAATAAAGATGTATCCTAAATATGAAAAGCATACTGCATTCAGAACTCCACTGGGGGTGTATTGCTACACAGTGATGCCCTTCGGCCTGAAAAACACAGGTGCAACTTATCAACGTGCAATGAACGCCATCTTCCACGAACATCTGCGTAAGAAGATAGAATACTACGTTGATGATATAGCAGTAAAAAGCCAACATAAGGGTGATCATCTTGTAGACTTGAAGACAATGTTCGATATCATGCGAGCACATCAACTGAAGATGAACTCGACAAAATCATTCCTCGGAGTATCAAACGAAAAATTCCTGGGATTTATCGTCACATCCAAGGGAATTTTTCTTGATCCAGAGAAAGTGCGTGCCATCCAAGACATGCTACCGCCGAAGAATCTCAAAGAACTCAGAGGTCTGCAAGGTAGACTGACCTACATTCGAAGGTTCATATCTAATCTCTCGGGGCGCTGCCAACCTTTCTCGAATCTTATGAAGAAAGGTGTGCCCTTTGTTTGGGATGAAGAATGTCAAAAAGCATTTAAAGAGATTAAGAGATATCTCATCCAACCACCAGTACTAGTGGCCCCTATATCAGGAAAACCGTTCCTGTTATATGTAAGGGCTATGGATCATTCTCTAGGAGCTTTATTAGCCCAGAACGATGATCAAGGTCAAGATCAAGCCAGTTATTACCTAAGCAGGACCATGATGGGAGCCGAGCATCGGTATAACCCGGTCGAAAAAGAATGTCTCGCTTTGGTATTCGCAGTTCAAAAGATGCGACATTACCGAGTTAGACAAACAATTCATGTTATTGTTGGCCTTCTTGTTTTGATGATGTTTAACAAATAATTTACTTCTAATGTTGTTTGTCTAGTATTTGTGTTTTCGTATTTATTCTAGGCAAACAACGTTGTTGGAGGTTGGATGGAATATGCGCTACAACGATGATATCCAATGGAGGTTGGCGGAATAGTGGAGTGAAGCCTTGCAATTCAAAGTTAAAGATTAAGTTCAAGCTTCATCCGCGAGTTTACCAAGAAGAGCTTATTGAAGA
>BQKN01064491.1:494317-509300 GCA_022839385.1 Asparagus kiusianus | reverse complement strand
AACACCCGGGGACTCGGCCGAAACCGAGCCAACCCGGGGTGGCTCGGTGGCCGAGCCACCCCTGGGTGGCTCGGCCAAGGCCGAGCCACCCCAGGGTGGCTCGGCCAAAGCCCAGCCACCCCTGGGTGGCTCGGCCATGGCCGAGCCACCTAGGGGTGGCTAGGCTCAGAACTGTGCAAATGCACAGTTCTGAGTGCCTATAAATAGGCCTTGTGTTGGTTCATTTCAGGGGTTGGAAATTTTGGAGAGAGGCGAAGCCCTGCTGGATTGGAGATTCAAAACTTAGCAAAGATTCAACCTTTGGAGGCTTCAAGACTTGTTCATCCAGATCTGGTGCTCAGCGATCGACAAACGCCAAATAAGGCAGGAGTTCGAGAGGACCGGATCGGGAGATCTACGTTGCTATACTCCGGATCTAAGCTTGGTTCTTAGATCCCGAGATTGAGCGGTTGTTTCCTTGGTGAAACAATCCCTCCCGGCTATTATCTCCCTTGGTGGAATAATACCCGTTATACTGTGTAGATCTGCCCGGATCGAGATCACGCGTTGGTCCACGGCAAATAACCCCGGCGCAGGCAAAGAACCCACACAAAGCGAGTGACCGCAAAACAGGAGCTCGCGATTCGTTCGACAAATAAGGAAATAAAGTTGTAATTTTTCATTTCTTTTTATTTGATTTTCGTTGTAACCGGATCTTATAAAAAGACCGGATCTTTGTAATCGATAAACAATTACCAAGTGTGTACAATGGAATCAGTAATGAAGAAAGCAACGAATTTTCCCGCGAACAGTGGGGAAGCCTGAAGATGGCTTTTGTACAACCTTCCACGGAATAGTACCAAGCCCTAGCCCCCTCATATAAGTTACTCACAACCGAGAGTTGAGGTCGGGGGTTCCTAACATACAGCTGATCATACCCAAATTAGCGAGCGAACCTATAAGGTTGGTAGGGCTCAAGGAAACACTTGTCCCCTTGCCGGAAGACCAAGTAGCCTGGCCTGATAGAAAGGAGCCAATGGAAGACGCCCTCACTCAACTGAGTGAATCCGTTAGGACCCGCCATGTCCTGATACTCTACTCCGTAGACCCCGCCCACAAAGTTGGGAAAACAACAGAAGATGTGGTAGTTGGTGTCTCGCGATAAAATCTGGCGAATCCTAACCATATAACTCCCCTCCCATTTTGCAGATTCTAGTCGTTGCACAAATGGGATGAATGAGTCACCTGGAGGAGAGGCTGCACTCATTATGGAAGGACAGTGAAGCACATACCAAGCCATCAGATAAGTGTAAGGCAGTGGTATCCGAGGATTGGGAGTTTTGAGAACTTTGTTACCACCAGACTCCACCTCTGTAACATCAGTAAAATCCAAAGCCAACTCACATAGCACACTCTGCAAGCAACCCACCATGGCGTAAAGCAGATTCAATGGCCTCCCGTGCGCTAAAAGAATAGCCAGATAAATCACCTCAACAGCGAGAGCATCAATTGGGCTGGTAGGAACGACGTACCGCTTGAGCCATAGCATCAAGAATCTAGCCAACAGCGTTGTGTCGGAAATTAGGATCAGAGCTTGATAGTGGAAACTTTCAAATTTTGTATGAGCTGGGAAAATATCCTCCTTGGCCTCATTGGTATAATGGGAGGTAGCAGCATCAATTCGGGCTTGAACCTCCTCTAAAGTGCTTGCAGGCAATCTGGTCACCGAAGCCCCTTTATTGGTCAGATTCTGAAATAAATACTCCGCCCAAGACACTTGTTTGATGCCGCCTCTTCGAGCCCCTGTCTGCTCCATATAAATGTGGAAGTGGCACATGACTTCCCAAAGAGTAGAATAAACTTCAGGGCTGGTCTTCTTTAAAATTTTAAGTTCCGCTGATCCCGGAACAAATTCTTCGTATGGTAAATCCCTAAGAAGAAGACCTGAGACTTCATACATCTCGTGAAGAGCGAAGCCTAACTCCCCCACCGGGGTGAAGAAAGTACAAGTCTCAGGATTATACCTCTCTAATATAGAAAAGAAGTGAAAATGGCTCTGGATGATCCCGAACTTAGTAGTCCGTACCGGAATCTCCAGGCCAGCTCGAGTAAGAGATGCCTCCAACTCCTTCAGAACAAAATTAGTCATCTGAGTCCACCATCCTGTCACTGGAGAATGAACCCAGCCAGGAGTTCTGAATCCTTGCGTAGGAAATTCCCCCTTCTTAGTCATAAATTTCTTAATAAAAGTATTCGCCGGACTGGCCACTTCACCAATTGGATATTCTTTGGCAAACAAGTCTGGTCTTAAAGCTGTCACTTATCTGTTATAACCAACTGTGCGGACCCCTTGAAAAGTTAGGGTTCTGAGAACAACTCCATCCTGATCCTTAACGAGGTTCCAATCCATACGCCTTGGGATGGAAGTGCACTGAAAGTACGATATAGGGAACATCCTCTCCATATTGGGCAAGAAAAGGTTACGGTCTCCAACTTTCCGCAGCCACTTGTAGTCCCCATCATAAGCAACGCCTGCCTCGAATTCAACAAAATCCCCAAAGAGGAATCTAGGTTTGACTATCGGTTTACGGCTTGGGTTCTCATTGTTCGCGGGAAAATCGTAGCTTTCATTGAATTCATCGTACCCCTTAGTAACAGTTTATCGGTTACAAAGATCCGGTCTTTTTATAAGATCCGGTTACAACGAAATCAAATAAAAAAAGAAAATTACAACCTTCCTTTTCTGGAACAAAACGCGAGCTCCTGTTTTGCGGTCACTCGCTTGTGCGGGTTCTTTGCCTACGCCGGGGTTTATCCATGGACCACCACGCGATCTAGATCCTGTCGGATCTACGCAGTATGACGGGTATTATTTCGCCAAGGAAATAATAGCCGAAGTAATCGAAATCGACCAAGCGAAATCGATACTCTTCTCGGGATCAAAGACCAAACTTTGATCCGGAGGATGACTGCGTAGATCTGAGATCCGGTCCCTCTCGAACTCTTGCCTTATTTGGCGTTGACGATCGCCGAGCACCGGATCTGGAAGAGCAAGTCCTCAAAGTCCCAAAGCCTCAATCTTTTTTAGTTTTGAGCCTTGAATCCAGCAGAGCTTCGCCTCCAAAATTTCCAACATTTAACAAATGAGCCCCCTAGCCTATTTATAGGCACTCGTCACTGTGCCCGGGCACAGGTGGCCGAACCACCTAGCCACCATGAGGTGGCTCGGCCACCAAGCCACCAAGAGGTGGCTCGGCTGCCGAGCCACCTCATGAGGTGGCTCGGCCACCGAGCCACCTCAAGGTGGCTCAGCTTTGGCCGAGCCACCAAGAGGTGGCTCGGTTTCGGCCGATCCTCTCTTGGTGTTGGTTTTTTCACCGTTGTGTCCATTTTCCGGTTCTGTGGTTGATTTATCCGGACTTGATTCGTTGATCTGATTTGGCAGTAAATCCGGATCCTGATTTGGCAGTAAATCCACTTTTGAATTTGAGTCCGAAACTGATCTTGATTCGATCTTGATTCGTTCGAGTCCCCTCTTGGTTGGATGACTCGTTGATTCCTCAACCCGTTAGCTTGATTCCGCACGCGAGTGGATTTATTCCGTTGTTTGCGTGCGGTTCGTTAGCCTCGTTAATCCGCTTTATTGCGTATCATTTGGCTTCGGTGTTGTGGACTAACGATCGTGTTTGCATACGTCGACCGATGGTTGGTTTAACGTCGTCAAGCTTTGTTAAGGGACCTATAGGTAGTTTTATACGCCTACAGATACCCCCTCCAAACTATTTCAGCCTCGTTCTTTTATAGAAGAGTCTGGAATACTTTGGATATGATTGTCCCATCCTTCAATCGGTTATGACGGGATATTTGGAATGGCTTCTATTCTTGATTCCTTCAGTCCTCCAGACTATTCGGTGCTTTGTTGAATGTCTGTAAGGGTTCCGGTGCTGCATTTATTGTCTGACCGTCTGTCGGAATTTTGAACTTGAAGTCGATTCTCGATTTCCTGACTTTTTAGCTCGAGTTTGCTGTTTCAACATAGAACTGACCATCGATTGTCGGTGTTGAATCTTCATTTGCAACACATTGTCCGGCATTTGAGCTTCTTTATGACGCGTTGTCCGGCGTCCAAGCTTCATTGTGACGCGTTGTCCGGCGTTTGAGCTTCCTTGTGATGCGTTGTTTGGCGTCCAAGCTTCATTGTGACGCGTTGTCCGGCGTTCGACACAGTTTATACTCATACGTCTTCTGGAGTATACACAGTTTAAGCTCTTAAGGAATTGGAGCGTGGCAAATACTTGAGTCACGAGACCAATATATGGAATTAATGCGTCAATGACTCATATTTATAGAATTTTTGGCAAATTCTCAGCCATCAACGGGTTTGATGAGCCTTTACCGACTACCGTTTGAGTCAGGCTAGCATGCGGATTGTTAGCATGCAGATTGTTCAAGTCCGTTCCACATGTGACGTTAAGCTAAAAGAGTTAACCCTTTTAGTGCTACGATATTGAATACGTAGACTTCGTCTTTCTCCTGTGAAAAGACTAAACAGCAACGTGTATGAGACGTTGACTTAGGATTTTTGGCAAATCTTCAGCCCTCAACGGATTTGACATGCTCTTACCGATTACCGTTTGAATCGGGCTTACATGCGGATTGTTTTAATCCGTTCCGCATGTGACGTTGCGCTAAAGGAATGAATTCCCTTAGACTTTGTGCTATGATGTTGAATACATAGGCTTTACCATTTGTTACGGGAATAGGCTACCCGGCGACGCGTGTTAGGCGTTGACTTTAGGATTTTTGGCTAACCCCCAGCCTTCAACGGATTTGATTAGCCTTTACCGACTACCGTTTGAGTCGGGCTAGCATGCGGATTGTCTAAACCCGTTCCGCATGTGACGTTGTGCTAACGGAATGAACTCCCTTAGACTCTTTGCTACGACTTTGAATACGTAGATTTCACCATTGTTACGGGAATAGGCTACCCGGTAACGTGTATTAGACGCTGACTTATCCTTACTTAGGTTTCAGGATAAGATACCCCAGAATCGAACTCTGGTGTCTTTTTCTGCGGAGAAAAACTAAACCGGCGGCGCGTGTTAGGCGTCGGCATATCCTTTCTTAGGGTTCAGGATGAAATTCCCCATGCGTGTAAGGCGTGGATTTTGGTGTTATTAATAACAACCTGCCACAATGTTGAATATGTGGGCGAGTGTTCTTTTTAACGGTTAAGAACTAACCGACGACGCGTGTTAGGCGCAAACTTATCCCTGCTTAGGTTTCAGGATAAAATACCCCTGAATCGAACTCTGGTGTCTTCTTCTACGGAGAAAGACTAAACCGGCAGCGCGTGTTAGGCGCAGACTTATCCCTGCTTAGGATTCGGGATAAACTTCCTAGGATGAATCCTAAATTCTTGGAAAAGGATTGGTGTGGGAAGGAAGAATTTTATATTCTATTCCCCGAACAAGGAAGGAAGAATTTTATATTCTATTCCTTGATTCTGGAAAGGAAGAATTTTATATTCTATTTCCAGTGCAAGAAAGAAACTAGAAGTAGGATCTCTACTCCGAGAATCCAGAAGATCTAAATAAGCATACCTTTTATAGGATTGATTATCTAGATGAGTTTTTTGTTTATCGAAATGAAATTTCAACTTTGGTTATAACCATGAAGAGGTTTAACCAAAGAGAAAAGAGGGGAGTTCTTTCGTCTATCGAAAGGAGGCTCTGAATTGAAAATGGACCTCTTGTTCGTGGAAAGAATCAAGAGGGGAATTTGTTGGTGGTTTAGACCAGAAAGACAATTTTGGTGGATTCACTGTCAATTGAAATTGATCAGTGAGGGATTTTGGTGGTAAGAAATAACTTAGGGTTATCCTCTAGAATATTAAGTGTAATATTCTTCGAGGAACTTTCCGATAAATGGGTTATCCTGAATGTACTAGGGATAGTACTTTTTTAGGAACTTCCCATTTATTGGCATTAATTGCCTGACGCCCTCTAGAGAAATGAGGCGATATGCGCCGTTTGAGTAGACTGTGTCTATCACAAACGGTCCTTCCCATTTGGGTTCAAATTTACCCTTCTTCTTGGAATTGAGGATTATCGGTCGGCGAGCAGCGAGGACCAGATCTCCTTCCTTGAAGCTTCTCTGTCGGACTCTTTTGTTAAAAGCCCTAGATATTCTGGCTTGATAAAACTCGATGTGTTGTTGAGCTTCCAAGCGTCTTTCATCCAACATTTCGAGTTCTTCGAGACGTTTCTTATATTTTTCTTCTGTCGTCATCTCCGTCGCGAGGGCGATCCGAAGGGATGGGATTTGGATCTCCAAAGGTAGCACAGCTTCACATCCGTATACCAACGAATATGGGGTGGCTCCTGTAGGTGTGCGTATGGTAGTACGATAAGCCCAGAGTGCTTCGCCAAGTTTATCATCCCAATCTCGTTTATTGGTCTTCACGAGCTTTGATAGGATCTTAATGATCGTCTTGTTAAAAGCCTCAGCTAATCCGTTCGCAGCGGGATAATAAGCTGTTGACGAAATATCTTGAATCTTGAACTTGTCACAGAACCTGACGAAAGCGTTGCTTATGAACTGTGGACCGTTGTCATGAATGATCCGTCTCGGCACGCCGTGTCGGTATATGACGTGATGCTTGATGAAATTGATGACGTTGTTCGTCTTCACTTCTTTAAGCGGAAATGCTTCAGCCCACTTTGAAAAGTAATCCGTGATTGCGAGAATAAATCGATCACCTTTGACTGAAGGTGGAAAAATAGGACCGACAATGTCCATACCCCATGTTTCGAATGGCCAGGATGTGGTTGACGTGTGTAACCGCTCCGGTGGTTGGTGCATATAATTTGCATGTACCTGACAAGCGTGACATCCTCGGGCATATTCGATTGCGTCACGTACCATTGTTGGCCAAAAATATCCTATTCTTCTGATGCGATCAAACAGTTTGGGACCAAGCTGATGCTTCTTCGTTCGAAAGGCATTAGAGTAGCAAATCATCATACCCTCGACGGTATAATGTACGGGTCTCGGTATTATAGAAGAACCTTGGTGCTCTTCGGCGGATTGATTCCCTTTCTTTTACATCCTCTGGCAGAATACCATATTGGACGTAGTCAATGATGGGAAAACGCCAATCTCGGGACTCAGACCCGATTTGAGTTGAGTTCACCTCCTTGGCGTTTATGTTCCTGTCATCTTCCTCTTCGATATCCATATTGTATATAGGTATGAAGAGTTGATGTGATCTTACTGTGACTAGCAGTTCAGTTTCGGGCGGTTGCGCAAGTGATACTGCTAATGCTGCCAGTGCATCCGCATAAGCGTTCTGGAGACGAGGGATGTATTCAATAAAGAATTCTTCGAAAGAATCTGCCATTTTGACAGCCTCCTGGTGGTATGGTATCAGGTCTTGGTTCCTGACTTCATACTCTCCACGGACTTGGTTGACTATCAATTGAGAATCCCCAAAAGCTTCGAGATATTCGACCCCCAGCTCCTTAGCGAAACTGAGTCCAATGAGGAGCGCGTTATACTCGGCTACGTTATTGGAGCATGGACCAGTCAGTGAATAAGCCCGAGGCATCACATGCTTCCCCGGGGAAACTAAGACGACTCCAACTCCGGAGGAGATTTTAGAACATCCAGGGGTTATTGCCACATTAGCTGCTCTTGAAGCACCATCAAAGTACAATTGCCATACTTGTTGATGCGACGTGGTGTTAACCTCGTGGGTTTCATCCGACAAATCATCATATACTTCTGCCGTATCCGTTGTCGGGTTTGCCGCCAAAAGATCACAAATTGCTTGTCCTTTGACCGACTTCTGTTGTTTGAAGTGCAAATCATATTGGGACAAGAAAAGGGCCCACTTCGCTAAACGCCAATTCATCGAACCCGGTTGCGTCATAAATACCCGTACTGGATTAACGTTAGAGATAACGTAAATCATCTGTCCAACCAAGTAATGCCGCATCTTTTGTACTGCGAATACCAATGCGAGGCATTCTTTCTCAATCATCGGATATCGGGACTCAGCGCCTACCAAAGTCCGACTTAAGTAATAAACCTGTTCGTGACCATTATCATCATCTTGTGCTAATAAAGCACTTATCGAATGGTTCATCGCCTTGATGTAAATCAAGAACGGTTTACCTGATTTTGGTGCGACAAGAACAGGGGGATTCGTTAGATACATTTTGATGTCTTTGAGTGCTTTTTGGCAGGCGTCGTCCCAAATAAATGACACACCTTTCTTGTTTAGCTTAGAGAATGGTTGGCATTTCCCAGAAAGATTTGAGATGAACCGCCGGATGTAAGCTAAACGCCCTTGCAATCCTCTGAGTTCTCTTAGATTTCTGGGGGGCTGCAATTCATGTATCGCTTTCACCTTGTCAGGGTCGATATGTATACCTTTAGTGGTAACGACGAATCCAAGGAATTTTTCGCTGGACATTCCAAGGAAGGATTTAGTGGGGTTCATCTTCAATTGATGACTCCGTATGAGATCGAACATCGTCTTCAAGTCCTTGATGTGATTTTCTTTGTTGCGGCTTTTTACGACCAAATCGTCAACATAGCATTCGACTGTTTTCCTGAGATGTTTTTGGAAAATCTTCGTCATTGCTCGTTGGTATGTGGCGCCTGCATTCTTTAGACCGAAAGGCATCACCGTGTAGCAGAAGACACCGAGGGGTGTTCTGAACGTTGTATGCTTCTCATCATCCGGGTGCATCTTGATTTGGTTATATCCTGAAAAGCCATCCATAAAGGACATTCTCTCAAATCCGCATGTATTATCGATGACGACGTTCGTGATTGGGAGAGGAAAGTCGTCTTTCGGACATGCCGCATTCAGGTCCCTGAAGTCGATGCATATCCCGATTTTACCATTTTTCTTCATGACTGGAATAATATTGGCTAGCCAGTCTGGATGTTGCTCCTCTTGGATAAATCCTGAGTCGATCAATTTCTTAACCTCTGCCTCGATGGCTTCCATAATCTGCGGATGAAACCGTCTCTGCTGTTGTTTGACAGGTTTGGCATCCGACTTGATATCGAGGCGATGCATTGCCACATTGGGTTCGAGCCCTGGCATGTCCTCATAGTTCCAAGCGAAGACATCGATATATTTCCTGATGAGAGCAATTAATTCCTCTTTCTCATTTAGGGGAAGACTATCGCTGATGAATATGGGCTTTGGGTTGGCCTCATTGCCCATATTAATTTGGACTATTTTGTCTTCAGTGGGGGGTTCCCTCTGTTCAAACCTATCGCCATACTGCATGTTCAGGTGATGAACCCATGGGTCTTCCCACGTTGGCATTTGATCGTTGTCCTCCATTGTAGATGGATCAGCTGTAGTCATGTTCGACATTAGGGCTTTGAATGCTTCCCCCAGACTTGTATCGGAATCCCATTCCGAGGAATCTGATGAGTACCCATCCTTGTATTGCTTAGATGATTGGTCATTGATTAACCAGCAACACTCGTCTTCTGAAGAAGAGACATACCCTAGTCCTCGTCTGAATTTATAATAATCATCCGGTTTCCCTTTTGGTACATATGCCGCTTTGGCTGGAATACGGGAACCTCGATCGAAGTATAAACCTTCTCCGAGTGCGAAATCATATCCCTGTTTTTCCATGAGCTTGCACGCTTCCGGACTATATTTAGATAAATGTCGACCAGGTTTGTCTTCATTCTCATCTTCTCTTAAGAAATGATCAGGTAATGGAAAACTCTCTCCTTTACCGTAAACCACTTCTTTTTCGCCTCCTACTTTGGCAGGAACGATCAGGGTTGTTCCGAAAGAATGTTGGAGGTTTTTCTTCGTTACATAAGATGATCGGAGTGGCGTATATAAATCGGGATTATCATACAGTCCCTTTATCACATCATCAAGAGACAGTGAGTACTCTAAATCATCATTTATTTCGATATTGGCAAGTTGCCAGTTACAACTGCCATCTGACGATTGTTCATCGTCAAGATTGATTACAAAGGGTATAATGTCATTTAAAACAAAACCTCCATTGTAATCGAATCCGGCTTCGGTATCAGCTTCTTCTCCGCTGTCCGTGCCCTGGGTCGATGGTTCAGTATCGGATTCATTACCATAAAGGAGAGAATCAGTGAAATAATTCTCAAACCCTTTGAATGGTTGCTTATCCGCGACCACCGTCTTGACTTTACCATCAGTGTCAACATATTTCAAACACTGATGGAGAGTGGAAGGAATTATAACGTTACTATGGATCCAAGGCCAACCCAGTAGTAAGTTATATGATGTCTCAGCATCAATCACGTAACATGTGACTTCCGTCTTCAGATCACCCATTTGACATTTTATCCGGATCTTTCCCAAAGGCCTTGACCCGCTGGTGTTGAATCCGTAAATAACAGTGCCTGTAGACGCCAATTTACTGACTGGAATGCCGAGGCTATGCATCAAGCAAAGCGGCATAATACTCACAGCGGAACCCGGATCCACTTGGATTCGGTTGACTTCGCTGGAGCCAATGTACCCGATGAAGTATAGGGGTCGATCATGGTTTGAATTCTTCGTCTGCATATCCTCTTTGGTGAAGGTAATGCAGGGAAGGTTCTTAGCCGCTATATTACAGTGTTGAGTTAACGGTTCTGGCTCTTCCGATACCGGCTTGATCCGAGTAAGGAATGCTTCTGAATCGGCTAAGGCCTCTTGTAAGGCTTTCCTGGTCTCTTTAGACAACCGCAACAACTCATACAGTGTTATCCGTGCTGGAATATTAGCTAGTTGAGCCATAATATCGAAGATGTACGGAGTGTTCGAGCTCTCCGGTTTATCTCTTCCAATCGGACGATTGAAACGAGACTGCTTCGGATTCTGCACCTCCTGGGATTTCTTTTCTTTTTGTTTATCTGCCGGCTGTCGTCGAGCATCTTCAACCGGTTTAGGAACTGCAATCACCCCCAGCTCCGTGAGAGTTTTGGCTGGTCCCCGTTTAGTCACCCCCTGCTCAGCTAACTGATCACTAGGTGACGGATAGTTAAAGTGGTACTGGTTTCCGCTTCTGGTGGCAAAGACTTCTTGTTCTTCTTCGGAGAGCGGGAAGGTAGGAGCTTCATCACCATCCTCTTCGAAGATTGTGGAAGTAGCGTTGCAGGCCTTGCCTTTACCCTTTCTGGTCGAGGAAGTCACCCACTGCTCGTCTCCATTAAGATCCGGATGAACCCAGAGGATTTCGCCGTTTTGGGCTGTGTGTGGCACAAGTCCCTTTTGGCGCTGTCCATATGGGTCATCATTCACCATCTTCATTCCTACTTTGGTGACGCGTTTTGGCTCGAACCATGTTGTGGGCACCGATCCAAAGCTGATTGACACTGCATTTGCTCCTACGTTCTTGGACGGCTTCGGGGTTATGACGCCCACATCAATTAATGCCTGGATCTTATCCTTGAGGTGGTAGCATGACCTTGTGGGATGGTGGACCGCTCTATGGTATGCGCAATACTTCGGATCCGTCACTTTGCTAGCCCCTTCTTGATCCACGATCGCTGGTAGCTGGATTTTATTATTCTCCAACAAATACTTGAAGATGCCGGGCACCTCGTCATCTTTGAAGGAGTACACTTTAGGAAACCTCGGCTCTGAAGATTTCTGCTTCTGAGGCCGTTGTTGCCAATGCGGCTGCGATTGTTGTGGCGCTCGCTGCTGCGGCTGTTGCTGAGGTTGCAGTTGGAAAGTTTGATTAGCATCAATTGCATTAGCATGTGCCTTACCTTTTCCTTTTGGGACGAAGTTCTGTTTTGGAGGATTTGTCGCCGGTTGGCCTCTCTCCGCCTTCTTTCTTCTGAGGAATCGCTCAGCTTGCTCCCCTCGGACCTTCAGATCCTTCCATGTTTTGGATGGTGCTGTCCCCATTGCTTCCAACACGTCCAATGAAAGATTATTGTGGCAGGTCTGGAGAATGAACTCCTCAGTGATCGGGTCCCGGCAATTCATCGCCTTGTTCCGGAACCTTTTGACGAAGGTGTCGACTAACTCCCCGTCTTTCTGTTTTTCATCCAGCAACGATCCGATAGATATCTCGGTGTCGTCGTCGAAGAAATTGGTGAGGAACTTAGTCTCCATATCGTCCCAGCTATTCACGCTACCTGGCTTGAGGCGGCGATACCAATCGAAGGCGACTCCGCGAAGAGTGCCAACGAAGGACCGTACCATCAGAGGCTCGTTACCAGAGATAACCCCCAGATGTGATTTGAAGTAAATCAAATGCTGGGTGGG
Organism: Asparagus kiusianus; assembly: GCA_022839385.1. Lineage (NCBI taxonomy): Eukaryota > Viridiplantae > Streptophyta > Magnoliopsida > Asparagales > Asparagaceae > Asparagus > Asparagus kiusianus. The sequence continues at coordinate 497,029 of BQKN01064491.1, read as the reverse complement.
TGAACCCTTCCCATCAAACGGTATGAAGTTAATTAAATTGAACTTCGCCGGATATGGGATTAATTCCCATTCTCTTGGGTATGGACAAGGAATGCCCGTTTTTCTTCACCTCTTGAGCAGAAATCAACGTATTGATCTTGCTCTCAAGGTTTTTTATCTTCAAACTTTCACCTGTATTTTCGTTAGCACGATTCTGAGGTGGAAGCGTGGTGTTGTGACTAGCATTCTCATTACCACCCCCTGCATTGACGGGAGGATTATTGGCATTGCGAGCTTCATCCGTATCCGTGTGCTCATCTTCCTAAATAACCTGGTTACGGCGGCTTGGTTCGCCTTGCTGGTTCATCAGTGCCTGGATTTGTTGCTCATGCATTTCTCTCATATTCTGCATGGCCATCTGCATTTCGAACCTGAAGCTCTCCTGTTGTTTGGCCATGGCTTCTTCGAGCATCTTGACCACTTGTTCCGCGCTTATCATGAATGACTCGCGGGGTTATCCTTCACTGGATACGGTATTGTCAGATGCAACTGCCGAGCCGGCATCTGATTCTTCATCTCCTGAAGGTAATCTTGTCCGAACCCTACCATATGTTGCACGAATGATATCTCCGAACTGCAGACGAGTTACACGTCGGGGCATCTCTGGAATCGCCTCGGGATTATCCTGAGCCGATGTTCCTTTGCTGGTTATATTGGTGGTAACCCTCGGAAATTCTCCATCTTCGACCGCCGTTCTTCTTCGTCGGAAACGCCTATGCCTTGGTTTTAGCGTTTCGGTACTAAGCCTTTCGAAAACTGAAACTCTTTCGGGGACTGCCTTGATGCAGTTGTACTCAGACAATACCGCCCGGATGAGTTTGGAACAGGGGCATTGAGTTTCTAGCCTTCGAGGACTTCTCTTTCGGGCTTTGCTCGTACCCCCAACACGATAGTATAACTCGTCAGTTTGAAGGTTGGAGTAACCTATCGTGTGTTGGCACGATTTCTCAGGTATAACGTCATCGTCATCAGACGATAATGTTTCCTTCTGAGGGCGAACTGTCTTCTTCGGGCTTTCGAGAGTCACGCGCCTCGAAACATGCCTTTGTGGACGTGAATCCTCAGCGGGCTCCCGAACTTCAATGCGCAGAGTAGTGCGCTTGGTTGCCCTGATCTCTTTGTCATGTTGAGGGTTGCGGCGACCCCCAGCATATTGAATCGTTCGGGTCTTCTTTATTGGACCTGAACGTTCTTGAACTGGAGCTTTGCATCGCTCCTCGGGAAGTGGACCGATGCGCTCCAAAACCGACCTCCTTTTCTGAGACGGTCCTGCTGGATCTCCCGACGATTTAGGTTGGTTGGTCGGAGGTGGAACCTTTGTCGAAAGCTGCAACGGCTGCTTCTTAGCCTGAATCGCCGTTTCAGACTTAGGCTTCCATACTTGGTGAGTTGGTGGCGGTTTCTTGGCCACTTCTTTCTGCAACTTTCTACGGGCTTCTTCGACTTGAGCCCGTGCCTGCGCTGATAGTACGCAGCGCTTGCGAATGCGCTCCTCCAGCGTCGAACGATTCTGTTTGACACGGACCCATTCCATTGTTGGCGGCTTAGAAGAGCTGTCGTTCATCAGTTGCTGAGGCTGTTTGCCTCTTCCGTTCTTCAGATCCGCCTTGTAGCGGACTCCGTCTACGGATTCCATCGCCTTGGCGTACTGTCGCGCCAAGCGCTGACGTTGCCTTTGACGGGCCCTCTTCGAGAGAGTCACCACGCCTCTGCGGCGGAAGAGTTGGCCAGAGCAGATCTGACCTGGTTGGAGGTTGGGGGAATCTCACCCGATGCGACTTTGGCATCAAATGGGGCGAGATCTTCGTTGGTGTTTTCTACATCTTCATACCAACAAGCTTTTCTCCTGGAGGAGAACTTCTTAGACTTGGGGGGGGAGGTAGATCCGGACGAGGATGACAGGTACTCCTCGAACTTCTACTGGTCGAACTCATACTCGACCTCCTCCACGACCGGGATTGAGATCCGCGGCTACGACGCTCCGATCTTGGCAGCAAGATCGGCGGCTCCCACTGTGGTCGCCAGATTATTCGCGGGAAAAATCGTAGCTTTCATTGAATTCATCGTACCCCTTAGTAATAGTTTATCGGTTATAAAGATCCGGTCTTTTTATAAGATCCGGTTACAACAAAATCAAATAAAAAAAGAAAATTACAACCTTCCTTTTCTAGAACAAAACGCGAGCTCCTGTTTTGCGGTCACTCTCTTGTGCGGGTTCTTTGCCTGCGCCGGGGTTTATCCGTGGACCACCGCGTGATCTAGATCCAGTCAGATCTACGTAGTATGACGGGTATTATTTCGCCAAGGAAATAATAGCCGAAGTAATCGAAATCGACCAAGCGAAATCGATACTCTTCTCGGGATCAAAGACCAAGCTTTGATCCGGAGGATGACTGCGTAGATATGAATCCGGTCCCTCTCGAACTCTTACCTTATTTTGCGTTGGCGATCGCCGAGCACCGGATCTGGAAGAGCAAGTCCTCAAAGTCCCAAAGCTTCAATCTTTTTTAGTTTTGAGCCTTGAATCCAGCAGAGCTTCGCCTCCAAAATTTCCAACCTTTAACAAATGAGCCCCCCTAGCCTATTTATAGGCACTCGTCACTGTGCCCGGGCACAGGTGGCCGAACCACCGAGCCACCTCAAGGTGGCTCGGCCTTGGCTGAGCCACCAAGA
>BQKN01064491.1:458309-494217 GCA_022839385.1 Asparagus kiusianus | reverse complement strand
CGTTGTGTCCGTTTTCCGATTCTGTGGTTGATTTATCCGGACTTGATTCGTTGACCTGATTTGGCAGTAAATCCGGATCCTGATTTGGCAGTAAATCCACTTTTGAATTCGAGTCTGAAACTGATCTTGATTCGATCTTGATTCGTTCGAGTCCGCTCTTGGTTGGATGACTCGTTGATTCCTCAACCCGTTAGCTTGATTCCGCACGCGAGTGGATTTATTCCGTTGTTTGCGTGCGGTTCGTTAGCCTCATTAATCCGCTTTATCGCGTATCATTTGGCTTCGGTGTTGTGGACTAACGATCGTGTTTGCATACGTTGCCCAATGGTTGGTTTAACGTCGTCGAGCTGTGTTAAGGGACCTATAGGCAGTTTTATACGCCTACACTCATGTCTAGCGTCCGTAACCAATATCCTAAGAGTTTCAGGAGAAGCTTGGGTGATTAGTTCCACACGGCTCTTCTCCGTAATACGGAAAACCGAGAGTTCTCGGCGCAAGTTGAATGACATATTCAGATCCACACCACCTTCATGCCCAAAATGATGGCGAAAAGGGAGAGGCTCGCTGGTATAACGCACTGCAAAATAAAGAAAGAAGTTAGACAACACAAAGGTAATTAGACGCGAAGATCGAGTTTCGCGTCGAAAATCTTAGACGCAGAGATCGAGTCTCGCGTTGAAAATCTTAGACACGGAGATCGAACCTCGCGTCAAAAATCTTAGGCGCGGAGATCGAGCCTCGCATCGAAGATCTTAGACGTGGAGATCGAGCCTCACGTCAAAAATCTTAGACACGGAGATCGAGCCTCGCGTCGAAAATCTTAGATGCGGAGATCGAACACCGTGTCGAAAATACTAAACGACAGAGTCCAGCTCTGCGTTATTAAAACGAGTCTCCTAGTTGAGTCAGAGATCAGAACTCGCCGTAGTGAGTTTTGACGACCACAGAAGTTATACTCACCCCCGATTAAAGGAAGTTGAGGCGGCAGCACGCTCGCCTGAGTCACGGCACCACCGGCCGAAGCAGATGTCGATGAACCCTGAGCCAAGGCGACCTCGGATTTGGAAGGTCGAGAGATGGTCTTCTTCTTGGGTGCCATTGATTTCAGTCGAAGGAAAAGAAGAATCGCTTTCGTCAGAGATGAGAACAAAAATTTTCGTTAAATTTTCAAGAAGAGTCGAATGACTCTTGATTTGAACCCCAGCTGTTTATTTATAGACAGCTATGAGCTGTCAAATTGGAACGGGATTCTAGGCTAGAATCCCGCCTAAACTCGATCTCAGCGTTCGAGTTGGTTGAACTTCCAAACGCGAGGCTCACCCACGCGTCCAAACTCTCGAGCGCAGAGTTCACCCACACTCTTTCTAATTCTCAAGCACGGACTTCACCCGCGTGTTCCAATCATGCGGGATTCATCCATGCATTTGGACCGCTACAATAGCAGCATCTCGACTACTAAGGCTACGGCACAGCCCTAGATAAATAAAAGAAGAGCTAACAGTGACTGTCAAGGTGACCAAAGCCGAGAAGAAACAGGCGACTCCGCTGTGGAGTCTATAGGATGAGTACAGATAGATTGCAATCAACAACATTAAAATCGTTTGGCTCGATCCGATGCGCAACTCATTCTTCCAAGTGGCTTAACATCCCCACCAAGATTAATGAAGAAACGATCCGAACTGATTCTTCTAAGTGGCTTAACATCCCCACCAAGATTAATGAAGACACGATCCGACGTGTAACTCATTCTTCTAAGTGGCTTAACATCCCCACCAAGATTAATGAAGACACGATCCGACGCGCAACTCATTCTTCTAAGTGGCTTAACATCCCCACTAAGATTAATGAAGACACGATCTGACGCGCAACTCATTCTTCTAAATGACTTAACATTCCAACAAAGGGTAATGATGATATGGCTAAAATCATCACCCCAGTTAGGGTGATCAAGAAAGGAGATAAAGTGGGATCCTCTGAGGCTGCCCTGTTGACTAAACTTAGGATAAAGCCCTTCTCATACGCGCTTGCGATTCTCTCTGTCTATGACAATGGATCTGTCTTAAGCCCAAAGGTGATCAACCTCACGGAGGATGACCTTGTTGACAAGTTCGCAGCTGGTGTTTCTATGGTTGCTTCGATGTCCTTGGCTCTCTCTTACCCAACTCTTGTAGCTGCGCCTCACATGCTCGTCAATGCCTACAAGAACGTCCTTGTTGTTGCTGTTGACATTGAATACACCTTCCCACAGGCTGAAAGGGTGAAGGAGTATCTAAAGGATCCAAGCAAGTTTGTTGTTGTTGTTATCTCTGTTGCATCTGCTGAGAATGCTACTGCTCCTGCCTCTAAGGAAGAAGAGAAAAAGGACGAGCATGTTGACGAGTTTGACGATGTCTTGGGATTTAGTTTGTTTGACTAAGTTCATTGTCATCAAGACTCAAAAGTTATGTTGTTTGGTTTGGGGTAACATAACTTCGACATTACAACAACCAGTTCGTGACGTCTTCAAATCAAACGGAGTGAACAATCAATCCACTAAATTTTAGGATCCAAAATATTCCAAAAATTTGTCCCAGTCAACCGCGAACTTTCAAAAACTTTGGAGGGGATTCTGTAGGGTGTCTAAAAATTACAGTGGATAGCTGATCCCCATCAAGCTCTAACAATGAAAGTTACAATCAGATAGCTCTCATGCCAACAAACGAAAGCTGCAAATGGAGGACTTTTCACATAGAGCGAGAAGAGTTACAATTCAACGATACTTCCGACAACTGATGAAAACTCTATTCAGCAGTCTTCATAATCTACAGTGAAAGTTATAATCTAACGACTTTCACACCCCACCACAGCTAAAGTGAGGATTACTGAACAATAGTCCTTGCAACGCTCTACAGAAGAAGTTACAAATCAACTAGCCTCTTCTAAAACGTGGAACTCATCTTCGCGTTACGATTCTTGCAACGCAGGCGACCCCCGCGTTTCCAAGCTGCAACAATCAAAACGCGAGCGGCCCTCGTGTTTTTGACGTTCAGTCAACACCCAACCTCGCGTCTCAATTCCAAGACGCGAAGTTAGGGTTCTGAACGCCAGATTGGGCGTTTGACTCATTCAAATATGAGTCAAACTGTTTTAGAACCATTTTTCACACGATCTGAGAAAATCACGCCCACTTAGGAGTGGATTTAGAGGGCAGTTACAGCCTCTTAGCCACCTATAAAATCTCAAAAAACTCAACTGAGTGGGGAAGTTAGATCTTTTGGGATCTAAACTGCATAGGGAGGTTCGGAGCTGGAGATTTTTTTTATCTGGAGATTGCAGAGGCGAATTCTTGGGGATAGAAGATTTAACTCAGATTCAGAGGATCAAATCTAGAAAGAATCCTTTAGCAACAGAGAATCTGCTTGGCTATTAACCGAATTTTCGGTTCTAACAACTCTTTTCATAGAGTTCTAACTCGTTCTGAGTTCTAAAACTCGTAAAGAGTTATTCATCAAACTTCCACAGAAGTTCATCGTTCCCACGAGATAAAAGACGGTCAGATCATCAACGGAGAGCAAATTCGATGCAAGCATTCGAAGGAGGCACTCCATCACTACCGAGAAGAACCCAGTTTTAAACAAAGGGGAGAATCAAATTCATTCTCCTCTCTTTTGTAATCGGAATCCAAAGTGTAATTGATTTTGAGAGAATACAAGTCAATTTTCTTTCATTTTCTTTTCACTACAAAATTTCCCACAAACAAGTCCCATACCCGACGAAGTTCAAGCCGATTATCTTGGTGCAGTTCGATGGCAAGGGCTCACCCTCATAGCATATCTACTACTTTATGGCGCAGACCGGGTTCCTTACGGGGAACAACGCTATTCTCACCTGGTTGTTCATAGGCACCCTCAAGGGGGTAGCATTTGAATGGTTCCACAAGTTAGAACCCGTCTCTATCACATCGTGGGCTGACGCGGAAAGGTTCTTCTTGGCTTGCTTCTTCGACGACGACACCGAGGTGTCGATGGCTACCCTCCTCGCCAAAAAACAGCGGAAGTCGGAGTCGGTCAACAACTTCGTAAAGAGGTTTAGGAACCGATCGGTCTACTATCAGGACTAAGTTTCCGAGTCTACACTGATCGAAATGTGCCGCAATAATCTCTCGATCCATATTCTGTCCAAGGTTGGCGCAGTGAAAACCCGGACCTAGAAGGAACTTATTTGCCAGGGCGAGCAGGTAGAAAATATGATCAAGAGGCAGGAGGCCGAAGAACCTCACCCCAAGAAAGGAGCCGAGGAGCTGACCGCACGAAAGAATCCTCCTCGAACAAGAGGAAAGGAGATCATGGCCGCCGATTCCGCTCTGGCACCCAAAACGGCTCAAAGGCCGAAGCCCAGGCAGTTTGAGCAACGACTACCAAGGCAATATGACTTCAGGGAGGACCAAGTGATGGCAACATTCAACACTCTCTTCAAGAGCAATCGAATCAAACTATCGGAAGTCACAAAGCCTGAGGAGGCGAACAAGACTAATGACCCGAGTTACTATGCGTACCAAAGGTTCCTTGGTCATCACACCTCTAAGTGTTACATCCTCAAGGACAAGCTCCAGGCCCTGTATGATGCAGGGGTCCTAAAAAAGGAGAAGGTACAAAAGCAGGTGACCACGAATATGATCACCCTATGATTTGGAACAGATCTCCCGGAGGTTCAGGCCCCGGCAGGGGTAATTCCTATCCCCAATGCAGTCCTGAAAATCACTAACGACGACCCTCACAATCAATGAGGGAAAGGTTTAGTACCCCAAACCTTGCCATCAGGTCAGGTGATGTGGGTCCATCCGGACCTCCTCAGCGATGAGCAGTGGGCTTCAAAGCTCTCGAGGAAGACTAAAGGTAGACCTTACAATTTCATCTCTGCTATTCAGGATGGAGACCAGACTACAGTATCTACCCTCACCGACTCCGATGAGGAAACTAGTGCCCTCGCTACTAGAGCGGGAAAGGAATTCACCAAAGAGTACCCCACAAGGGCGGAGAACCCGACTGGACCTCGCACGAGGCCAGCTGCAGCAGCCCCTCCGAATCCTAATAAGCCGAGCTCGAGCAATCAGCCTTTCCGATTCAACATGCTCGCGCAGCTGAAGAACATCCCCGCGCGAATTACCATGTATGACCTCCTGTGGTTATCCAGACCTACCCGGGAAGCCCTACAAGAGGCATTGGCCGACTCGGAAGTCTTCACCACCCACTTCGTGAGGGAAGAAGATGCGGGTCCCTTTCATCACCTTCACTCCTGAGGACATGCTCATCAAAAGCACCTCTCATGATCGACCACCGTACTTCACGGGGTACGTCGGTTCCTCAAAAGTGGATCGAATTTAAGTTAACCCAGGGTCCGAACTAAGCATCGTACCCCTGAAGCTGATCAAATACCTGGGGGTACCCCAGAAGCATCTATCCATAACTACCATGACTATCTTTGGCTTTAATGCCACTAGAACTCGGCTGCTCAGGCAAGATCCGTCTGAAGTGCCAGATAGGTGACATGAAGACAGAGGTGACCTGTTACGTCATCGATGCCGAGCCATCCTACAATGTGCTCTTGGGATGTTCGTTGATCCACAACAACCGTATAGTACCGTCCACATTACACCAATGCTTAAAGTATGTGGATGATTACGAGCGGGTGAAAACAGTAGTAGCCGACAAACAACCCTTTAAGGGCGTCAAGAACTACTTCACAGATTCTCTGCTGTACCAAGATCCCGACGAGCCATCGATCGAGGAGCTCGAGAGCGGCAACGAGGCGGATAGTGAGTCTGAGTACGGCGATGGCCTTGTCCTGAACGATTTCAAATCAATTGTAATCGGATACGAAAGCCACAATGTAACCAACGCTGTTCAGGCGGAGGAGATTATCTTGAATGAGAAGTCCAACTTTGCTTACTTATCGTCTCGCCCGACATTTGAAGGTGACAAGCCCGGTGATTCAGTTGTGAGGCTATACAGTGACCCTTCCTTACACTTCCCAGTCTACTCATCGTATGTCGCGAAGGGACGAACCATTGAGTCTTCACGAGCGGTATTTGTGGTACCAACTCGAGATAAATATCAGAAAGATATCATCTTTGGCTGAATCGATCACCCCTTACACACATTGTGGGACGAGTCTAAAGAGGAGGAATCTGTGCCCTAATTTTCGCAATACAGTCAAATTGCAAGGCACATGATGAGAGACATGGGTTATGACTTTACCCGTCAAGAAGGCATGAACTACGACCAAGGGCGGAAGACGGTCATCCGACCCGCCTATGTGCCTAAGGGAAAACCCCCAAACTACTTCCACAAGGCTCGAAGAGGTTTAGGCTACGCCTCTTTCTTATTGGAGTTGTTCTGCAATTTCGTTGGGGACTCCGATGATACCTGCTCAGAGGATCGATCATCGATATCCTCAGCGTGGGACTCAAAAGTCAACATGGGAGACTTGTTCAACAACCTCACAGTCAATATGGCTATGACCGATCCTGCTGAAATGGCAGAGGACGGATAGGTCCCGCTTTATGACGAGACATAGGACCGCCACGTCGATGCCCAGTGGAGTAATCTCTTCGAGCAATGTGAGCTGTCCACCAAGGATGAAATCCTCTAAGTAAACATGGGCGATGAGACCAACCCCAAGCCCATATTTATCAGCGGTATTCTACCTCCCCAAGAGAAGGAAGACCTCATAGCCCTCATATGGGAATATATTAATGTCTTCGCGTAGAATTATGAGGACATGTCCGGCCTTGATCCACAGATCGCCATGAATCGCCTCAACATCGGCGCGGACGCCAAGCCTGTCAAACAACAACAGAGGCGGTTTCATCCGCAAATCATGGAGGCAATCGAGGCCGAAGTGAAGAAGCTAATCGAATCCGACTTCATCAGAGAGGAACAACATCCCGACTAGGTAGCCAACATTGTTCCAATCCTAAAGAAGAATGGTAAGATCTGCATCTGCATTGACATCAGAAACCTCAATGCCGCTTGCCCAAAGGATGAATTCCCTCTCCCTATCACGAACGTCATCATCGATAATACGTGCTGATTCGAGAGGATTTCCTTTATGGATGGGTTTTTAGGGTATAAATCAAATCAAGAGGCACCCCGATGATGAAAAACACACTTCATTCAGCACTCCAATGGGGGTATACTGCTACACGGTCATGCCTTTCGGACTCAAAAACGCCGGTGCAACCTACCAATGCGCCATAAGCATGATCTTTCAAGACCATCTGCGAAAGACAGTCAAATGTCATGTGGACGACTTGGTCGTGAAAAGTCACAGTAAAGTTGACCACCTTCAAGACTTGAGGGTACGTTCAAACTCATAAGAACTCATCAACTCAAGATGAATCCTATGAAGTCATTCTTAGGGATGTCCAGCGGTAAATTCCTTGGGTTCGTAGTCACAACAAAAGGGATCCGAATTGACCCGGACAAGATACAAGCTATCCAAGAGGTTCAGCCGCCCTGAAATTAAGGAATTAAGGGGTCTTCAGGGACGACATCCGGAGGTTCATTTCAAACCTTTTTGGGAAAGTGTCAACCCTTTTCCAAACTGATAAAGAAAGATACCTCCTTCGTATGGGACGAGCCCTGTCAACGGGCCTTCGAAGAGATCAAAGCTTACCTCTCGAACCCACCTGTCCTGGCGGCTCCAACCTCAGAAAAGTCATTCCTCATCTACATCCGAACCATGGAGCACTCTCTGAGCGCCCTATTGGTGCAGAATGATGATGTCGGTCATGAGCAGGGTATCTACTACCTAAGTAGGACTCTGCAAGATGCTGAATGATGATACCCCATGGTCGAGAAGGAGTGCCTAGCCCTAGTATTCACCATCCAAAAGATACGATATTACCTAGTTGGCCAGACCATCCACATCATTTCCCGAATGAACCCCATCCGAGTCTTCATAACGCAGCCCACAGCCTTAAACTAGCGTTTGGCCAGATGGGCACTCCTACTGTCTCAGTACGACATTCACTTCATGTCACAGAAGTCGGTCAAAGGGCAGGCTATCTGCGATCTCATGGCCAGTCATCCACTGAGGGCGAAAACTGACCTGTTCGAAGATTTGCCAGATGAACCCCCAGAAGTCAACGCGACTTCCCTGGCAGAAGTTTAGCAGATGTTTTTTGACGGTGCATCTCGTGTCGGCACAAGCGGATCTATCGTTGCAGGAGTGGGGGTGGTCCTCACTTCCCCCCCACATAACCACGTATTACACCGGGCCTTTTTTCTAACAGAGCCATGTACCAACAACGTGGCTGAGTATAATACGCTACTCATTAGACTCGAGCTGGAAAGTGAGTTAGAGATAAAACATCTCGAGGCCTACGGCGACTCTCAGCTCATTGTCAAGCAAATGACGGGGAAATATGAAGTTAGAAATGACGACCTAATCCCGCTTCACAAAGCAGCTACCAAGCTAGTTAAGTCATTCGAAAACTTCCGCATTGAGCATGTGCTTCGTTCCAAAAACACGCACGCGGACGCCCTTGCATCCTTAGCGGCTAATTTGGTTCATCCACTAGAAATGACTCAATGTGTCACTATGGCGAGTCGACGACTCTTTCAACCAGAAGACGTTCTAGAGGTGAACGCTACTCACCAGGTTTCAGATCAACCCGACCCGAAAGATTGGCATCTCCCGATCATCGATTACGTACTGTACGACATGCTGCCCGAAGATGCTAGAGAGCGAGAGTCTGTTCGTCGACGCGGCTCAAGGTTCTACTACGATTCGATCACAAAGACGTTGTATCCCAGGTCGTATGATGGCTTGTTACGTCGATGTCTTTCAAAGACAGAAGCACAAGAAACTCTACGCGAAGCCCATGATGGCACTTGCAGAGCTCACCAGCCCGGACCCAAGCTTTGGGATCGGTTACGAAGGATAGGCTACTTTTGACCTGGGATGGTCAGCGATGCGGTTGCTTTTGCAAAACGTTGCCACACGTGCTAAATCCACACCAACTACATGCATCGACCTCCTAAAGACCTACACCCAACAACGGCATCATGGCCTTTCGAGGCATGGGGGATGGACATCATCGGACCAATATCCCCACCGTCGGCAAGAGGTCATCGCTTCATCCTCAAGATCACCGACTACTTCTCTAAATGGGCCGAAGCCGTCCCTTTAAGAGATGTCAAGACTAATGACGTGATTAAATTCATCAAGCATCATGTCATATACTAATACGATGTACCTCGACGTATCATTCATGACAACAACACACAATTCGTTAGTCATGTGTTCGTCCGGTTTTGTGACAAGTTTCGAATGCAGAACCTTTCCTCTACAGCCTATAACCCTTCGGCGAATGGTTTGGCCAAGGCCTTCAACAAAATAATTGTTAAGATCTTAACCAAGCTGACTTCCAATAGCAAGTGCGATTGGAATGAGAAGCTGGGCGAGAGCTTATGGGCGTATCGCACACCGACCGGCAACATGCCTTACTCGTTGGTATATGGTTGTGAGGTCGTGTTACCATTAGAGATTCAGATTCCATCCTTTCGTGTCACCCTAGCGACAGGGATGACGACCGGGGATAATCATCAATGACGCCTCGCAGAACTTGAAGCGTTGGATGAAAGATGGCTTGAGGCCCAACAACACATTGAGTTCTACCAAGCCCGAATGGCTAAGGCCTTCGACAAGAAAGTTAAGCATCGATCCTTCAAGGAGGAGGAATTGATCCTCGCCGTTAGACGACCGATGTTTCTCACTTCTAAGAAGAAAGGCAAGTTCCAACCCAAATGGGAAGGACCGTTCGTAGTAGAAACAGTCTATTCAAATGGAGCCTATCGCCTCGTTAAACCAAATGGCGATAAGATCATGATGTCTATCAACGGCAAGTTCTTGAAGAAATACTACCCTTAGTTTTCCTTCAAACTCTTACTGGTGCAAGAGTATAAACTGCCCCTCCAAACTCCCACGAGTGCATGAGCTTAAACTGGTCCTCACTCCCTCCAACTAGTACACGAGGCTAAACCGTTCCTACTTCATATACTCTGACGTATTCGTGAGCATGAGCTGCTGCTTACGGGAAACCATATACAAGACACTACGTATAGTGTTCTTAAGTGTAACCCAGATCCCCCCTCAGTCAAACCTTCCTACAGTTAGGACTAAAGTCAACTATCAAGTTAATCTTCACCTCTGATGGTCTCCCCTAAATTTCCCCTGTCGATCCTCTCCAATAAAACGATGGAACCACTCCTACTGTCATGTTAACTATCACCTCTGACAGAATCAACTTACCAATCCTCTCCAATAGGATGGTGAGCCTACAAAGTTGCTCACATCGCAAAAAAAAAATCCAGTCATGTTAACTATCACCTCTGACAGAATCAACTTACCAATCCTCTCCAATAGGATGGTGAGCCCACAAAGTCGCTCACATCACGACAAACAATCCAGTCATGTTAACTATCACCCCTGGTAATATCAACCTATCAATCTTCTCCCATGGGATGATAGGTCCTCATAGTTACTCCGATCGCAACGAGATTCTATCAGATTAATGATTACCTCTGGTAGCAGGCTCTGTCATTCCTCACAAATGACGCTACCCGAGTAGTAACTTACCACGCGATGCGTTGCTACTCCGGTCGGTTATCAGAATCGTACGTCCTTGAATGGCCCGACCTATTCCGAGCGGTCTAATATTCTCTTAGAAAAATCGATGGGTAGTAGCCCACCATGCCACGGCTCCTACAATAATCAATTTTCATACTCCTACGTCCCAGAAAGATTCGGTTATCCGGACATCATCGTCCTCTTGAGCGACAATGTTCGTTAAGGGTAGCTTGCCAGGCGACATACTTCAGTTGACCCTCGAACAACAACCCGCCAAATGGTGAGTTGTTGTTAGGATTACTGATTAGGTCGCATGCACAAGCAATCGCTCTATTCGTCTCAAACCAACCTGAACTACAACACGAAAGTCGGAATTAACCCGGCCCCACGCTGCGAACAGCCGAGGGCAGAAGAGAATCTTAGCAACTAAGTCTAAGATGAACTCCTCGAAGGCCCACCACACTGCGAAAAACAGTGTAGCTAGCTTAACTCGAGTGAGCAACGGACAGTGAAGGCAAGTCCAACACAATGACCGCCAAGAATCAGTCAAAAGAAAAAAAAGGGGTCCTAAGTGCAGAAAATAAAGAAAAGGCTGTGCATACAAGGTGGTAAATAACTAAGAGCATAAAGGCCATTCCAGGCCGAGTTTAGAGACATAATGTTTTAAGTTAGAATGCAACAGGCATCGGCAAAATTACAGTGATGTCTAACAAAAAAAACAGACAAAAGACGCCCTACATCAACTTCAGCAGGCTAAAACTGGCGATTCTCGCCTTGACGTCCGTGAGCTTCGCCGCCTACCTGGCTCGAGACTTCGCCTCCTACTTCTGTTGAAGCCTGGCGAGAGCAGCCTCGCCGTCCTCCTCTTTCTGACGTAGGAGTTCGAGCGTCCTTGCCTCTGCCTCAGTAGCGCGACCAACCCGCGCCTTCTCACACTTGAGCCTCTTCAACCTCGTCTCTCCCTAGAGGGACCCGACGTCCATGAAGAAGGTAGCATCCAGATAGGCATCCATCTTCGCCAGAATGACGCGATGTTGCCTGTGTAGGCGCCTAAGCAGAGCCTCTTGTCTCAGGATCTGCTTCACTAGGTCTTCATGATCAAACAGAGCACTCATCGCGAGATGTGCCGGTTCAGGGTCGGCATGCACCAGCCCCTCCAGGCAGTACATCAGCTCCTCCAGATGATGGATCTCCCGCTCACATCACCGAGCAAGCGAAGGACCACCCACGCGTCGGAGTTCCTCCAGACTCTCCTCCACGAAGGGGGGCATGTCATGATATCTCCTGATGCCCTGGCTGATGACGGTAGCCGTCCGGCATAGAGCGTCCTCCAACTTTTGGAGGATGGCGAACGCCGGACCAAAATCTAGAGCGGAGGACCCTTGGGTCGAGCCGGCGGGAGAGGACGGCATCACGTCGACACTGATAGTAGTGGAGGAGGAAGCGACCCCTTCCCCCTCGAGGACACCGTGGTTAGACTCGGAAGCCATTGATTAGAGCAAGGAGGATCTGTGGATGTTTTCTTCAGGTGAATTTTTGTGAGCATGAGAACTCTGCCCAGAGAATGACGAGCACGTTATATAGCCGAAAGATCAATGGTTGAGACTCGCTACCTCGAATAGATCGACCGGCTAGGATCTCCCGTGATGTTTAGAGTTCGGCGCCCATAAAAGCCTTAGCTTTTAGGAACTCCAAACCGGCGGTTCGGATCACACATGAAAGACGAAGCATCCTGTCACTTCACAATTAAGGAGGATTGAGGCGCCCACATCGCCCTAGCTGGCAAGCACTCATGCCCGTTAGCGGACGCGTGGTACGAACCCGCCTGTATTTGAGTTTCGCCTGCAGCATGAACTCACCTGCACTTGAGTTTACCTGTGGCATGAATTCGCTTGTGCTTGGGTTCACCATCAGCATGAACTCGTCTACACTTGAGTTCGCCTATGGCATGAATTCAGCTGTGCTTGAATTTGCCTGCAGCATGAACTCGCCTGCACTTGAGTTCACCTGTCGCATGAACTCACCTACGCTTGAGTTTCGCCTGTGATATAAACTCACCTACGCTTGGGTTTCGCCTATGGTATGAATCCACACACGTTTGAGCCTATCTTCCACATGAGCAAGGAAAATTTAAAAAAAAAGAAAAGAAAGTACGCGCAGCGTGTCAAGAGGTCAAAGAAACCCGAAGTCTGTTCATTAGATGTTTCAAGACGATACATTTGAACATAGTTATGAGCTTATAATGACATTACGCTCAAGAAACAAAGAACGGAACAGAACACATAGAATTTATTCCTATCCTATAGGCTTATTCTAGGAGTTTGAAGGATGCGAGCTCGGCCCTAACCACGGCTATCTTTTCTGCATGCAAGGTACGAACCTCATCCTCAGCCTCCCGCCGAATCCTCGCTTTGAAGGAAGCATTAACAGCGGCATCCTCTTGGCGCAGTGATAGAAGGTCGTGTCTCTCCCTCGCAAGGACACCATGCACGGTCTCGATCTGAACACGCAGACCTGTCAAGATCGATTCTCCTTCGACATACAGAGTCCTGCCCAAAGAGATCAAGCCAGCACTCTATCTCGGTTTGTAATAGACGCCGACAAAGATCTAAGCGAGCGATAAAGGATTCTTTGTCTTCTATGTCTCGCCTTCGGTACTCTCGCTGCCACGCCTCGCGATGACGAGCCAAAACCAAGAGTGACTCAACTTCGGACTCCACGTCCACCTACCGTAGATTCTCAAGCTTGTTTATGAGCGACTCCAGGTCAATGAGCCTTATCGAACAGCGTATGGCGAGCCTGTAGTCGCCCAAATGGTGAATTCTAGTAACCCGATCTAAGAGGGTCTGCTTCAGATCCGTGAAGACACCATGGCCTTGATCGACGATCGAGATCGCCCGCCTCACAACATCCTCTAGCTCCTCTATATGGATTTACAGGTTGGCTGAATCCGAAAGTTTAGGCTCCGAATCGCGGCCAGGTGCAGCAGTTGAAGAGGAGGCGTTGCTCACCGTCTTCTTCGGGGAGGATGCTTTAGAGCACGGCGCCATTGAAAATGAGAAAGGGGAAACGAGCACGGTCACCTCCTCAACTAGAAGAGAGAGCAACGTATATAATGAGTGGCCCAAGTGCACACTCATCGTTCAACGGTCTAATCGGGCACAGGGAACGGAGAGCCACCATCATGACACTTTCAATGCGAAGCGACGTACCAGCGTCAGTCTAGCTGGCGAGCACACGATGCCGCGACCAGACACGTGGCTCACCTTATCCGCCTACGGCTCTGAATTTGCATTTTCCCAGAGTTCACCTACGGTCATGAACTCGCCTTCGGTCAAAACTCGCCAATGATTTGGATTCGCCTCTGCCTGTGGCTAGAATTCGCCCACGGCCCAAATTCGCCTGAGCTCGCCTATAGCTAGAATTCACCTAGGGCTCGGATTCATGCATAGCTAAGAGAACGAAGGGCAACATCAACACAAGAAAGAGAATATCCACAAACATATTTGGAAAGCTAAAGGAGCACATCATTCACCCAGTTTTAAGACAATACATTTGAAGAAAGTTATGATTTTACAATCAAACAAATCATTAACACCAAATGTCTTAACACTGTTTAACCCGAAGAACCTAGTCCAAAAGGCTAAAGGATGCGAGCTCCACTTTAACTTCGGCCACCCTCCTGGCATGGTCCATCTGGGCTTTGTCTCCAACTTCCTTTTGGATCCGATCATCGAAGGTAGAGGTGGCGACAGAGTCTTCCTGACACAGCATCTGAAAGTTTCGGGTTGCCTCTTCAACAGCCTCGTCAACTTTATGGCTCTCAGATCGAAGCCCCCTAGAGTCGTCTCTGCAAGCTCCAACTTAGCCCTCAGACGGGATATGGTGGAAGTGAAAACACTTATCCGCCCCTTCAGTGAGCGCTGCTGGTCCACCAAGAAGGCGACATGGGACTCCAAATCCGCTATTCCCCTCGAGCAGACCTCCTACTCCCAGGCCTCCCGACGCCGAACTTGAGGCAAGAAGTGCTCAACGTCAGCCACGGGACCCCCTTGTAGCAGAGTCTCTAGGCGCGTCAAATGCGATTCCAGATAGAGAAGCCTCTACATGCAACGTGCGGCGAGACGAGGTTCACCCAACCACCTGAGATCGACCATGCAATCTAGGAGGGACTGTTTGAAGTCAGCATAGATCCCAAGGCCAAGGCTAACGAGGGAAATCGTTTGCTTCGCGGTATTTTCAAACTCCTCAATACAAGCCTGTAAAGACAGAGAGCTTGAGGGAACGGGCTCTTGACCCTGAGCAAGCGCTGCAATGGGACGAACCTCAAGATAAGGCTCTGCTCCAGGTGGGGGAGCAGGTGGCGAAGCAAAAGAGGCTGTAGCTTCCTCGGATTCCTCGTCGGAAATGAGTATGGGCTCAGTCCCCTGCTCTCCGGTGAGGGGCACTCCCTCCCGAACTGCACGACGGCAAAAAAAAATGGATTAAGAGCAGGGGGTATCACCTTGCTCGTAGACCCATAATTGAACTGAATGAGGACCTAGATGCAAAGGTTCCTTCAACAGCGACGATTTCGGTGGTGGAAGAGGAAGAAACCCCCTTGCCCTTCTTTGAAGCAGTCCTCTTCACCTTCGGCGCCATCACAAGCACTGCAAGAGGAAGCATGTGTTTTTCTTCAAAAAAGACAACTAAAACCACGGCACCCCTCAACGCAGAGGGAAGGGCATTAAATACACATAGCATGGGTGAACGTCAGTCATTCGATTGGACCGTTCGAATCGAACAGTCATAGATAAGGTGAGGCGATACCAAATCTCGCACGAATAATCGAGATGTGTCGGTTTCCAACACGATCTCTGGCCAACGGCTCAGATTGGGCACGAAGAATAGGGAACCCCCACTACGCTGCCTTTAATAGGAAAAGACGTGCCCACGTCATCTTAATTGGTAGGCATGTGGTTCACCAAAAGCAAAGCCCGCCTATGAATTAAATTCGTCGGGTGAACTCACATGTATTGAGCTCACCCGAAGGCTCAGACTCGTACACTATTGCGACCTGCCTAACTAAGGCTTAATCACAATTAGGGTTTGAACCACTTTTTGAGTTCGCCTAAAGATTAAACCCAGTTGGGATTCAAGTGAAGCTTGAACTGTCTGCAGTTCCACCTAAGGCTAAAGTTTGCCTGCTGTAGGGACTCGCCCATGGCCAACAGTCACCCGGTGAAAATTCACCGACAGTTAACTTGTATATCGCCCGGCATGGACGACGATAAAAAATGCATGCGTAGAATATGGAGAACAATGACTGAGACGAAAGTATGATTCCATTCATAAAAAAGGAGCGGAATACAAGGACAACAGCTAAAATTACAAAGCCCGTAGTCGAGACTCCACCTCACAAATCTCTTCTACGCGTTTAAGCTCGAGCCTCCACAGAATCTCTCGGCGGATATCCTCGTCAGAGCGTGAAAGTAGGTTTTGGATGTTGAACCTTGCCTCCTTCAAGGCTCGACTCTTCTCCTCGATGGCATCCGCAACCAACTGGCGTTTGGACCCGAGTTCCTCCCGTTCCCCCACCAGCTGTTCGTGAGCCTTCTCCTGGGTGGCCAAAGAGGCTTGCGCATCGACGATAGTTTGCTTGGTCTTCTCTATATCCGAAGACAGGCGGGAAATGCGGGAGTCAGCCTTGTGCTGCTCTCGGCTTACTTCCTCGTCCTCAGCAGTAACACGCTCTAGCTCAGCCGTCAGCCTCGCCTCTAGCGACGTTGTCTCCTCCAGTCTGCGATTGCGCTCCTCCAATGCTATCTGGACCTCACCGAACACAAGATGAAGGATCTTGGAATTCGTAGTGCGAAGAGAAAGCAGCTGTCGGATGGTCCATTTGGCATCCTCTAAACATTTGAAGTACGGATTGGTGGCAGAGGGACCCAATATCCTGATCAAGAAGCCCATATGATATTCAAGGGCCTCCTTGAACTCCTCAAAGGGGCACCTTTCTTCCAACGCGAGCCTGATGCTGTCTGCAAGGGTGTCTTGGAGGCTAGAAATGGTTCGATCCACCAACTTTTTACGCGAACAAGCCAAGGGAGAGAGGGTGGCCTCATCAACTGCCAATGTCGTCATTAGAGCCGGGGCCGAAGCACTGGTAGCCACGACAGCAGGAGTGGTAACAGACACCGCTGAGGCTGAGGCACAAACTGACACCATTGGGGGCCTCAACCACAGATCTGAGCACAATCTCAACGGTCGTCGAGATAGGGAGCGAGGGATCAACCACCACACGGGTAGATGCTTCCCCTTGGACAGAAGCCCCCTGGACTGACGACCCTATCTCGACCAACGCTTCTTCAAGAGCGTGAGTTTCCCCTTCAGAGTCAGACATCCCCTCGTCGCTCGACATCGTCTCATGAATCAAGTCATCATCTTTGCTGTCTATTTCGCTGCCCTCTTCAGCCGACTGGCCAGCCCAAGAGGGGGAATACTCTTTTCAAGCGGCATCCGAGGCCAGAGCAGCTGCAAATATAGGAAGGAGGTTAATAATAACTTCTGAAAAGAACCCCATGGGCAGTTCAGCAGAGATAGATCAACGACGTTCGACCATGCTCTTACCTGAGTTGTTGAACTCTGCCTCATCTCTTGTCCCCCCGTCTTCATCAGAAGGAATGAGGATCGCTTCCTCGACCGTACCTGCATTGAGTCAATGCAAACGTCAGATAATGCTAATTCGACCCTATGCCCGAGGGTATAGACTAAGGGTTACCTCTCGGTGCGATAGTGGGAGTCATTGAAACCGTCGCCTGCTGTTCCATAGCAGATAACAAGGGAACAACCTCCGAAGTTGCCAGAACCGTCCCCGAGGCGGTAAGCGAAGCGGGCGTGACGCCACCGATCATAGGGGTAGTCACCCCAGGAATTAGCACAGGAGTTGCGTCATCCTGACCTCTCGCCACTCTGGTAGCCTCAGCCACCTTCTCATGATGGGCCTTCTTGGCCACCTTTACCCTAGAACTGTCGGCTGCGGCCTCACGTTGTCGCTTGGAAAGAAGAGAGCTGCTAGGAGCCGGAGCGGCATCCCCAGCTACCCAGCAATTGCTCCCTGGGCCTGTTCTAGGCGTTCACCCGCCCGGGCCAACTCATCAGATCCTCTCGGCCCATCGACGAGATCCAATTAACAATAAGGGGATGGAGCGCGAGCTACAAATTCCCCGAAGTCTCCCAAATTGGCGTGAAGATCCTCGGCCTCCTCAGCAGGGACCTCTTCAAACCATTCCTCCACAGTTTGGTGACCCCTTCGCCTTGAGGAGTAGGGAGCTACCCTTGAGCGGCGCCCACGCTCTGTCAGGAAAGAACTTTGAAGCCGAAAGCCCTCAGGGTTTGCGCTGGCACATCGATACCACTGACAGTAGAGGAGCGAATGGCGAAGGTCGTGATCCTTAGCCGGTAATTCGAAGTGCGCATTGGTGCAACCGGCGTGGGTCCATAACCACCCTCGCGCACCATCAACCAACCCTCCTTCGTAATGAAATGAGGGTTAACGTTCCCAACATAGAGCTGGTCATACCCGAACTAACGGGCAAACCTACAAGGGAAATAGGGCTCGAGGTAACACACGAAGCCCGTTCGCAAGACGTGATACCCCAGCCGGATGTTAACTAACCATCGGAAGGTGCCACAGGAGAGAGCGGTGCTATAGCCCACCGTCGACACGTCCCGAAGCGATTCGCCATAGCCACCCCCAGTGAAGTAAGGAAAGAATCGTCAGAAGTTGTACTGACCGAAATAAGACAACGTCTTGCTCATGTCAGAGATGTCTTTACACTTCCAAGAGCATCTTTCCAGACGTTGGACAAACAGGACAGATCCCCCTCCTGTAGATCCGTCGGGGCACTCATCAAACACTCGCAGTGGTATACAAACCACGCCATCAAGTAAGTGTACGGTAGCCCCACTCTCGGATTAGGAGTCCTAGTGACTTCGCCTTCTCCCTCGTCAACATACGACACACGGCAAAACTGGTTTGTCAGTGTGCGAAGCCCCACTTGGGTACAGGCCACCATTGCCGACACCAACATGTACGGCCTCCCATAGGCCAAGCGTACCGCAGGGTAAACCACCTCCACCGGGAGCGCCTTGAAGGAGTGGGTGGGGACTACACACCTCTTCAACCACAGCATGAGGTATCCAGCGAGTAGAGCCTTTGCGGACATGGGAGACTTGGCCTAGTAGTGGAACGATTGGAATGTCATCCTGAATGGGAGCCCATCCTCGTCATGCTCAAGGGTTACAGCGGATTCCCTTTGGCCATCTGTCTCTCCACCTCGGCCTGGTCACACTCGCCCAGTGGTTGAGTAGGCCTCCTCTTGACATCATTCCCCGGGAACAGGTAGTCAGCCCAGTTCTTATGACTAATCCCGGGAGCCCTCTTCTTCTTGCCCTTATGGTCCATTGCGCCCAGGGTGTCAAGATATATGTGGTAGTGGCTGAGCAACTTTCATAAGGTCTCAACCATCAGGGGGAACCGACCCGAAAGATAGTCGATCTCGTCCTGACCCGGTACATACTCTTCGTAGGGAAAGCTCCCCAAAGGCAGCCCCGACACATCATACATCTCGTGGAGGGTTATGCTAAGCTCGCCATTAGGAGCAAAGAACGTACCGCTACCCAGACAGTAAAGTTCCAAGATACTGTGGAACTGAGGGGCGTTGATCTTCAAGTCATGCTGGGTAGCTCGGATAGCCACGAACAGCTCTGAGCTCGCAAGGTCAGAGTTCTTCGTCAAGACGTACTCAGTGATCTTAGACCACTAAGTGCTACTACCAGGCACGGAATGAATCCATCCCGGAGCCCTGAAATCCTTCGGAGGGAATTGACCCCCGGCCCGGAAGAAATGGTGATAGAAAATCTCCACCACTATAGTCGTTTCCTCCACGGGCCATTCATTGTTCAGCAAGCCGAGACGCAAGGCGACCATGCACTTACAAGAGCTGTCGACCTCATACCCAACGGACGACCCTGTGAAGACCCTACAAACCACCCCGTCTTGAGTAGGGGTCAGATCCCAGTTCATCGGTCTCGGAACCACAACTGACCGCAACTCAACGATCAAGAACCCCCTCTGCATAATGGGAAGATAGTAATGGACTCCATCCATGACACAAAGCCATTTACTCTCTCCAAGCAATAGAGCCGAAGGGTCAGTCACGGTATCACCGAACATAAACTGGGGCTTTTTCAGCTCCGTCCTGGCCATGTCTGTCAGCACTGCATCAGTAATCAACTCACGCAACGTAAGATGATGCCCATCAGTCACTCTCTTGACCAACTCCTCCAGTTTGTCAGCAGCAAACACGGGCACCAGATCAGGAAGGGAGAATCGAGAGAGCGACGTATAACCCGAGCCGTCGGCAAGGCCAATGGCAACACCCTTCGGGAGGGCCTCATCAGAAAACATGGCTACAAAACAAGGCCAAAGGATTAGAACTGAATTCACATTTGGAATTAGAATACTTCTAAGTCCTCCAAGCAGGCAAATCTCAGCAAACGGATCCCGCCTGGCGAGACTAAGTCTGCCTGGCTAGTACCGAGTTCGCCTGACAAAGGCAGAACCCACCCAAAAAAGGGCAAACCCGCCTGTTAGGCTAGATCGGCCTAAGGATAATTGAATATGCCTGATAAAAGACAAGACTGTCTGACAGGGACTGGATTCGCCTAGCAAAGGCCGAATCCGCCTGAAAAAGGGAGGATTCACCCAAATCAGGGAAATTGTCAAAAATAGCAAAATCCACAAAAGAAGACGAACAAACAGCGCTCGTCTTCTTAATTCAGCATCATTCATCAACGCGAAGTCGTTGGACTTACCCGAAGGTGCTCCAGAGACGCCGGCAACCGTACCAGCGGCAGCGTCGCTAGAAGGACCGCCTAGGCCCTTTCTCTTCAAAGCGCACCTCTTAGACATTGGCACCATATCGGAGAATCGAGAAAGAAACCTGAGCTTTTCTCTTTAAAAGGTTTGAACGGGTAGAAATTCTTGAGCACAGTAGTCTCCAAAAGAAGAAGACGAAGTCTATTTAAAGGCGAGACGTCTGCGGTTGAACGACGTGGCCACGACCAAAATCGACGGTCCAAATCGCTCTCAGCAGTTCGATCTTCAACGGTTATAGAGAAACCGTCGAAATGAGGAATGGGTCGTGTGAGTGGAATTCGGGACCCGAACCAAGAGAGCATTCGCAACCAAATCTAACGATCGGGGTCAAAACGACGCCCACGATTCAGCCTCACACGAGGCGTGCGGAAGCGACGTTGCCTTGTCGAATCGCATTTGATGCGGTCTGACAAGCCCACACAGCCTTAGCTGGAAAGTATGAAGCCCCACCCGTAAGACACGTGGCGCATAGGCTTCGAATTTCGCCCGTGGGGACAAATTTTGCCTGCGGATGTGCAACTCGTCATCATCATTTCAAATTTCACCCGTAAGAACGAAGTTCACCTACAAACCCTAGACTCGTTTCACCTGAAAGAATGAATTTCGCCTGAGATACGCTAATCACCCATTCGGTCTAATCCGCCTGCACGCACGAATCCCACGTGCAAACTCTCCGATCGCCCGATTGATCGAACTCATCTGAAGTGTCGAGCTTTCAAATCGCCCCGGATAAGGCTGACTCACCCACACGACCCAACCAAACCATGACCTGACGGTTAACCCATACCCAAGCCTCGAACGACCTGGGTTAGGAGAGAAATCTTAGCATTAAGCCTAAGAGAAATCTCTTCGACAACTCATCATACCGAGGGGAATAGTATGACTAGCCCAATTCAAACGATAATCGGTAAAGGTGCATCAAACCCATTGAAGGCTGGGGATTAGCCAAAAATCTCAAAGAATCAATCACGCAAGGGGAAATATACGCATGAAATATATAAAGAAACCATGATTCCATTCATAGCTAACTTAACAATACATTCGAAAGTTATGAAGATACATTCATGCTGAAAACAAGAAACGAGCCCTAAAATATCGACCCTCTCGGGCGAACATATACTAGCTCAATAAAGGAGGCAAGAGCAGCTTCAGCGGCGGCTATCCTCCTTGTCTGATCTGCCTGGGCTTGATTCCCTGCCTCCCTTCAAACCTCAGTCCACAGCAGAGCTTCCAAGCGTGTCAGACGTGACTCGAAGCTGAGAAGACTGACTAGACATCACGAGGCCTCTCGAGCCTCGACCATACGCCTAAGAGCGGCATCATAGTCCATCAGGAAGGGCTTGAAATCTGTGTAGGTTCCCCAGCCAAGGCTAGTGATGGAAACCGCTTGCCTCATGGTATTTTGCAGTTGCCTGAGAATGCCCTATGTAGATCTGGAACTCGGAGAGACTGCTTCCTGACCGGCCCAAACAGTGGCAATAGGTGGGATCAAAGGGACAACCCCTTCATCGAGAAGAGGAGACTGAGGAGGCCACTGAGGGGAAGCATAGGCGCGTTCCTCCTCGTCGTCGTCCGAAATGATGATGGGCTTTGGCTCAATAGCTCACCTCTTCCCCTTTGAAGCATATGTTCCTGCTCCCGAAGCCATTTCGGATCTAAGAGGTCTAGGTTTTCTCTAAGAAAGTTTGAGCAAGAGAACTTACAAGTGCAATGATCCTCCTGCGAAAGAGAGGAGTCTACGCTATATACGTAGGATCTCATTGGAGCAGACGGCTTTGATCATGAGATTTAAATCGAACGACCGCAAGCAAGGCAGGACGTTTAGAATTCTGCGCGGATGGCTAGGATCTAGCAGTTCCAA
Organism: Asparagus kiusianus; assembly: GCA_022839385.1. Lineage (NCBI taxonomy): Eukaryota > Viridiplantae > Streptophyta > Magnoliopsida > Asparagales > Asparagaceae > Asparagus > Asparagus kiusianus. The sequence goes on along the minus strand of BQKN01064491.1, from coordinate 471,820 downwards.
GACACGATCCTCATCGAATTGACGGCTAGGAGTAAAAGCACCATCGAATCCATATCTTGAAGAGAGCGTGCAAAGATGAGGCATCGTCTTAATTTGCAAACGCGGGAATGTCCCCCACGGACACGCGGCTTGTCCTCATGCGCCTATCTTTCGTCAGGGATGGGCTCGATTCTAACGATATCAATCCCACCTGCGTACACTCGCACCGTTCGAGTTCGCCCAAAAGCCTCAACCTAGCCGGGGGAGCCGAATTCGCCCTAACTCATCAGGAACCTCTTTATTCAAAGTATTCCAGACCACACGCAAGTTGGTTTAGGTCTGAAAACTTTGAAGGGGGTCTTGTAGATGGTAAAAATTACCTTTACAGATAAGACTGAAGTCTGCCTGCATATTCGAGTCGCCCGCACGACTTGAAAATTGGGCTCACCTGTGTGTTTGACTCGCCAAGACAAACCAGGGCCACACGATCGTCAAATTCTCCTACACTTGGGCAATCCGTCAGGTGATTAGAAACTCGCCTGAATACCTAGATAATCAGCCAGACGATCAACATCCTCGCCAGACTCGCCAGGGTACTCGGCGGCTGCTATGTCACATACAAAGATGGGCCTTCCCACTTTTCATGACATGAAGGGAAGGAGTATAGTACTCCGAGCCCATCAAGTAGCTGCTCACAATACGAGCGACCAATCAAATCCATGCAATCGCTAAGTCCGCCATCATGCTCATGACTGAAGCTCACCTCGCCTGCACGAGTCAAGAGCTGAATTCACCCACGATCAACAAGCTCGTTGAGATAGCCAGAGTACATGGCAGCCACAATAGCACGTACGAGGATGGGCCTTCCCACTTCCCACGACGTGAAGGGAAGGAGTACAATACTCCAAGCCCATCAAATAGCCACTCATGGTACTAGTGGCTAGTCAAATCTTTCCTGTTGTTGGATACCGCTTGTATACTTAACTCGCCTGCATGAGTTAAATTTGATCAAGCTATCAAGGTTCGCCTAAACAACCAAGCAAGTCGCCAAGCAATCGACAAAACTTGTCAAACTCGCTCGAGTACTAGGCAGCCGCAGCATCACGTACAGTGATGGGCCTTCCCACTTCCCACGACGTGAAGGGAAGGAGCATAGGTACTCCAAAACCATCGAGTATTCATCCACAGTACAAGTGATTAGTTAAACCCACTGTGTTGCTAGACTCACCCGCATGCTCGGCTCACCTGCACGAGTTAAGTTCGCAATACTCACCTGCATACCTGACTCACCTGCACGAGTCAAGCCCGACGATTGGCAAGCTCGACAAACTCACCAGAGCATCTGGCAGCTGCAATGTCACGTACGTGATAGGCCTTCCCACTCCCGCGATGTGAAAGTGAGAGGGTACAGTGCTTCGAGCCCCTCAAACGGCCACTCACAGTACAAGTGAGAAGTATGGTATCTTCCAACAGTACATGGTCATATCCCATGATTCAAGGAGTGATCACGCCGCCTCTCCTCTATTTAAGAACCTCTCCTGGCTACAGAAAGGGGTTCGATTCGCTCATAGTGAATTGATTAATTTGATCAGTTAGCTGAACCACAGCTCTCGACTCTCAACTGAGTTGACGACAAGCTCTTTGTATGACTTTTGCACTGTAGCATCCTCTCCTAGCTTCGGGTCCTAATCACCATCGAACTCAGAAAGTCGAACTCGACCAACATGAGCTTCTACTATGTACTAAAGCTCACCAGTGACCTTGATCGAATCGTCCAAGGGAAGCAGACTCGGTGTGAGAATCGAGCGAGGCGTCCTATTGCTACCAAAGTCCCCACATTAAACAAGGAGGGCATTCCCTCCGCTTCTGTTGTAATTTTGATTCATTAGTTTGTAATAAGCCATTCTTATCAATACAAACGAAATCCCTGTTTTGGGAGATCAAAATTTACACCTACACCTATGCTTAGAACTAGACATACTTATTCAGGAAAAGGAGAAGGCCACACGATGGGTGCCAGACTATTAATGTTAATAATTACATAGATGAAGTGGGGGTGAGATTGAGTAAGGGCCGCTAACTTCTCTAAATATCTAATCTTGAGTTGAACTACTTCCTCCCTGCACTTGTAACAACTCGTAAGAGGACGGGGACTAGTTCCCCGTTGTTCCTCCGAAGATCATGTCAGTGGTGTGCTTGCATGGGAAAGTGGTGAACTGTGCAAGTTCTTTGGTGTAGTATAATGGAGAAAAGTTCTCAGAATTTACTTACCCTTGTATTTGGAATAATTTTTTCTTTTATAGCCATGCAAGAGGGGTATTCTAGTCTTTTTTGATCGAGTCTGAGCTACCAGTTGAGTCAACATCGACTTTACATATGTCGGTCATAGAACAGTCACGGAATGGGCGCGATCACTTCAATATAGATGAGATGGGATAGGCTACGCACAAAGCCGGCGTGGTCTGATGTGTCATAAATAGTGATGGGATGGAGAAATGATGACGTCTATCAAACATTTAACATGATGTCAGCACGCTATCAGTGGAGAGTTCGAGGCTAAATTTTCTTTTGACCTGTGTTGAGGGGCGTCAAGAAGTAACGTCTTTCGAGTTGACCTAGCGGGGTGTCAGATAACTAATCGGTTGAGAGGACTCACAGCGAGTCATCTTTGATAAGAGGGTCAACAAGTACTGCCATTCAAGTCGACCTAGCAAGATATCGACTCGGCAAGTCAGCTAGATTGGGACTCTGGCTGTCCTGACTGTCGAGTTGACTGAATGGTGGGTGACGGGGGATATTTGCCTGCTGTTGGCAAGAGGGCATAATTTGGCAACTGAAAACACCATAACATGAATATATATATATATATATAATTGTTTATGGCCTATAAGTAAGTTTATAGGGAGTAGTACATTGGTTGTATAATAGAGCTTAGTTGTTAAGGTTATGGCTAAGTTGTTGAGCTTAACAACTAAGTCTTAACCTTAACAATTTAGCCATAAGCATAACAACCAAACCATAACCTTAACAACTAAATTTAAACCTTAACAGTTTAGCCATAACTATAACAACTAGGCCATAACCTTAACAATTAAGCCATAACTATAATAAATAAGCTATAACCTTAACAAGGAAATTGTAACCATAACAACTAATCTATAATCTTGACAACTAAGCCCTAACCTTAAAAACTAATATATAACCTTAACAACAAAGCTATAAACTTAACAACTAAACTGTAACCTTAACAACTAAGCGTTAAGCTTAACATTTAAGTTATAACGGTTGTTTATGATACTTGCTCTGAATGCACAATATTATAACAAACATTCCAAAAAGGCTATCATCCAATGCATATCGTTAGCTACTAATACAAAATGTTAAGACTAATATATATGGTTAGCAACTAGATAGGCTCGTTGCATGTTTGTTGATTATGACATTCCATATGGCATCGGGAGCACTTAACAGGACGCGTATTCAGCGATCTATTGTTTATGAATCTGGTACATGGTCTTCCACAACTTTAGTAAGGAGAGATTTTGATAGTCTTCTAGCGGTACAACGTGTTTCTTGTAATCTGGAATAGGAAAGATGATGGGTTCATAACTTGCTTTGAATGCTTCAACAGTCATAAACTAATCACAATATTGATAAATATATCATCCCATCCAATTAATTGCAGCACGAGCATGCTTATAATTACAGAATGGGTGTTCAATGATCTAGTGTTATGCATTTGGTACATGGTCTTTCATGTCGTTTTAGTAAGGAGAGGCTTTAACTGATAGTCTTCTGGCAGTACAACGCGCTCCTCGTAATCTGGAATAGGAAGAGGTCATAAGTTGCTCTGAATACTTCAACTGTCATAAAATAATCACAATATTGATAAATATCTCATCTCATCTAAGTAATTGCAGCACAAGTGTGCTTACAAGGAATGCATGTAATATCCCAAGTCCTGCATGAACATGTTCGATTCTTCAAATCTATATGGTAGGTTTTATTAGATTCAACTTCCATAATATATTCTGTCGAATGTTTAATATGTAAGTAGCTTCCATGATGAATATTATCACTCAACACTATCTTCACTTCTGAACATAAGTATCCAGGCCATTTTGCTACCATAAGTCTTCTTTCATGCATGCGCTCCATGATTTCCTTTCGTATCATCTCCACCAAATGTAAGATTCATAAAATTCGTGTCTTTCTTATCCAACTGTTGAAGGACTTAGGAACGTTCGAAGTAACATGGCCATACATGTAAATCACATGAAAAACTCATAAGTTTGACAAATGAACTGTAACCTTAACAACTAAGATGTAAACATAACAACTAAGTTGTAGTCTTAACAACCAAACCCTAACCTTAATAACCAATATGTAAACTTGACAACCAATCTCAAAATTTAACTAGTACATATAACCTTAACAACTATCGTGTAACCTTAACAACAAAACTATAACTTTAACAATGAAATTGTAACCTTAACAACTAAACTATGACATTAACAAGTAAAATGTAACCATAACATGTAAATTATAAACAATAGTATCATACCTTATACCAGGAAAATAAGCATTTGCTCATCTCTCTGGGGAGTAATTCATTGCAGTCACATAAGGCCTTTCATCTATCAAGGCCAATTCTTTCATGTAATCATCCCATTCGGCAATTATATACTTATAAGCCAAGGCTTGTAATAAATCACCCAATATTTGAGTGAAATTTTCTTTGTGACCTAATACCCAATATTAGATGTAGAACACACCTTGAATGGAATGTATTTGAAAAGAATTCCTCAACTGCTACCCTAATACCCTTGTCGGCATTATAAATCATGACCAGATGATATGGAGGGTTGTAAAGACTTTTCCTATCACATAGTATGGTCCACACTCCTTGTAAGAACCATTTCCAATTCTCCTCATTCTCTTGTTCGCATACGCAATAAACAAGAGGAAATATTCCTTGGTTGCTATCATATCTTGTGGCACCAAGTAATATACCTTTGTAGCGGTCTTTAAGAAATGTTTCATCTAAAAATAACAAAGGCCTACATCCAGCAAGGAACCCTTCAATATAAGCATTATAACTTATGAACAAACTCTTAAACGTGTCGTCATTATCGTCAATGGTAACATAGCTTCCTGGATTAGTGGCTAGAACCATGGATATACCTGCATAAATATAACAAGTAATCATTAAGATTAAGATTAACCTTATTATTGTAACCTTAAAAACTAAGATGGTTATAAAGGTTAACAATTAACTCATAAATCTTAACAACTAATTGGTTCTAGCAATCATCTACAAAGGTTAACAACCAAGACATAACCTTAACAACCAACGTATAAGGTTAATAATCAACTCATAATCTTAACAACCAACGAATATGGTTAACAACCAACTAATAACTCCTAATATTATTAACAACCAACCCAAACGGTTAACAACCAACTCATAACTTTAACAATTAAGACATAACCTTAACAAGTAATTGATAACAGAGGCATGGCGACTAAGGTATAAATATTTAATAAGATAAATTTTACCATCTCAGTGAATTGTAAGCCTTATCATCATCACTGAACATGTCCCTTTGTGCTCTCTCTTTGCTTTTCCACGCTTTGCTGTAATTAATCTTGATGTCATATTGTGAGAGCAAGTCGTTCTTAATATCAATTAGTAGAAGATTTGGCCTAACCTTCAAAATAGATTGTGTTTGGCTTGCAATAAACTTGCATGATGCCCTTGAGTTACCAACATTAGCTCCATATTGATTACAAGTGCGCGTAGAGCAAAAGTTCTTTATAGTCATATTTGAGGAATTTCGGAGTGGGGAAACCAACAACATCCAAGAGCAATCTAGCGTGTCCTTGAATTAGTAATGCACTCTTATATGTTTTTGTTCATTATGGTAAAAATCATATGAGAACCTTTTGGCAATTGAGTAGTGCTGAAGTGTTAATCTAACTTCATCAGCATTATCAAATTTTTGTCTATTTGCATGTATGGTTGTGTGCTACTCAGCTGGGATGTTAGTTTGGTTGTTAACCATGTATTCTATCATCATGATTGAGTCGTCAATGGGATTGTCATTAGGAATACGCTCATCATTACATGGTTAGATGAGTGAAGCAACTGTTCATCGCTAATTTTTTGTTGGGATAGTCCTGAAAAGGTTAGCAAACAACTCGCAAGGTTAACAACCAATCATAACCTTAACAACCATCTAATAAGGCTAACAAAAACTCATAAATATCTATTAAGGTTAACAACCAACTAATAATCTCAACAACCAACTCGTAACTTTAACAACCAATTTGTAACATTTACAACTAACTCATAACTTTAACAACCAACTTATAACTACCTACTAAGGTTGGCAACCAACTCAAAACCTTAACAACCAACTTGCAACTTTAACAACCAACTCATAACTATCTACTAAGGTTGACAACCAACTCATAACATTAACAACCAACTCATAACTTTCGCAACAAATGCATAAGGTTAACAACTACTCGTAATTATCTACTAAGGTTAACAACCAACTCATAACCTTAACAACCAACTCATAACCCTAACAATCAACTCATAAGGAAATTAAAATTAAAATGCTTACACATTTTTTGGAGAAGTTTGTGTGTTCTGAGAAGTTGAGGATTCCCCAGCGAAAGTAGTGTAATATAAGTTTATGCCTGTAAATCCATTATGACGACAATACTCGAACATCAAGCTCAAGTCCTCATCATTTTCAATTACAAAACATAACCTCTTTTCTATTTTGGATATGAATTTCAGTGAAAGAGATTGCAACAATAGTTTAAACCTTTGGGACACTTGATACTTCAAGCTAATGATTTCTATAGACTCATTAATAACTACGAAAACACATTCACCCTCTTTGTTACTTTTTGTGTTTGTAACCATGCAAAGGAGGGATGCGTTCATCATTTTAAAGAAAAGAAGTTGAAAATTCAAAGAGGATTTATGGAGGAGAATTAAATGGCCAGGAGACAGTAGTTGGGGTAAGCAAAGATGATTTATTGGGGGGGAGAGAGACATAGAGGATGGTTAAAATTTAAAGGGAAATGAGGGTTTTCCCTCCAAAATCCCTTTCTAATCACCATTAATGTCTACAGTGCCTATTCTCCGGTAATCGGCTACTAGAGAGAGTAAGTGAGGGTATTTTAGAGTTCATATGTTTGAAAGTACACATGAAGGGTTCAATTCCAAATTTTAGGGGTGAAAGCAATAATGATTTTTCTTTTGGGGGCTTTATGAACTTTGAAAAGTCATTAGGGGGATACTTGTTGTTATTTTGGGGGCTATAAGCAATTTTTCCTTTAATAATTTGTATTCTTCTTCATTAATTTTTTCACTGACCTTTTTTTTAATAATAACGATGGGCTATACAGTACCCCCATGTTTCATTAAAAAGAGTTATAATGAAAACATAGATGGAAAATAAGACGCTCTTCTCACAAAGTACCAAAATTATACAAAGAGCCACATGGTGAAAGTATTGGTAATGAAGGTCCGTAGAAGAGTGCATAAGCTTGATGATGGACTACTCGCTACCGGATCCTTCCTCTTGATTGCCTATTAATGCATCATGCCTTGTAACTTATCGATCATTGTAGTCATCATGAGCACGGCGGCGTAAGTCAAAATAAGTGAATTGTGTAATAGCTCTGTCCCTTGGCTCATCTGACTACAAACCTATCCAGGGTATAAAGTCAGCAAGCATGTGTGAATAAATGTATGTGATGCACATCTTGAATTATTTCTTTCTCGTCACACCACCTAACAAGAGGCTGCAACTTTCTACTACCTAATTACCTATAAGGCTTCATGTTAAATTCATAAAAAGACTTTATACCATAATTAAAATCGTCGATCATTAGTTGTCCAGGATTCGAGGTGGGGTGAGGAGAGAATGCAGAGTGTTTGGCTAGAACGTAGAGGGGGGCATAATAGGGTAAATAACATTATGTAAATAGTACTATGCAAAAGCAATAAACAAGCTTCTTGACTTATGCAGAGCTGAAAGTCAAGAGACAGACAACAAGAAAAGCACAGAGTGCACAAGAGATTTTGGACGTGTTGGGAATTTAACGTCGAAACCCCTATTGTAACAGAAACGTAGTATAAAGAAAAGTACACCAAGTTTAACGAGGTTCGGCAACTGCCTACGTCCTCGGGAGCCACACAGTAAATTTCTTATTAATCAAACAAGAAATTACAACTTAGGAGCAAATCCCTAGACTGGGATTTCTCAGATGAACACTGTAGCAACAGTGTTAATAATTGAAGGAATATACCCCTTTCTCTCTCACTTGAGAATAAATGAATAACCCCACAATAAAGAACCCCTCTTTAATTTCCCCACTCTCGCTCTTCTTAAATCTCCTTTTCTTAATCTCCCCTCAAACAGTTTGAGAGCTGGAGATAAAATAGGAATCACTGCTGTGATTTAAAATTAAAACGCAGCTGCGTTTTGGGATTTTTCACCGCCACCTGAGAGAGAGAAAAATCGGAGGAAGGGGAAAAAGATCAGCAACGAAACCCTAGCTGATGGGGGGTTTAAATAGGTGATGGGGGAGGGCTGGTGACAGGCTGTCACCAGCACACGAGCTTGAACGCAGGGGTCGAGCAAGTGAACGCAGGGGATCGAGCGATGAACGCAGGGGGCGTTCGCTCGCGAGTTTCGAACTCGCCTGGGGTGTGTTCGTCGTCTACGAAGGTCGCGTTCATCGATGGATGCGTTCGACAAAGTTGCGTTCGTCGCCAGGGCTCGAGCTCGCCACCATCTTCGCCAGCGCTCATCTCCGAGCTCGTCGGAGCTCCTCGTCGCCGGCGGAGGTTGGTTTCCACCCCCAATTCTAACAATCTCCCACTTGGAGACCAAACCGACGTCAACAGGCTATCCCATCAAGCTCCTCTCCTGTGTGGCTCCGCCCTCATCATTTATGCATGAAGGCAAACTGAAGTTGCGCACAACTCCAGTTTCTGAACTGTCACCGTCTTTGTTAACATGTCTGCTGGGTTCTTACTACCTGGAATCTTTTCCAGTTTCAACACGTCATCTTCCAATAAGGATCTGATGAAGTGGTACCGAAGCGCAATATGCTTCGTTCTAGAATGAAATGCGGAATTCTTCGCTAAGTGTATCGCACTCTGGCTGTCACTGTGCAAAACATTCTTCTCCTGTTTGAATCCCAGCTCTGTCAACAAACCCTGAAGCCATATCATCTCTTTACTGGCTTCCGTCACTGCAACATACTCAGCTTCTGTAGTGGATAGGGTAACGATCTTCTGTACCTGTGACATCCAACTAACAGCTGTAGTTCCGACGGTGAATACATAGCCGGTGGTGCTTCTTCGGTGATCAACTTCACCTCCAAAGTCTGCATCTACGTACCCTTGCACTTCCACTTCTCCCTTACCAAAGTGCAAACACTTCTGCGTGGTGCCTCGTAGATATCTCAGAATCCACTTGACCGCTTCCCAATGAGCTTTTCCTGGATTTGACATAAACCGGCTGACCACTCCCACTGCATGGCCAATATCTGGTCTCGTACAGACCATAGCGTACATCAAACTTCCGATAGCTGAGGCGTAAGGAACCTGAGCCATACTCTCTTTCTCTTCTTCTGATTGAGGAGACTGATCCTTCGACAAGCGAAAATGGCTAGCCAAGGGTGTGCTCACAGGCTTGGCGTCGCCCATGTTGAATCTCTGCAAAACACGGTTGATGTACTCCGTCTGAGATAACTGCAAGAGACCTCTCTTCTTATCTCTCGTGATTTGCATTCCAAGGATCTTCTTCGTTGGACCCAAGTCCTTCATGTCAAACTCCTTTGACAGCTGCTGCTTCAAACTCTTGATATCCTCCATATCTGCTCCTGCAACCAACATATCATCAACATATAGCAGTAGGATGATATAACTGGACTGATATCTTTTGAAGTAGCATCAGTGGTCGGCGTTGCACTTCTGGAATCCTTCCTTGTGCATGAAGCCGTCAAACTTCTTGTACCACTGCCTTGGGGCTTGTTTCAGGCCATACAAGCTCTTCTTGAGTCTGCACACCAGGTTCTTCTTCTTTTCTTCTGAGAAACCTTCTGGCTGGTGCATATATATCTCCTCTTCCAGATCTCCGTGAAGAAACGCCGTCTTCACGTCTAACTGCTCGAGATGAAGATCTTCAATTGCTACAATACTCATCACTGTCCTGATAGTATTCAGCTTCACCACGGGAGCAAAAATATCGGTGTAGTCAATTCCTTCCTTCTGCTGGAATCCCTTGACAACTAGCCGGGCTTTATATCTCCTGGAACCATTCTGCTCCTCTTTCACCCGGTACACCCATTTGTTGTGGAGTGCCTTCTTACCCGTGGGCAAGTCAGCTAGTTCCCACGTCTGATTTGATATGAGAGACTTCATCTCATCTTTCATAGCAAGCTCCCACTTGCTCGCATCCCCACACTGACAAGCTTCATCAAAGCTTTCAGGCTCCCCACCATCTGTCAGCAACAGATAGTTCATGTATCTCCTGTTGGGTACAGGAGGACGAGAAGATCTTCTTAATACCGGAGCTGGTGCGTCGGGCTCCTGCGCACCATCTTGTCCAACATGCTCTTCTTGCTGTGGACCCTCTGCATTGGGTTCTTCCGAGAGGTTACTCGGGACATCATCTGCATCTACAAATATTAACTCGCTTTCTGAGTCATCAGTCTTGTGCATGTCCTTGTACATTACCTTCTCGTTGAATATCACATCTCTACTTCTGATCACCTTCTTGTTTTCGTTGTCCCAAATGCGGTAGTCGAACTCATCTTCACCATAGCCGATGAAAGTGCATTTCTTTGACTTGGGATCAAGCTTATTCCTGCCTTGATCACTAATATGCACGTAAGCTACACAACCGAAAACTTTAAGATGTGAGAGTTTTACCTCTTTTCCGCACCATACCTCCTCTAGTATTCTGTGCTCCAATGGAACCGATGGACCTCGGTTGATCAAGTAAGCTGCTGTGTTGACTGCTTCTGCCCAGAACTGCTTCGGTAGGCCTGACTGTACACGAATGCTTCTGGCTCTCTCCGTCAACGTTCGGTTCATCCGCTCAGCTACACCATTTTGCTGAGGCGTGCCGGGCACGGTTCTCTCCATTCTGATTCCGTGCTCATAGCAGAACTTCTTGAATCCGGTGTCTTCGTACTCACCGCCATTGTCGGTCCTGAGCTTCTTTATTCTCAGACCGGTCTCATTTTCAACCATAGCTTTCCATCTCCTGAAAGCTTCAAATACTTCTGACTTATGCTTCAGAAAGTAGACCCACACTTTCCGAGAGTGATCATCGATAAAAGTCACGAAGTAGTGTTTTCCACCAATGGACGTGATGGTTGTTGGTCCCCACACATCTGAGTGAACGAGCTCTAGCTTCTCTTTCCTGGGGGTTTTGCCACTCGTCTGAAAGCTGACTCTCTTCTGCTTTCCGAGTATGCATTCTTCACACATATCCATCTCCACTGACTGCAGTCCTGGGAGTTTTCCCTTTGTGTGCATGATTTTCATCCCCTTCTCACTCATATGACCGAGTCTCTGGTGCCACAGCTTTGAAGTCTCATTGCCTGCTGCAACTGAGATTAAACAACGTGCACCTGCTGTCATATATAGGGTACCGGTCTTCCTGCCTCGGGCAATTATCATTGCGCCCTTTGAGATCTTCCAATCATCTCCATGGAAGGTCGTGGTATATCCTTCGCCAGCCAACTGGCCTAAGGATATTAAATTCTTTCTCAGGTCGGGAATATGTCTGACATCCTTCAGCTCCCATACTGACCCGTTCAACTTAATTTTCACCACGCCTTTGCCCACAATAACACATGGTTGATCATCACCAAGATATACGTATCCAAGATTTCCGGGAACATACTTCTCGAAGAATTCTTTCTGAGAAGTAGCATGGAACGACGCTCCTGAATCTAACACCCAAGATTCCTCCTTGCTCTCCAAAGAGCATATCAATGTGTCGTCTCCTCCTGAAGTGGAGGTGACATTCACCTCTGCCTTCGCTTCCTTCTACTTCTGTGCACTCTTGCACTGATTCTTGTAATGCCCGGTCTTTCCACAATTCCAACACTCGATAACCTTCGAGTTGTTGCTTGGATTCCTTGATTTGGACCTCCTGTCCTTTGATCTACCTTTGTAGTTTGATTTTCCTCGTCCGTTTCCTCTGGTTGAATTTCTACCTCTTGACTCTGTATGCAATACTGAAGAGGTTGTAGCTTCACCAGTCTCTCTCCGTCGGATCTCCTCGCTGAGAACCAAATCACGAACGTCGCTGAACTTCAACTTTTTCTTTCCCGACGAGCTACTCACAGCTGTGACTGTAGCGTTCCAACTTTCTGGTAGGGAAGACAAAAGTATCAACGCCCGAACTTCATCATCAAACTCAATCTCAACTGAACTCAATTGGGTTGTAACCGTATTAAGTTCATTGAGGTGTTGTGCTACTGACGCGCCTTCCGCCATTTTCAGATTGAATAACCGCCGCATCAAATGAACTTTATTCGCGGCTGATGGCTTCTCATACATGTTTGAGAGTGCTGCCATAAGACCTGCCGTGGTCTTCTCCTTCGCTATGTTGAACGCAACATTGCGAGTCAACGTCAATCTGATAACTCCGAGGGCTTGTCTATCCAGAAGGTTCCACTCTTCTTCCTTCATAGAATCCGGCTTCTTCCCCGATAGTGGTTGATACAGATTTTTCTGATACAGATAATCCTCTATCTGCATTTTCCAGAATCCGAAATCTGTTTCATCAAATTTCTCAAGTCTGATTTTTCCTTCATCTGCGGCCATGGCTCCCACTTGAATCTGACTTCCTCTAGATCGTTTCACGCTCTGATACCAGTTGTTGGGAATTTAACGTCGAAACCCCTATTGCAACAGAAACGCAGTATAAAGAAAAGTACACCAAGTTTAACGAGGTTCGGCAACTGCCTACGTCCTCGGGAGCCACACAGTAAATTTCTTATTAATCAAACAAGAAATTACAACTTCGGAGCAAATCCCTAGACTGGGATTTCTCAGATGAACACTGTAGCAACAGTGTTAATAATTGAAGGAATATACCCCTTTCTCTCTCACTTGAGAATAAATGAATAACCCCACAATAAAGAACCCCTCTTTAATTTCCCCACTCTCTCCCTTCTTACATCTCCTTTTCTTAATCTCCCCTCAAACAGTTTGAGAGCTGGAGATAAAATAGGAATCACTGCTGTGATTTAAAATTAAAACGCAGCTGCGTTTTGGGATTTTTCACCGCCGCCTGAGAGAGAGAAAAAATCGGAGGAAGGGGGAAAAGATCAGCAACGAAACCCTAGCTGATGGGGGGGGTTTAAATAGGTGATGGGGGAGGGCTGGTGACAGGCTGTCACCAGCACACGAGCTTGAACGCAGGGGTCGAGCAAGTGAACGCAGGGGATCGAGCGATGAACGCAGGGGGCGTTCG
>BQKN01064491.1:442232-453309 GCA_022839385.1 Asparagus kiusianus | reverse complement strand
CCCCCAATTCTAACAGGACGTGGTTCACTAGGCTACATCCACTTACCTAGCACCCTCACTAGAATTTTCCAAGTCCCCTACTATGAGCTTTCTCCTGAATCCAAATAAGATGCAACCTTGCCAACTACACAACCATATGATCTAGATTTCAAGCCTCTATAACTCTCACACTTTGAATTGATTGAACACACTCTCTACCTCAGGAGAGACACCACTTCTACAAAAGTGAATACATGATGTCTCTGCATAGCAATAGTGGGAACTAAACAATGCAAATTCAACAATTCTTGTTAACACCAAATGCACAAGACAAGATAAATTTAAGATGTATGCTTAAGCAATAAAAAGACAACCTGAACGTTCCACAGTCTTATGAATCTTATAAGACATATTAAATCTTATAAGACATATTACTTTGTGCACAATCGTAAAGTGTTTGACTTCTTTTTAAGATAATTTTGTTTGACTTGAAGTCTTTATTCATCCATATTGAATTGGGCCTTAAACATTTAAAGAAATTTATTTGAAGTAATTTAATTCATTAATCAAAACCTAGGTTCACAAAGGGTTGCCAAGTGACTCCAATTGCTAGAACATGACAAGATACATGGAAGCAAGCTTAGATAGGGAGTGTTGAGTTTAGCACTATGAAGATTGTTGCAGCAGGGAACGATCGACGCTATGAAGAACAGTATATCTCACTCCTCTCTAATCTGTTAAGGGTCTGGGACTATATAATCCTACAAACACCAATACATATATCATGTCTCTCGAGGCTTGGTCCAAGTCAAAGCTCTCCAATACTCAAATTAGCAGATTATGATTGAAATAAATATAAGTGAAAGTACCCTATATGGGGTGAATAGGGTATTTGCTAATCTAATCCGATATCGATGCCAAATTAAAACTATTTAATAACATATCCTAGCAAAAGTGATATACAAGAAGATATATACAAGATTAAACAAATATGAAGCAATAGGCGATATAAATAATGAGACAATAAAAATATGTCAATACCAAACTCAAACACAAGCAAATAATCATGGAGTTCGGTCACCCTTGACCTACGTCTCCGCTCCTCACATTCAAGGAGAATCTCCACTATATCACAAATCAACTACACAATTTTGGTTTTCAATGCTCACCGATAACATTTATAACTCACACGATTGTCAATACACAACACACTCCTCTAAGTGTTAGCCTAGCCCGTGTCACCTTCCTCAAGTGCTCGGATGTAAAACCCTAAAAGTTTGAATAAATTATGACAAATAGTATTAAGTATATTATATGGTTATAAATAACATATTTTGATGTTTGAGTATGTTAGGGATTGATTTAAGATCAATCCAATGTATATATGTGAGTATAGATGAGAAACATGCACGAAATCATGCACAATCCTGAATCTGAGTTGTTAGTAGTCAACTACTATTCAGAGTAGTCGACTAGTAAGGTCGTTAGTCGACTAATGAAAGCATTAGTCGACTAATCGGGCTGTTTCCAATTTTTTGTCAGATTTCGAGTCGGATTCATTTTGTTCAAACCCAGCTATATATATGCGCATATATACTCGTTTTAAAGCTCTTTTTACCCTCTTTCACGTGAGTTTTACAGCAGCTACTTTCCTCCTCAAACCCTAGCCTTAGTTTATGAATTTTGGGAGAGTTTTGAGGCATTTTCAAGAGGAAGGCGGGGTTTGGTGATCGTGGTTGAAGAAGAATCTTGCATACACGTGGTTGAGGAGTTCAACAATACCCTGAGACAAGATCATCTTCATCCAAACCTACACCCTTAGTAAAAAGTATACATAATGTTTTTAATCTCGTTTAACATTGCATATGTGTTAGTCTTTGGTTAATTTCCTATTTACGCACTGTCAGTTTTCATGTTGATGCAGTGTAGTCAACTACTAAGCATAGTAGTCGGCTACATTGTCTTAGTTTTGATTCACATAGTCTATTTCATAGAAGAGTAGTCGACTAATGATCATAGTAGTCGACTACTCACACTTTGTTTGATTTTCCAAGTTTGGGATGAACTCAGAGTAGTCGACTAATCAGCATATTAGTCAACTACTAAGGCTTGATTTTCTGAGTTTTGTTTTGTTTTTGTTTAAGATGTGTTTGCGGTGTTCGAGCCGCACTTCCTCACATGTAATTACACGAATACACAAGTACAGTGGCATTGCACACACATGAGTATCCCAAAGAGGGTTTTGACAAGAATTGGGTCATTTATAATAGATTAGAGATTGTTTATAAACTCGTTGGATATCGTTGATATACTATATATACACAGTTTATACATGAGATGGATATCATTGATGAGCTTAGTTCAGTACTACATGAGGTAGTGCGTCGATATTCTACATGTACAGTCCATTGAGTCGGGTTTGGATGCTTTGTGTAGCAGTTCGTCCGCACGAGTGTGTGATGAGGCTTGTGAGCCATATAATTATGAGGCTTGTGAGTCCATCTATTTGGATACCTATATGGTAGGCCGTCCCGTACTTAGGCTACATGTTGAGATCGTAATGAGACTAATGAGCCGTGTACACTATTTAGGACACTTACAGGATAGCCCATTGCTCTGAGATTATTAATTAATAGCATAAGTTATTGGGCGGGTGTCAGCTACGAATACGACACATCTTTGAGCTATAGGACCGAGATACTGGTTTCTTGAAAGTATACGTGATTATATGTTGGTATTTATTCTATCTTCCCAGTGACAGTGGAAGATATTATAAATACGATGTATTGATGTTTTTATTTCCTTTGTTGCTTTCTTTATGTCTTAGTGGGGATCAATGATTAGTGATTCACAATATGAGACATATGGTATATACATGAGAGTTTCCTTATTTGAATTATTTCGCTCGACATACCAGTCTCGTGTTGTGGATTTGTAATTGTTGATTTCATATAGGTTGTTTATTCTTAGTTCAGTATTAATATCTAGATATTTATAATTTTAGATATATGGTATATACATGAGGGTTTCCTTGTTTAGATTATTTCGCTCGACATACTACATCTCGGGTTGTAGGTTTCTAAATGTTACTTTCACTTAGATATAGGAAAAATGATCTAGGTAGACTATACTTATAAATAGAGCCTATACTCTATCTAGTATCCCTTCCCCTGGGGGCGGATGGAGGTGATCTTGCTGTAGCGCTCTGACGTTCTTTATGTGATTCTTTTTGTTGTTTTCTTTTTTTTAGGCAGTACAGAGGTTCGGAGAGCTGTAGGATGATGGAGTTCTTGTATAGTCTCTGTCACATGAATTATTAGTAGAAGTTTCACAGTATATTTTTATGATTTCATTCAGAATTTAGAGTTTTATTTCATATTGTAAAGGCAGTGTGCCTTAGTATGATTTTCAATTGATTCATGTTGAGACATTTTCATTCTTCCAGATATTAGATGTATTACAGTTAAGACATGATTTTATTTATGAGATATTTCTTTCTATATCATGTCTATTACATTTATTTCCTTATTTTGCCTGTCTTGTACCTACACTTCTTTTAATTCCACTATAGAATATTACCGTGATTGGTGAAACATGTTATTGCATAGTGTGGATGCATGGCAGGTTTGACATCTCTGGATTCATCTTGAACTATAGTCATATGTGAAAATAGGGGCGTCACATCAGAATTGCTACCTCTCCCTAGGATTTACAACCGACGCCACTCCTCTTGGAATTGACCACGTTTCTCACCAACCACTCCTCTAAGTGTCCTTGTGTATTACAATATGTTCTCTCAACAATAAAGCTCAAATACAAAAGTTTTTTTCTCTAATAAGAATAATAACGAAATTAAGCTCACACTCAATGTATCACTCACCACAATCCACTTTATACTTAATGTGAAATGCTAAAAGCTCAATATGTGTGCAATCACTGAGTAAAATAAAATATAAACTCAATAAAAAATCTAGTTTATATAAATGATTAACAAAATATGATTTCTAGAGATTGAGTTTAGAAAAACTTCTCTGAAAAAAAGAGAGATGGAGATATGAAATTGAAGCTCAAACCGAAATTATCTCCACTTCTTGTGAAACTCTCTTCACATAAATAATATACTAAAAACCCTTTAAACAAACTTACAAAAACTAATTTTAAACTTTTTTTTTATCAATCAGAATGTTGAAGCTAAGGGGTATATATAGGTTCCAAGAACAAACCACAAAAACCCAGAAAAATCCAACAAAAACAACAAAATCCCAAAAAATTAGGAAACTAGAAACTAGTCGTTACAATAACCGTCAGTTGACTGATGGGTTCATCGGTTGACTGATGAGCTGATCGTTGGTAGCCGCTCAAAGCTCGTCGGTCGACTAATGCACCATCAGTCGACTGATGAGCTACTTCGGTCGATTGATGCACCATCAGTCGACTAAGCAGAAACAAATGCTAATTCCAGGTGATTTCTTCAGTTGACTGATGATCTTTGTTAGTCGACTGAAAACGTGCACATAGATATTTGCATAGTAAAAATGAGTTTTGAAGTGAGTTTAAAAATAATAAATAAATTTCAAAAATTATAGAACTTGGGAAAATGTTTATAGATGTGAAAATAAACATGTTACAAAAGAAATATTTGAAATGTCATTTCTTGTTTGTGAAAGCTCACCATTTTGTAAAATCTCAAAAATACTTGTTCATTTAAATACTTGACTTTGACAAAATGACTTAAACCATGTTTTGAAATCTTGGAATAAATTTATTGTCTTAGGGAAAGATGTAAACTAGAGTTATTTAGTCCATAAACCAAGAACACAGTTTTCTCAAAAAATACACATATTATGATAAAATGAGAAATACGTGTGTGTATAAAATTGAGCTTAAATTATTATCACACAAAATATAAGGCCTAAACTAATATACCTAAGTTGGTTGTGTATAAAGCTTGTTCTTGAATCATTGACTTGAATTGAGTTGGCTTCATTTCAGATATCATCGTTACGGTGCAAATCCTTTCAACCTTGATATATGTTAAACAAATCACAAATACTGGAAAAACACATGGTTATAAATTATTGGGAAAAATGCTTCCAGCCCCCAAAAGCTAAGGAAACGTGCTTCCCACCCCCCAAGACTTTGTCAACGGGTGTTTTACCCCCAAAAATAAAGATTCTGTTCTCTGAGCCCCCAAAACACAAAACCTAAGACATTAAAACATGTGAAGACCATAATACCCTTCTCTCTCTCTCTTCCTTTTTTTATTAAAATATAATGAGGATTATTTTATTATTTTTGTTTTCTCTCTCTTTATCATGATGTACTAAGATGATAGTTGAAATGATTGATGATGATTATTTTATTATTTTTGTTTTTTATTATTTTTGTTTTTTTATTATTTTGGTTGTTTGTATTGGGAGATTGTTAAAGTTATGAGTTAATTGTTAAGTTTACGAGTTAATTATTAATGTTACGGGTTAATTGTTAAGGTTATGAATTCTCTCTCTCTCTCTCTCTTTCTTTTTTATTAAAATATGATGAGGATTATTTTATTATTTTTATTTTCTCTCTCTCTTTATCATGATGTACTAAGATGATAGTTGAAATGATTGATAAGAATTATTTTATTATTTTTGTTTTTTATCATTTTGGTTGTTTGTATTGGGAGATTGTTAAAGTTATGAGTTAATTGTTAAGGTTATAAATTAATTGTTAATGTTACGGGTCAATTGTTAAAGTTATGAATCATCTCTCTCTCCCCTCTCTCTCTCTATATATATCATGATGTTTCTTTGATGATATTGAAATGATTAAAGAGGATTATTACTTTATTATTTTCATTTTTTATTCTTTTTGTATTTTTAGAATATTCGTTGTTAAGGATAATGGTTGGTTGTAAAGGTTATGCATTGAGTATTAAGGTTACGGGTTGGTTGTCAAGGTTAAGGGTTTGTTGTTAAGGTTATGGGTTTGTTGTGTAGGTTACGGATTTGTTGTTAAGGTTACGGGTTTAATTGTTAAGGTTATGGGATTAATTGTTAAGGTTATGTATTTAATTATTAAGGTTACGGGTTTAATTGTTACGGTTACGGTTTATTAATTGTTAAGGTTACGGGTTTAATTGTTAAGGTTACGGGTTTAATTGTTAAGGTTACGGTTTTAATTGTTAAGGTTAAGGGTTTAATTATTACGGTTACGGTTTTAATTATTAAGGTTACGGGTTTAATTATTAAGGTTACGGTTTAATTGTTAAGGTTACGGTTTAATTGTTAAGGTTGCGGTTTAATTGTTAAGGTTATGGGTTTACTTGTTAAGTTTACCGGTTTAATTATTAATGTTACGGTTTAATTGTTAATGTTACGGGTTTAATTGTTAAGGTTACAAGGGAGAGAGAAGGGATCCGTAACATTAATAATTAAACCCGTAACCTTAACAATTAAACCCGTAACCTTAACAATTAAACCGTAACCTTAACAATTAATAAACCGTAACCTTAACAATTAAATACGTAACCTTAACAATTAAACTCGTAACCTTAACAATTAAACCCGTAACCTTAACAACAAATCCGTAACCTACACAACAAACCCATAACCTTAACAACAAACCCTTAATCTTAACAATCAATCCGTAACCTTAACAACCAACCCGTAACCTTAACAATCAATGCATAACCTTTACAACCAACCATTATCCTTAACAACGAATATTCTAAAAATACAAAAAGAATAAAAAGCAAAAATAACAAAATAATAATCCTCTTTAATCATTTCAATATCATCAAAGAAACATCATGATTGAGAGAGAGAGAGAGAGAAAACAAAAATAATAAAATAATCCTCTTTAACAAATGACCCGTAACATTAACAATTAATTCGTAACCTTAACAATTAACCCGTAACTTTAACAATCTCCCAATACAAACAACCAAAATAATAAAAAACGAAAGTAATAAAATAATCATCATCAATCATTTCAACTATCATCTTAGTACATCATGATAAAGAGAGAGAGAAAACAAAAATAATAAAATAATCCTCATCATATTTTAATAAAAAAAGAAAGAGAGAGAGAGGATTCATAACCTTAACAATTAACCCGTAACATTAACAATTAACTCGTAACCTTAACAATTGACCCGTAACTTTAACAATCTCCCAATACAAACAACCAATATAATAAAAAAACAAAAATAATAAAACAGTCCTCATCAATCATTTTAACTATCATCTCAGTACATCATGATAAAGAGAGAGAGAGAAAACAAACATAATAAAATAATCATCATCATATTTTAATAAAAAAAGAGAGAAAGAAGGGTATTATGGTCTTCACATGTTTTAATGTCTTGGGGTTTGTGTTTTGGGGACTCAGAGAACAGAATCTTTATTTTTGGGGCTAAAACACCCGTTGACAAAGTCTTGGGGGTGGGAAGCACGTTTTCTTAGCTTTTGGGGGCTGGAAGCATTTTTCCTTAAATTATTTGTTAATCATCAAAACTAGATTATATAGTAGGCTCATAAATATGAGTCCTAACAATCTCCCCTTTTTGATAATGACAAACAATTTTCTCAATAGATATAAAATTGAAATTACCCTGGGGTGAATAGGGTAATCAAACAATAAACATGCAATTAATGAAATTCAATGCTATACAAGACATAATTTTGTAATATGGCAATAAACAAGAGAGAGAGAGAGAGAGAGAGAGAGAGAGAGAGAGAGAGAGAGAGAGAGAGTTAGAGAATAGTTAGCCAAATTGACACGCTGATGTGTTCATGAGGTTCGATCCTCACGACCTACGTCCCTGACCACCTCTCCCGATAGTAATCCACTACACAAACCCGATTTGGAAGCCAGAACTTCTTCACAATGATCCCCCTGAGATCAAATTCTCCACACAATGATCTCCTCGAGATCAATCTCTCCACACAATGATCTCCTCAAGATCAATCTCTCCACACGATACAATATGATGAATAATCTCTCTTACAATGATCCTATGGCAAGGATGAAGAGATTACCAAAATTGAGTAAGATGAAAGTAAGAAACCGAAATTCAGTAAGATGAAAGTTTTGAGCTAAAAAACACACAAAAATAAAACTCAAGGATTTTTCTTTGCTTGCTTAGTTTCTAAAGTGATGAGGGGTGTGTGATATATATAGGAAGTCTAAACAGTACCTCAAATCCAAAACAAATCATCCCAAAGAATCAGCAAAAATAGCAACTAGCCTGTACAATACCGTCAGTCGACTAATGTACTATTCAGTCGACTGATGAGCTGACCGTTGGTTGCCGCTCAAACGTCATCGGTCGACAAATGAGATCATTAGTCGACTGATGAGCTACTTCAGTCGATTGATGAAAGTTAGTCGAGTGAACAAAAGCTATCAACAAATTTGGAGCACTTCATTAGTCGACTGATGATGTCAGTCGACTGATAACCATGCATAACCCAGTTTTGAATTGTAAATTTGATTTTCATAGGTGCTTTAAAATTAGCAAATAAATTTCAAAACTTATGAAATTTGGGAAAATGATTATTCTGATGAAAGTAAGCATATTAGAGAAAGAATTTTTCAAATATCATTTCCTAATTGTGAAAACTTATCATTTTGCAAAACGGTCAAAAATACGGTATTTGGAAATGTGTGTGTTTAACCCCAAATGCCTCAAATGTTATCTACTTTATTTCTTTCCTACATTATGACCTAGAGAGAAAATAAAAAAGTAAATATCACTCATATATATATATATATATATATATATATATAAGTCTTGAGTCTTGTTATTTGCTAATTTGTTGATGAAGCTCCTCCTGTAGATTTTGTACTTATAAGCTCTTCTTCATCAACTTGCCTCCACCTCCACGGATATCATCGTTACACACTAATTCCATCCATCCTTCAATAATGGTACTATATTTCTTGATGAAATACATCATGCACAATATCACTTGGTAAGCAATTAGCACCGATAATGGGGTTTGTAAATCATCATCAAAATACGAGACCTAACAAAAATGACTAAAAAATACAAACAATATACTCACAAAGCACTCGTCTCTCCCCCTTTGTCAACATCAAAATGGGGGGAAAACAACAAAATAGAAAGAGAGTGAATGCTCCTCCTATCTATAAACATGGGTGAGTATAATCATAATAAGGATTGGTCCCCCTATCAAAATGCCATATAAAACGTATTCAATGATTATTGAGGCAATACATATAAAAGAAACCAAACAAGCTTAAAACACTAGTTTCTCCCTCTATTATACACATTTTTGCATGAAAAAAGAATATATGCATGATAGCTATGTGAGCAAACTTAAATCACTAACCACATAAAAGAATACATTATAAAACACAATGAGAATGATCCATAAACTCAAACACATAAATATCATCACCAGAGTGTTTACAATGATCTCATAAACTCAAACTTATTGTTCACACCAAAACAAGCCAAAATTCATAGTTTAAATCAAGACTACAAACCAAATAAGATAAAAATACATAGTTCAAACAACAAATTACAAGTCCAAATAGAAAATTTTGTCTTCATGACTCAGAAGACCCGAGACCCGGAGGAGGAGGAGGAGGGTGCATATATAAATCCAAAAGCTGACGATGGACCCTTAAAATCTCATCCTGCCTACTCATGAGCTCATCTTGAATGCTCTCAATCCTTTCAAACCCCTCATTCTGCCTACCCAAGAGCTCACCATGCCAACACTCAGCTTCAGCACGAATTTCTTCTTGCCTCCGCTTAAAATCATTCAGGCGATCAAATACTCTCTCCTCTAAACTATCCATACAGTGAGTGATATAATCTGAAATGCTCGAGGGGGTGGAAGATGAAGCACGAGGAGGACAGGTATGAGCCCTAGAGCTAGAGGGCTGAGATGATGGTTCACCTATGGGAGGAGAATCTAGATGATCTAAATGATATTGAGAGACATGGAGATTCATCCTAGAGAACACAACGGAGTTAAAGAAGTCATGAATGTAAACAGGAGATTCATCAGACAAATTCACCTCAAAATGAGTGAAAATTTTAGTTAGAAAAGCTCCAAAAGGAAGGAATTTGGTGTGGATTGTTGCCATGATATCAAAAATAATCTTGCACCATTTGATGTCAAGGTTTGTAACAAGCGTATAAACGGCATTAGTCAGCTCTACAGAAAAATGATCATAACCCCTACTTTTGGGAATTATGTTGTAGGAAAGGATACGAGTAATGATACGACCAAGGGGTGAAACTGAGCTATTATCAAGAGGAAGATGTTATCCTAGAAGAAGGATTAAAGATAATATATTTTCTTCATCACAATCAATATCTTTCAGGACAATATCACCAAAAAAATGTTAAGAATCTCGACTAATTGATGGATAGTAAAAATAGTACGACGATTCTTAACACTAGAGGTAATGAAGGGGGTATCAGCATCAGTTTGATCAAGTTGCAAATTAGCATAAAATAGGCATATAAGATTAGGATAATATGGTAGACGATTTGTGAGATAGAGCAAGCCATATAGTTTAGCATCATAAAAATATGTTTGCAACTGATGATGATGAAAATCGTCAAACTTGACAAATCTCCCAGGAAACATTTTAAGTTGACAATAGGTACGATATTTTCTAATTAATGACGGATTACAAATATATTGTTCATAGTAGACAAATTCGGCCGCGGGAGCAGGAGCGGGAGCGGGTCTACTAGATCTAGCTCTTTTGGGGTGAGATAGAGACATGATAATCAAATAAAAAAGGTCTAAAATGATTTAGATAAGAGCTAATCTAAGAATAACAAACCCTAGGTAAGATGACAAACCCTAGAATATATGATAAATGAATATAAGGAGAATAAATAACTAAAATTTGGAGAAAATAAATTATGATGAGCAATGTAAGAGGATCCAAGAGGCAAGGAGCTCGATGGCAGCAGTTTACTTACAGGGGCTCGATCGACTGAGGCTCTCATCAGTTGACTGGGTGAGAGTTTGGTCGGCTAAGGGTATTGGAGATGAGGAAAAGAATTGAGTTGGATGTGTGTGTGTGTGTGTGTGTGTGTGTGTGTGTGTGTGTGTGTGTG
>BQKN01064491.1:384571-421571 GCA_022839385.1 Asparagus kiusianus | reverse complement strand
AGCTCTATCTTGGTATACTTGCGGATGAAGCTTGACTTGGATCTTTAACATGAATTGTAAGTCTTCAACCCGACATTTCCGCCAACCTCCATTGGATTTCATCGTTGAAGCGCAATTCCATCCATCCTCCAACATCGTTGTTTGTCTATAATAAATACGAAAATACAAACACTAGACAGACAACATTAGTAGTAAATTGTTTGTAAATCATCATCAAAACAAGAAGGCCAACACTTTTCATACATAGATCAGGATTAATATTTAATTATCTATAATTTGAGACATATGGTATATACATGAGGGTTTCCTTATTTGGATTATTTCGTTCGACGTACTACGTCTCATGTTGTAGATTTTTAAGTATTAATTCCATCTAGTTGTATGACCTTGTTGTGGATGATTATAGGATGGCTAGCTGCATGATCTTGTTACTCGGATGTTTATAAATTCTCTTGACTGTTATACTCTAGTAGCGGATTATATCTAGTTTGTTAGCATTCCAGTTGCATGCTCCTATTGTTACTATTATAATTACATGATCATATTTCTGTTATCACATTGGTCACTCTTCTATTATTATTACTGGTGTTGCATCTGTTATTGCCTTGGTCGTTCGACCATTTCTTTCTCCCTTGTGGGATCTTGTCGTGTGTTATACACGCTGACGTACACCTGTTTTTTCTGGTGTACATCAGATTTAGGAGATGGGCAGTCTCAGTTCGGAATCGTATAGGAGCCAAAGGATTATTAGCTGGAGTGCCTTGCAGACGGAGTAGAAGACAAGCTGAAGCGTAGTAGTTTTCTTCTGTAGTAGCTGTTGAACACTAGAACTCTTTTACATTATTTCTTTAGTTTGATGATAGATTTAGTTATTTTATTTCCTTTTATTATGGACTATGTATTTCTTATTTTCTAGTTGGACGATTTTGTAATAAAGGCATGTTGGACCCATATTTTTATGTCGGGGATGATTCACCATGGATGATATGTTTATTTCTTATTCTGGATTGTCTTTATATTTTATATTCTTGCTATTATGATTGGGGACCTGTGATTGAGATTTATGTATTTGATGCTTAGCGTATTGGATTGAGAAGAAAAAAAGAAAAAAAATGATAGTGTACATTTCTTCTCAATCTAATACGTCGCGGGCTTGTTCACGTTCCGATTCACGGGTATTTTGGAAAGCGGGGCGTGACAGGTTTTAGTGGTGACCCATGCAGGTCACGGTCCCGAGTCCTCACAAGTAAGAATATAATAGACAATTTAGATACATATCATATTTTATCCGTACGACTACAATTAAGTTCTTTTACTATTAAGTTAATAACTATGTTTTAATTCCTATTTTCCCAATATATTGTTTTGATTTTAACCTTAGTTATCCTTTTGATCTTCGTTTTCCCTTAGAACCATGGTGGGTACTCGTCGTAATGGTAACCCATCCAATAGCAGTAGTCAGATGCCTGAAGTGGAACCGCACCAGCTTTTGGATATTATTCATGGATTGGTGGCGAATGAGCAGTTCTTGGCTGGGCACTTGCAGCGGGAGCCTCGGCACTAGCCTCCCCCTCGTCCAGAGTCTAGTGTTAGGGAGTTCCGCTATATGCAGCCTCCTTCTTTCTCTGGTGTTGAAGGACCTTTAGCAGTAGAGGAGTTTCTCAAGGACGTGGAGACTATCCTTACAGTGACTTGTATTCCCCCTGCAGAATGGGTAGATCTTATGGATATTCAGCTCACCGACATTGCTCGGGTCTGGTGGGCAGCTGAGAAGACTCATCTGGAGAGACCCATCCTGTGGGAGATGTTCACCGAGCACTTCAACAGGAAATATTTTCCTTAGTCAGCTCAGGATGAACTCCTACGAAGATTTGTGGAGCTCAAGCAAGGAGGGCGAACAGTTGATGAGTATGAGGCCGAGTTTTCTTCCTTGAGTCGATACGCTCCTCATCTTGTTACAGACCTCACTATCAGGAGACATCAGTTCTAGAAGGGTCTAGACAAGTATATTAGATTGGCTCTAGCTGGTAGAGCACTTGCGACCCACGACGCCGTGTTGCATGCAGCACGCGAGATCAAGAGCATTCAGAAGGAGCCTGAAGACCCACATGTGATCCAGAGTAGGACACCAGCAGCTCCGGCCCGAGATGACGAGCGTCCACCTTCTAGGCAGCAGCAGAATCTGCAGCGATAGTATTTTTCTCAGTGCCAGCCACTTTCTCCTGTGCATCTCTATTAGCATCCTGGAGTGCAGACTCGCGGCCAGCCTTTGGTGAAGTGTTCCTATTGTAGTTTCTGTGGGCATACCCATCAAGAGTGCCCCAAACCTCTTCGTCTGTGCTTCAACTGTAGATCCCCTGACCATGTCAACCGGGAATGTTCGCAGCGGTAGCAGGCCAGCTTGCCCCCACCTCCAGTTCGAGCGGCTCTTCCAGTTCCACCTCGATCAGCCTCAACAGCTCTAGCTCAGCACAGACCCTACCCTCGAGCAGGCCCTCTTCCTCCACAGCAGCAGATTTATCAGGAAGCACGAAGGCAGCAACTACCGCATCAGATATTCATGATGACGGCCATGGAAGCTAAGGAGAACAACCAAGTTATCACCGGTGAGAATAGTTCATTCTTAGTTTTATTTGCATATGAACTTCCTTATTTCGCATTGCCTGATGATATTATGATAGGATTTGTTTATGAGTGCATACTTAGATGTATTTTCATCCTCCTATAATAGGCAATGTTCTTTTTCCGTTCTTGCTTTATCACCCTTTGACTCTGGGGTTTCCTATTGTTCTTGTTTCGTCGATTTGCGAGTACCCACTCTTGTTCCATATCTCTGTCCTTGGGTTCTTTTAATTCCGAGGACGGAATTTGTTTTAAGGAGGGTAGAATGTAAGGACCATGAATTTTAATACTAGTTAAAATAAATTTTTTGATATTTTAAAATATTTAATTTTTATTCTTAAAAGAGTATTTGTATTTTTCTCGATTTTGTATAATTTTCTATGATTTAAAAATCTAATTATATATTTATTTAAATGATTTTAATATTTATAAATTTATTTTGTCTGGTAAAAATTTCTGGAATTAATTTATTGTGTTATCGGTACTATTATGTAATATTTTAAATAATATATTGTATTATTAATATTATTACAAATTATTTCATATAATACATGGTATTATTAATTACGTGTTTTTGGTATAATTTGTTGTATTATTTCTATTGTTACATATTATCTGTCGTATTAGTATAACTAGTACGTAATTGTCCCATAATTATTTGGTTTTAAATTTAAGTTAAAATATTTTTTATTATTAATTATTCTTGTTTAATTATACAATAATATGGGTATATTTCGACTATTTTGTATCAACTGTTGTATTAGCACAACATGTATGTTTTTATTTGTAGATAATTATTCTACAATTAGTTTAATTTTTAAATACCCGTAAATATTTATTATAATTTTTTTTGTTTTAAACCCTAACCCTAACCCTAATATTATATATATATATATATATGTAAATGAAATACCCGTAACCAAACCCAAAAAACCCAGCTGCAAAACCCCATCTTCTTCTCCTCTCTCTCTCTCTGCGCGTGCTCTCTCTCAGATCCCGCAGCCGACCGCCGCTCAGACCGCCGCTCCACCGCCTCCACCCCGTCGACCGCCCGACTCCGCCTGCACCACCACCAGGCACCCCCTCCTCCGCCTCCCTCACCACCTATATCTCGCCTCCCTCACCGCCTCCAAGCTCGATGTTCCCCGCCACGCCCGCGCCTCCGCCTCCGACTATCGTCGCCCAGATCCACAGCCCCTGCTTGCCGTGCCTCAGCCCACACCACCGCCTGAGACCCGCCTGCACCACCGAAACCCACCGCCCATGCTCGCCCAGACCAGCCCGAGGTCGCCGCAGCCAACCCCCACCACACTGCAGCCATCACCCCCGCCTGCACCGCCGCCCTGAGCAGCCCAGCCCGCCCCCGTCGACCTCCCCCTCTCCCCGCTATTGCCTTCAGGCCGCGCCGTCCTCTGTTTGTCGTCGAGCCGAACGTTGCCGTTGAGATCTCACGGACCCGTGCTCGAACTCCGACCACCAGATCCCGTCAACCGCCGCAAGCCCCGCCGATCTCCGACGACCAGTAGCGACGATCGCGCCACCCTGAGTTCCGCCGCCAGTGACGCCGCGAAACAGCCCCCTCGACATCGTAGGCAAGATCTCGCCTCTCCATATTTTCTCACTTTACAAATATTATCGATTAAATAATTTAATCAGATATGATAATGTCGGTAATGTGCATATTGTGAATATTTGACATGGAATGTTGATAAATAGTATTAGATAATATTTTAGAAGTAATAATGAGATATTTTGTGGTATTTATGTCGGAGAATTTAACGAGCATGAAATGACGAGTATATGTGTTGTAAATAGATTTTGCGAGACATTAATAATTTTGTATATTTATATCTAAATATTTTCGGACATGAAATGACAAGTTATGAGTTAAAAATTAGAATTTATGAAATTTTATCAAAAAGAAATTAATTAAGAGAAATTTATAAAATAGGAAGATATTACTTTTCATGCAGAAAAGAATTAATATATATATATTACATAAATATTTTTGATTAGTTATAATGAGAAATAATTTTAAAGAATAATTGTGGAAAAGAATATTATTATTTATGATAGTATGACTGATCGTCGTGGAGCGTAACATTTCATGTGTAAAACAACATCGGTTTCTAGTTTTCTCTTTATCGTATTATTATATTAGAGAATACTTAAGTACAGATAACTTGCATGAGGAGTTTGGATACTTCAGTAGAGATGAAGATTCTTATGTATGTATTCGTGCTGAAGTATTTGTTTATGCATTTCGTGTTCATTATAGTTCTCATTTCTGCTTCATAAACCTGCTAAATCATGTATAACATGTCATACTATATTCATGATCTGTTGATGTGTTAAGAACCTTAGTAGTCCATGATTTAGTGGCTTTGTGCACTATGACCGAGACTTAGTGACATGTGTGTGTGTGTTGACTTAGAAAAGCGAGAAGAGTTAGGATAGGGAATCCTTAGTTCAGGTGATCGGATGAGATTATTGATTATTTTCTAGGCTCACGCCAGTGCCTTGTGTCGGCCTGGGGTGGGTCTGAGGTGCGGTGATATAGAGATTATTGATTATTTTCTAGGCTCACGCCAGCTCCTTGTGTCTGCCTGGGGTGGGTCTGAGGTGCGGTGATATCGAGATTATTGATTATTTTCCAGGCTCGCGTAAGTGCCTTGTGTCAGCCTGGGGTGGGTCTAAGGTGCGGTGATATCGAGATTATTGATTATTTTCCAGGCTCGCGCCAGCGCCTTGTGTCGGCCTGGGGTGGGTCTGAGGTGCGGTGATATCGAGATTATTAATTATTTTTCAGACTCGCGCCAGTGCCTTGTGTCGGCCTGGGGTGGGTCTGAGGAGCAGTGATATTGCGATTGTTGATTATTTGAGATGAGTGATGGGATGGTTAGTTACATGACCTCGATTCTTGGCTAAGTATGATTCTTGTGAGATGTAGGCCGGTTGTACTTCTTTTCATATATAGATCGGGATTAATATTTAATTATGTATAATTTGAGACATATGGTATATACATGAGGGTTTCCTTGTTTGGATTATTTCGCTCGACGTACTACGTCTCATGTTGTAGATTTTTAAGTATTAATTCCATCTAGTTGTATGACCTTGTTGAGGATGATTATAGGATGGCTAGCTGCATGATCTTGTTACTCGGATGTTTATAAATTCTCCTGACTGTTATACTCTAGTAGCGGATTATATCTAGTTTGTTAGCATTCCAGTTGCATGCTCCTATTGTTACTATTATCATTACATGATCATATTTCTGTTATCGCATTGGTCACTCTTCTATTATTATTACTGGTGTTGCATCTGTTATTTCCTTGGTCGTTCGACTATTTCTTTCTCCCTTGTGGGATCTTACCGTGTGCTATACATGCTGACATACATCTGTTTTCTCTGGTGTACGTCAGATTTAGGAGACGGGCAGCCTAAGTTCGGAATCGTACAGGAGCCAAAAGATTATTAGCTGGAGTGCCTTGCAGACGGAGTAGAAGACAAGCTGAAGCGTAGTAGTTTTCTTCTGCAGTAGCTGATGAACACTAGAACTCTTTTACAGTATTTCTTTAGTTTGATGATAGATTTAGTTATTTTATTTCCTTTTATTATGGACTATGTATTTCTTATTTTCTAGTTGGACTGTTTTGTAATAAGGGCATGTTGGACCCATATTTTTATGTTGGGGATGATTCACCATGGATGATATGTTTATTTCTTATTCTGGATTGTCTTTATATTCTTGCTTTTGTGATCGGGGACCTATGATTAAGATTTATGTATTTGACGCTTAGCGTATTGGATTGAGAAGAAAAAAAAGAAAAAATAATAATTGTGTAAATTTCTTCTCAATATAATACGTTGCGGATTTGTTCACGTTCTGATTCCCGGGTATTTTGGGAAGTGAGGCGTGACAGGTTCATCGGTCGACTAATGAGCTGATCGTTAGTAGTCGCCCAAAGCTCGTCGGTCGACTGATGCACCATAGTCGACTGATGAGCTGCTTCGGTCTACTGATGCACCATCAGTCAACAAATACTAATTTCGGACGATTTCTTCAGTCGACTGATGATCCTTGTCAGTCAACTGAAAACATGCACATGGACTTATTTGCACAGTAAAAATGAGTTTTGAAGTTGGTTTAAAATAGCAAATAAATTCTAAAAATTATAAAACTTGGGGAAATGTTTATAGATATGAAAATGAATATGTTACAAAATAAAATTTTGAAATATCATTTTGGTCTGTTTGTGAAAGCTCATCATTTTATAAAATCTCAAAAATACATGTTTGTTTAAACGCTTGATTTTGATAAAATGACTTAAACCAAGTTTTGAAATCTTTTGAATGAATTTATAGTCTTAGGAAAAGATATAAACTAGAGTTATTTAGTCCATAAATCAAGAACACTAAGTTTTCTCAAAAAATACACATATTATGATAAAAATGAGAAATGTGTGTGTGTGTATATAAAATTGAGCTTAAATTATTATCACACAAAATATAACTCCTAAACTAATATACCCAAGTTGATCGTGTGTGAAGCTTATTCTTGAATCATTGACTTGAATTGAATAGGCTTCATTTCAGATATCGTCGTTACAGCGCAAATCCTTTCAATCTGGATACATGTTAAACAAAACACAAATACTGAAAAAAATACATGGTTATAAATTGTTTGTTAATATTAAAACTGTATTAGATAGTGGGCTCATAAACATGAGTCCTAACAATAAGCTATTTAAACTTTATAACAAAGGGGTGTTAGAGCTAGGGGCTAAGAAGTTCCTTTTCTTTTTTGTTTGCTAGCTCGGGGATCCTATGCCGTAAGGTGTTGGATCGTCCTTCTAGAGAATGAGGAGTTAGAGGAAGAATAAGAGGATAGTTTTTCCTCTGAAGGATGAAATTTGTGTTTAGCAAGGATCTCGATTTGAGAATCCTCTTCTTTCTTGCATTTTTGAAGTAAAAATCTCTCTTGCTGAGGGGCCGATTTCTCTCTTCTCAAAAGAATAATGATATTTAATGTTGCGAGTCTTTGGGTAGGTGCTGTGGAATGGAACATGGAGTGACACTTGTCTCTTTAGGGGGCCTTTGATGGTGGGGATCTAGGGCAAGTACTGAGCACTCGGCCAAAAGTATTTTGTACCAGGATATTACGTGGATGAGGAGTTTATCTTGACGGGTGATAGAGCGTCTATTGGTCTGGACAAACGGGTTCTCATTGAGGCAAACAGCTTTGATATGCTAAGAAAAATGTGTTAATTCTAGGGGGTACAGATGGATTGCAAATGTACGATATGATATTTATCCTATTCGTATTTGGTTGCCAATCACGGCTACGAATATGATATGTATATGTATTGGTTAAGAAAAGTTATGTCCACATCAGCCAAATCGGATACAAATAAAATAAGAGAAAATACATATAGATACAAAATGGATATGAGGAAAACATTCTAAGATTGCAAAATACATAGTTAATATGATACATGTGAGTCCACTGGTATGTTTCACATATCAAAAATCTAAGATTAGATCCTTGGATCATCGAATGGCCAAAGCAACCGCAACTGTATGATTGATAGATATTCAAATGTATCAATTCGTGTCTTAACGGGTAGGTACGCAGATACATCCACGGTGACATATATCTTATTTTCTAATGCAAAATTTTGAGATTTCCCAAGACAAGAAATGAATCATGCAAGTATCCCAAATGCCAATGCAGCTACAATGCAGAGCAAGACGAGTAATAATTAACCCATAACTCATCACCACCAACTCCCCAGCCAAGCGATACCCCTACACACGCACACTCTCTCTCTCTCTCTCCCCCCGCAAACCCCACACTCCTCAGACTCAGTAGCAAACAAACCAAACAATGCCGGGCTTCAATCGGCAACATTCTTCAAGATCCACCGTCATCAGAAGAACCCAATCCAATAGCAGCCCAGACCCATCGTTCATCTTCTTCAGAAATCACACCGCCGCTCTCGACCGCTGCTCCTCCGTCTCCGACGGCGATGCGCTCTTCTCCATCTTGGTCTTCTTTATATTCACTCATTATTTATTTTTTTACTTTGCATCGGATTCCCTTTGACTAGTCTGATGCTTTTCACACCACACACATTAGTACCAACTTTTTAACGAAAAAAAGATTGAGAGATATCAGCGCTCAGCAGACAGAGAATTTCGTTGGCATTTAGTAATGATTAAGTGGGATTTGAACGGGAACAAACCCTCTCTCTCTCTCTCTCTCTTCATTTTCTCTCACATTTTTGTGTTTCTTGGATTTTTGTCTCCTGGTTCAGAATTTGGCTGCGAGCCCAGATCCAGATCCACAGAGAGCAACTTGTCTTCACGAGGATAGCAACAATCCACCGTCATCATCAACAGCATCCTATAAAGCTAAAGGTCAGCAGTGGCCGCTTCTTTACTTTTGTCTTTCGCTTTCCCTTTCCAGTTGTTAGTTTTGTTTGAATCCTAGCTAGCCGGCTAAAAACCCATCAATTAACGTCACAGAATTTGAGCAAGAGGAGGAGGGAGAGGAAGAAACTCTTGACCCATCAAAGCATTCCTTTTCTCATGCCGTGAAAGGTAAACAATTTGTACTAAACTTCGCTGCGTTGTTGGAATTTGAATCCAAAATTGGATCTTTTTTGTGTCAAGAGTGCAAGAACAGGAGGTTTAGATCTGAGTCCCACTCGTTCCCCAAGCGAAAGCCCCGAGACCACCGACCAACCTCCCTCGATTTCAATGGACATAATGCCGATGTCTCCATCATCTCCCCTCGGTTCCTTATGAGCAGCTTGACCACCATGAAGAGCCCCGGGACCCCCAATTACCGATACCCGAAGGGATGGAGCTCGGAGCGGGTCCCACCGCCTTCAATCTCGAGCAGGAGGTACATGCCCTTCAACAATGGGAGACCCATTCCCTCGAAATGGGAGGATGCTGAGAAATGGATATTTAGCCCGGTTGGAAGTGAGAATGCTGGCCGGAGCTCGGTCCCTCCGCCGCATCACCGGCGGCCCAAGTCGAAGAGCGGGCCCCTCGGGCCTCCGGCTTACCTGACGTCGTCTGGGCCAGCATCACCTTTGAATAATGGGAGAGCTGGTGGGGACATTCGTGGTGGGTCCCCTTTCCTGGGTGAGGTCTTTGTAGGGGATAAGGGGGGTTTTGGTGGTGGTGGTGGTGGTGGGGGAGGAGGTGTTAGTGGTGGGAGGTCTTCGTCGGCGAATGCGGAGCCTTATATACTGAGATCGGCGAGTATGCATGGGTGGTCGGATACAATGGTTGAGTCTTGCTCGTCTCTGCCAAGCTCACAGGGGACTGTGCAAGGTTTGTGATTTCTTTTCTTTTCTCTATATATTTTAAGATTTGAATCAGGGTTAGCGTGGATGAGATGAATTTGCCAGAGTTAGGTTATGTTGTGCATGTGTGGGAATTCCATTTGATAGTTGATTAACTTAAGCTATGGATTTGTTCTTGGTGTGTTGTTTGTGTAGTACTATAGCTAGCTTAATCCTTCGACAAAACAATAACATCAAAGCATTTATCTTAGTGTTTTTCAAGAGAAGGGATGGGGAGGGAGTTTTTTGGGGAACTAAATCATATTCTTCCTTTCATATCTCTTCACGGCTTTTTTCTCTTCCATTTAGTAAAAAGGTACCGAATCCATTTTATTTGTTTCCAAGCAAATTCTCTTTGGGGTAGCTCAAGTTATTATTTCTCCATGAACCCATCTTAACTCTTCTGATTTATGTGGCGACAATATCTTACCTATGATATGATATTATCATAGGTCATAGGCTGATTTCTCCAGTACTGTTTATTAGTCAACTGCCTCCCATGGGAACCAACTAAAAAGGAGAACCCACGGCTTATTCATAGTTTAGTTGAAAGCACTTGAGCATTAATGCTGATATTATTTTACTGTGTTTCCATTTTTCTATATGCTAAATAGCAGAAACCCCCTTAACTTTGGACAATTAACAGATTACCCCCATGATTTTCAACATATCAGAAACCCCCAGTTAGGAGTTACTAACACCACCCCCCCCCCCCCACCAAAAAAAAAGCAACAAAAAAGAAAATAAATGAATAAAACTAACTTTAGATTTTTACCCAAGAACCCCCCTAAAAGTGACACTTGTCACTGGAAAAACACCCCCTGCATAATTTTACCCACCAATGTGAATATTACGAGGGGTTTTCCAATAAAAATCTTAAAGAGTTAAAGGGGTTTTCTACTAACCCCCAACTGGAAGGAGGGGGGGGGGGGTTTGATAATCGTCCAAAGTTAAGGGTTGTGTGTGTGTAAGCGTGTGAGGTTTAGCCGCTATGCAGGACTTGCACTTAAGCATTTCCCGCTATCCAAGCATTTCTTACAGACCATATGAGATTTCTAGAATAATTCAAGCGGTTATCGAAGAAACATCTGTATGTTATAGTTGATCAGTTCCTTAAGATTTGAAGGTCCCTAATAAGGTATGATTCCTTGAAATTTTGCTTTTATTCTACGGGCTCGAGTTCAAGAAATTGCATCCATCTAAATATATATATAAACCTAATCAGTGGATCATCTCCATTCTGGTGTTATCTCCTTGAAAGTCTTCAAAATTTACAATGTTGCGATTTCATCACCTTATATTTCTTGTGTCTGAATCTGCTGTGCCTATGTGGCTATCCATCACGAATATTAGTGAGTACACCTTAGGACTTCTCATTTTCCCTCTCTTGTCTGAGTATTTCCTTGCTCTCTTTCTTGTATGTTGCTGAATATGTGCAGTTCATTGTGAGAAGTGTAGTAAGAAAGAATCTACCTCCTATACATAACTAAATCTGTGTGTCAAAAGTGCACATCAAAACTTTTTCAAGGCATTGTATTGTTGCAAAGTCTGGTTGTGGGTTAGATGGTAATAAAGTACTGTTAATTTGCTCATAGATGCTGCTGCAGGTGATCCTTCTTTCCCAGGTGTATTTCAAGTCTCTAGGGAACTTAATTTAGTGGCATGAGGACACCTTGATTCAAAAACTTCCATGCCAAAGCAAAGAAGTGACGGGACTTTGGTTTTCCATGCAACAAAAATATGCGGATCAATTGGCTTATCGTCTTTAGACCACAGTTGTGGCTAATAACCATTCAAAGAACATTTCATCTGTTAAAAGATGCAAGAAATAATATTCTTAATATAAGTACAAGTGTATACAGATTGATGAAAAGGGCATCTAAGTATTGTTCAACTTTCATCACTTGAACTGTATATATGAGATCACCTACATGGAAACTGTTACTAAGTTCTTATTGTGGCCTCCGTACTGGTGAGCATATTTCTTCCTCCTCTCCAGTTTGCATTATGTAGTCGCTGCTCACTCCAAGCTAGAACAATTCCGGACAAATTCTTAGTTCCTTTTCAATTATCTAGATCAATAGGACCTTGTGAAGAATGATCAGATGATTGTTCCCTACCTTAGTTACGTCCCGTGACACAACATAGTTCTATTTTTCTCTTTTATGCAAATGCAGAGAAAGGAATGTCTTCATTTTTGGTTTCTAAGAATAGTTAGAGCATTTACTACTGGGAAAAACGAGCTAAGAAAATGTTACGATTGTATATATTGCTCTATGATATCTACAAACTGTTTCTTCTGATTTATTTCATATATATAGGGGGAAATCGCAGTTTGCTAAAATAGGGAAGGCTATCTAACATTCAATATGCTGAATTTTCCAAAACTTCTTTTTTATTTTCAAAGAGTTTATATTACCCTCTTTCAAAGCACTTTGTTTCTAAGATCTAATGCTTGCCCAATTTATTTTCTCACCTTGCTTTGCTGTATCTTGAGTGCTGATCAGATGAAAAAGTCGATAGCAACAGAGGAAACAGCAGGTTGTCTTCTGCAATTTTAAGGAAGGATGTGGCTACACAGATGAGCCCTGATGAAAGCACTCAGTCTTCTCCTAAAGGGAGACATCCATTCTCTCAATCACCATTAGCCCATCCAATTGAAAAACTTGAGAGCCATTTCTCAAAGTTAGAAGTCAGAGATGTGCAGGTTGATGATCGGGTTACTGTTACAAGATGGTCTAAAAAGCAAGTCGCTCGAGGCTCTGATAGGCGTTCAATGAATATTATAGAATGGAAAAAGAAAACTGTAGAGGCCAAGGCTGATCCTTCATCTGTTTCAGAAGTGACAGAGACAACAAAGTGCATTTCCAAGTAAGAAATATCATGGATAGTTGACCATTTGGTTTTTGGGTTAATTGTACTTAGTACCCTGAACTTTCACCAATTTTTAACTTCGACAACCTTAAGTTTAACTTTGCCCAAATAATACGCCAAAGTTCCACCACCTACTGTAAATTTAGTTCCTTCCATTACAGCACCATTCATAATTTGTTTAAGAGGAATTGCGTGATAATATCAAGTGATAGTATTTGACCTTTATACCCAAAACTAAAAAGAAGTCCCATCAATCCCTTTGCTCCTCCTTCCTTGTGCTATTTAGCCCAAAACCCATTGAAATTAAAAACAACAACCCATTCCTTCACTTTCGCAAACACAGAACTCTGAATTTTGGTATTATATAGCAACACCCTAAATTGAAATGAAGAATTGATAAAGAAAAGATGTTTTGGGCAAATTTAATCATGATGTGATGGAGGGTATGAAAAGTTAAAAGTGGGTGAAATTTTGGGATATTATTTGGCCTTAAACTTCAGGGTATAAACTTAAATATTGGTGAAGCTTTAGGGTATTAGCCTGCAATTAACCCTCAGTTATGTTTATAAAATCATGAGCTGCCTCTCTTACGTGTTCCTCAAAGGTACAAGAGAGAGGAAGCCAAAATAACAGCATGGGAGAATTTGCAGAAAGCAAAAGCAGAGGCAGCTATTAGGAAACTGGAGGTGCTTAATGCAACTGGAACATTTTAATTAATCTGGGGATGCACTTTCATTATCATAAATCATCATTAATCTAAAGCTTCGAACTTTTTATTATCCTGTTTTAGATGAAGCTAGAAAAGAAAAGGTCATCATCAATGGACAAAATTTTGAGTAAGCTTAAATCTGCTCAGAGAAAAGCACAAGAGATGAGGAGTGCAGTAGCTACTGTCCAGTCTCAGCAGGTTGCAAAGACTACTCCCAGAAGGAGTTTATATTTCCGTAGAACTGGACAGACAAGTTCTTTAAGTGGTTGCTTCACTTGCCCAGCTTTCTAGTCCCCGACATTGGTCTACTCTCATCTCATCGCGAGTAAGTCTTATTTTAAATGTTTCGTACACACCATGCTAAAAATTCATAAAATTGTGGTGATTAGTAGGAAATTTAAATCACAGTTCCAAGAATGAAAGCTAAAATATTATTCACGTAAATATTAATTTGTTCACATGCATGCAAGATTTTTGGTATGGTAAAACTCTGATATTTGTTTGGAAGGTCATTTACATACCTATTATGCATTCTTGATATTCAACAACAATCAATTCCGACTATTTATATTGAAGTAGAGATCAGGGTTTTATGTTGTGGTTTCAAACATAAAATTTCAAAATGATTTTGCTGAACTTGTTATCTGATTACTTATACTTGTCCAATCACATTCGACACATTTTTGCAGGACTATCCTGCTAATACATTAATATTAAAGTAACTCACAGTATTGGGGGGCAAACCACTCATTTGGAGAGGATGACTATTTTTTCCCCTGATAATCCCAATGAGTTTGATATATATATATTTTTTATGGTTAACCTCCTGCACAAAGTTCTCAAATTGTTCAGAAAACTACCTGTAATTCACAAACTGCTGATTTTTTTTTGTTTTTTTTTTTTTGGGGGGGGGGGGGGGGGGTGGACGATCCATAATTATAAAGCTAAATTTCTACTGAATAAATCATGAATTGAACAAATATAGTTCGTAAAATCATGATTTTTGTTGGGAATTAATGGAGCACACAAAAAAATACCACACAAGAGCGCAAACACCAAGACAACACACAGTTTTTTATGTGGATCGACCAAACATGCCTACATCCACGGTCTCTCATCATCTATCTTCACAAACCAATACAATCAATACAATCAATACAATCAATACAAAAGATACAAATTTTGCACGGACAAACTTGAAAACTCTAGCACATCTCACATATCTCATGGACCCGAGAACACCAATCGCTCAAGAGCTCCAAGAGTCCATCACGCATCACATCACTCGAAGAACCCGAGAACACCGATCACTCAAGAGTTTCTAAGGGGAGCCTCCCTCTCTCACCTGGAGGATAACTTTCTCACAACATACACCCATCCTTTTATAGCCTCTGATTAGAAGTTCAAGGAACTAACCATTAATGCAATATTTCGTCTTCCTATGCATTATACCCCTTCAAACTTTCACCTTTTCATTCTCTAATGTTGACTAGCCTTTCAATCTTCCTTGATCCAAATCTCCAACACTTTAATGTGATCGATTACCATCAATATTGAACGCGCACCCCCATTGGCCATTGTGCCTTAGTCAATCGCCGCTCCTCCACTGGTGTAGGTGAACCACCCTCGCTATTGCCCTCCATTACCAATCGCTATTGCCGTCCGATTATTTTGTGTTACCAATCGCTACCTCCGTTCTTCAAGGTTCATCACCACCATCCGTAACCTATCAACCTTCGTCACACCTTTCAGTGGTTGCGCATGCTCCCTCCTTAATGCGAACCATCACAGCATCGCCCCTCATAGCCCCGTTCACTGTTTTAAGCCTCATATGCGTTGGACGTCTTGGATCTTCCATTCATTGGTAGCTATCTCCATTGAGGCCACCACACTCAAGACTACAAATCACTCCATCCAATGATATCGCTGACCTTTGACTTTGGGCAACAGATTTGCAAACTATCAATCGGCTATGCTTGACAAGTTCCTCCTTGCAGTGTGCCCTAAGCTTCGC
The DNA here is from genome assembly GCA_022839385.1 of Asparagus kiusianus. NCBI lineage: Eukaryota > Viridiplantae > Streptophyta > Magnoliopsida > Asparagales > Asparagaceae > Asparagus > Asparagus kiusianus. The sequence goes on along the minus strand of BQKN01064491.1, from coordinate 405,991 downwards.
ACACTCTAACCAACTTAGCTTTGATATCACTTTTGGGGATTAACGGAGTACACAAACAAATACCACACAAGTAAAGAGCGTAAGTATCAAGACACAAGAAAGAGTTTTTTACGTGGTTTGGCCAAACATGCCTACATCCATGGTCTCTCATCCAATATCCTCACAAACTCATACAACCAATACAATCAATACAAGTGATACAAGTTTTACACAGACAAACTGGAAAACCCTCGCACATCTCACATCTTTCATGGAACTCGAGAACACTGATCACTCAAGAGCTCCAAGAGGCACACACCACATCACTCAAAGAACCCAAGAGCACCAATCACTCAAGAGCTCAATGTAAGCATATTTACACAATATATGCTATAAATATGAATAAATTGAATGCGTAAGAGATCAACATACCTCCAGCCATCGACGCTTTTGCTTGGAGACACCTTTAATGCGCGTTTTGGAGTTCTTCTAAGCTGTCAGTCACTCGTTTGATGGTGTATAGAAAATATCCACAGAGAGAGAGAGAGAGAGGAGAGAGAGAGAGAGAGAGAGCGCTTTGGGGCCCAAAACCATTTTCAATTATATATATCGATGTGCTCCCATCAAGCACTTTGCACACTTAGGGGTAGTTACCACAAAAATAGGATCAACTTAACGACCCACAAAAATGGGCAGTTACATCAAAACTAGAGAACGTTGGACTATTTCATGGGTGGTTAACACCACTCCAGGATTCTAGGTTATAAACTTACATTCTCCCACTTGGTTCATACGTTCAACATGGTGTCAAATCAAAAACCCATCTAAGAAATCCGATACATGAATTTTGGCGATAGGTCCTCTAATAACCGAGTATTATCTTCCATGTATTACTATGTATTATATTTGATCAATCCAAATGTGATAACATTACTTAATGAATAAACGCTACATTTATTCCAGGTCCAATAATAATTGATTTTTCTCAAATTTATTAATGTGCACCATAATATGAGAAAATATCGTAAAGAGGAGTTTCACTAAAACAACAATGTCCATACAATGAAAATCACATTATGGAAGCTAATCGCATTCTAACAACATGATCCTTGAACTCCATTGGTGGCATGTCTTTTGTCAAAGGATCAGCTATCATCAATTCAATGTAACATGCTCAATGACCACTTCCTTTTCTTTAAAGACATTCCCTTATGGCTAAATACTTAACGTCAATGGTTTGCTTCGACTATTGTTGCTTTTTCCATAAAAATAACTATTGAGCTGTCACAATAGATCCTTAATGGCCTAGAAATGGAATCCACAAGTCTAAGCGCATATATGAAACTCTTTAGCCATACATCATGTGATGTAGCCTCAAACAAGAAACAAAATCAGCCCCCATAGTGGAAGTAGCTATCAATGACTGCTTTGCACTTTAAGATGTAGCTCCACTGGCAAACATAAAGACATAACTTGATGTCTTGATGTTGATTTCTGTGAATCAACACACCCAGTATAGTCTGAATCTGAGTACCCAATCACCTCCAGATTGTCAGTTCGTCTATACATAAGCATGTAATCTTTGGTCCCTTGAAGAGTACCTCATCATTTTCTTTACAGCTCTCTAGTGGTCCAATCCTAGGTCACTCTGATATCTGCCTAAAATTACCACAGCAAATGCAATGTCAGGTCTTGTACAGACCTGAACATATATCAGACTTCCAACTGCGGAAGCATATGAAATGTTTTTCATTTGGTCCCTTTCATTGGTTTAAATTGAACATGTCACCCTTCAAAACGGGAGCTGCACTCGGTGAGTACTCTTTCATCCGAAATCTCTCTAAAACTTAATTACTATAGGTTTCTTGAGACAGACCTAAAACACCATGGGATCTATCTTGATGGATCTTAATGCTAATGACATAAGATGTATTGCCTATTTCAAAATTCTTAGAGAGAAATTGTTTCACCTCATGCATCAAACCTCTATCATTGGTTGCAAGTAACATATTATCCACATATAAGACAAGGAAACAAATTTTGCTCCCACTGACCTTCTAGTATATACATTGATCCATGATATTCTTTTCGAAACTAAATAATGAGATAACATCATGGAATTTTAGATACCACTGGCGGGATGCTTGTTTCAATCTATATATGGATCTCTTAAGCTTGCAAAACAAATGCTTACCATCGCTGGAGGAGAATCTTTCTGGTTGTTTCATGTAAACGTCTTCCTCGAGGTCACCATTCAAGAAAGCCGTCTTCACATCTATTTGATGCAATTTCAAATCAAAGTGAACAACCAATGCCAAAATTACATGGAGGGAATCTTTCTTAGACACAGAAGAAAATATATCAGTGTAATCAATTCCTTTCTTTTGAGTGAATCATTTAGCAACTAGTCTTTCCTTGTATCCTTCAATGTTGCCTAATGAGTCTTTCTTGGTCTTAAAGACTAATTCACATCCTGTAGGTTTTGCCCCCTTAGTCAACAAGATCACAAGCACTGTTACTCTTCATGGAATTCATTTCTTCATTGCATTGTACCATAAATTTGATTTTTTGCAACTCGTGGCTTGCTAGGTGAAAATGTTTTACGATCATTTCAGCTCTAATATTGTAGTCAAATTCTTGTAGATATATGACATAATTACTAGAAATTGTTGACTTCTCATTCTAGTAGATCTCCTTAGTGTTGCATCAACATCCTCCTGGGGAGCATGTTGTTCAACTGATTGCTGAATGCTTTTAGGTAATTTCTGAATAACTGGATCTACTAAATTATCAGCAGCTTGTGGAATTTCTTGATTGTCATTTGCATCAACTGTGAGCTGTTTAATTTCAACATCTGGTTATGCAATGTCAATTTGAGGAGCGCTATGAATGACAATCAACTTACTACTTGAGGTGAAAGGTTGAGTATTTAAATGATCCTTCTCAGAAACTATATCCTGAGGTTGATCCCTCCCACTGATTAAGTCATTCTTAAGAAATTTCACATTTCTTGATTTCACAATTCTAGTATGTTGTGATGGTCAATAAAACCTATATCCTTTGGACCTTTCAGGATATCCAATGAAATACCCATTTATGGTCAACTCCTATTTTAGACAGGCATCCCCAAACGTGTATATGTTGCAAACTCAATTTCCAACGTTTCAATAATTAAATTGGTATTTTTGGAACAACCATGGTTGGAACCCGATTTAATATATACACAACCGTTTTAAGAGCTTCAGTCCACAAGGACTTAGGAAGTTTGGAGCTAAGCAGCATGCTTAGCACCATGTCCAATAATGTTTGGTTTCTTCTTTTTCCCACACCATTCTGGTCCAGAGATCCAGGCATAGTGTATTGGGCAATTATCCCAAAGATATTTTACATATGGACTCGGTGCTTGTCCATCCTCAGTATATCTGCCATAATATTCTCCACTTCTATCACACCTTACGATCTTAATTTTCTTTCTGCATTGTTTCTCTACTTCGGCTTTGAATATTTTAAAAGACATCTAGTCCTTCATTCTTGTTATGAAGCTAGTAGAGACATGTATCGTGAGTAATCATCTATGAATGAAATGAAATTTTCTGACCATACGGGTCCATATACGGACTACAAATATCAGTATGTATGATTCTAATATGTCCGAGCTCCTCTAAGCACCTTTCTTTGATTTATTAGTTTGCTTTCCCTTTATGCAGTTCACACAAGTTTCAAATTCGATAAAATCCGAAGTACTAAGTACTCCATCATTCACCAATCTTTTAATCCTTTCAAGAGAGATATGTCCTAATATTCGGTGTCACAATATTGAGGAAGTTTCATTCGTAACACATCGGTTTGTTCTAGCATAAACATGTGTTGCATTATAACAGGCATTGTTTTACAAATTAAAACGAAAAAGACCATCAAACAATGTACTGTTTCCAACAAAATCGGTTTGATAATTTAAATTTAGAGATTTGTCTAAAATAGAAAGGAATATCCAAAAGGTACAAGTCTCGAAACTGAGATCAAAATTCTAGAGAAATTGAGGATATAAAATATTTTTCCAATTTCAAAAAAAAAACCAGTACTTAGAACTAAATTGCAATCTCTAATAGCCGACGCACGTGAACGCATCTTGTTTCTAGATAAGATGTACTGCTCACTTCGCTCTGGCTTCCTTCAGTTTGCAAATCTTTTAACTCATTTGTAATATGGATTGTACAATCAGAATCAATCCATAATGTGACATGAGAAACTTAAGCCATATTAGAGTCAAAACAAACTGGTGAGATTGGATTATCTTTTTTTTCAAGCCATTCTTTGAATTTGACGCAATTCTTCATGTTCCCTTTTTCTTGCAAAAGCGCTTGGATTCCTTCTTAATATCAGCTTGGACAGGTATTTGACCCTTTCCCTTCGATTTAGCTTGAATTTTCCTCTTTCTTGAATAGCTAGATGTGCACTGTATGAACTCTCCTTGTTCCAATAATAATCTCTCTTCCTCTTGAGCACACATGGTCGTTAATTCATTTATTGACCATTTATCTTTATGTGTGTTATAACAGATCTTAAAAAGTCGATATGGTTATGGAATAGTGTTCAAAATATAGTGCACAAGGAAAGAATCAGACATCTCAACTTCAAGTTTCTTTAACTGAGCTGCAATGTCTCTCATCTTCATGATGTGCTCATGCACACTTCGGACGCCTGTGAGCTTTGTGGATGAAAACTTCATAATCAGGGTGCTTAGCTATTGCCTTGTGAAGTTTCAAATTGCTCATCAATAGCCTTCAGCAGAGCACATACATTGTCATGCTGTTCAACAGAACTATGAATGCCAGTAGAAATTTTGGTCTTTATGAACATCACACTTAGGTGATTGGATCGCTCCAAACATTCATAAAGAGCAATTTCAGTTACAGTGCTGGCTTCGGTGACTTTAGGTGGTTCATCTTTCCAGATAGTATAGTCAATGTCCATCTACCCCAAATGAAGGAGAATTATCTCCTTCTGAATGTTATAGTTTTCACCCTTTAATTTGGGAATTTCACAACTTGTATCAAAGAAACTAGCAGTTTGAATAGCTGCCTAATTTAACATATATGCTTATTTGTCAATAAATTGAGACTAACAAAACAAAATATATGTTTAACCAATGTAAAGCATATCTTCAATGGCATAAATCAAATGACATAAAAATTGCTTGTGGGCCAAATTTTTAATTCAAACAGACTATCAAATCATATTCCAATTCCTAATACTTGTGGGCAAATCAGGAAATAATTTGATATTTTATCCTAATTAATTATTAAAATATAATAAAAATTCCTGTAGGATAAAATTTATTATACTAAACATTATTAATTACAATTAACATCTTTGTATTAAATGTGATCAAATATTAACTTAATATATAATTTCTTAGGCATATTTAGGTTTGTTGTGGCTAATCCCTAATTAAGTTAAAAAAATTATATGGATCAGTAGACATTTTAAATTTTATGCGCACACAAGACTCGCCCTTGAAAACGACATGTCGTCTGACTATAAAAAAAAACCCAAAAACTACATGTCATTTGGAGTCGTTTTCAACCTTGAGCCGAGTTGTTTCGACCGGATTTTAGACCCGTTTTCGACCATATTTGATCTCAGCCATTTATAGACAAAATCAAATGATTTAAATCATAAAATTGACAGAAAATATCTCTAAACGATTCATAACATTGGTTTTCATAAACACTTTGTAAAAATAAAGTTATAAATATTGCATAATCCCTATTATAAGTCAAAATCTCGAAAGTCTAATGCTCTGAAAAGCACCCATTCAAATGTTAAAGGCATTCTTAAAAACACAGAAACGCTACAGAAAATTATTTCTCGATGATTTGCAACCTCATATGATGTCAAGAATTGTATAAAATAATTTGACAAAAAAATTTCATCCATGACATATACGGGAAACGGAATACCAAGCGTTCGAACAATGTCAAGGCAGAGAATAAATCAAGGTATGATACCAAATTTAAGCATATTTAGAGCATCTCCAACAGTTTTCCAAAAATTTCTTCAAAATGGGGAAGCAAAAGTCATATTCTCCAAATTATTTTTGCTCCAACTCCAACAGCTTCCTTATTTTGAAGAATCTTGCATTTATTACAATAATAAAAATATTCTACATTCCTATTTTGGGATGCTCTAATGCATTGGAGTTGCCCCATGGTTTTTTTTGTAATTACAAATTTTGTTTTATATTTATTTTCTCCTCCATCCCGTTTTAAAGAACGTGATGCATTTATGACAAAGCTTTCCCCAAATATTTGAAAAATACCCTAGATTTGGGGAAGACTCTCCTTTTTTTCTCCTCCATTCCTATTTTGGGGAATGAGATGGGGAATCTGTTGGACCAAAAAAAGCCTAAAATTCTCCAAAAGTGAGAATATCAATAAAATGGGGAAGCTGTTGGAGATGCTCTTACACAATATATGTTACAAGTACGAATAAACTGAATGTGAAAGAGATCGGCATACCTCCGGCCATTGACGCTTTTGTTTGGAGACACCTTTAAGCTTTAACGCTCTATGTTTTGGAGTTCTTCTAAGCTCTCAGTCACTCGTTTGATGGTGTATAGAAAATATCAAGAGAGAGTAATTGAGCTTAGGGACCCAAAACCCTTTTCAGTTATATATATCGATGTGCTCCCATGAAGTACGTCACACACTTAGGGGCAGTTACCACAAAAATAGGATCAACTTAATGACCCACAAAAATGGGTAGCTACAATAAAAATAGAGAATGTTGGACCACTTCATGGGTGGTTAACACCACTCCAGGATTGTAACAAACTTATACTAAGAGGATCCTCCCTCTCTCGCCTGGAGGATAATTTTATCTCAACACACAGCCATCCTTTTAAACCCTCCAATTAGAAGTTCAAAGAACTAACCATTAATTCAATATTTCACATTCCTACAGTCCTTCAAACTTTCACTTTTTCATTCTCTAATGTTGGCTGGCCTTTTTTTTAATCTTCCTCATCAATACTATGGACTTTTTCCTCATTTGTGAGATTTTGGGAGAATCCCAACAAATTCATTGTATTCTTAAAAGTTCTCATAAAAAAGCATTGGATGGAAATCAAACCGTCACAGCGGTGCTCTGATTGCCAATGAACTTGACCATTGACCTCGGTTTACTTCTGGGGATTCTGAAACCAGCTTAGTTAAAATATGAAAATATTTTCTATGCCCTCTTATTATATTATGTTGAATTTTTATTAAACATGTTCCATTTATTCAGAGTTTTTCCCAATTTTGAAATTTTAACTATCTATTTCCAAAACAATAAACTTGTGATTATTATTTATATTTGATGTTAATCCCTTTTTTATTCTTCAGAGAGAAATTTACCTTTCTTTTTTAGTAGGTGGATAAAAAATTGCGGAGCAAAAGTGGTTTCAACTCTGATGCAGAAAGTCTTGTAATCTTTTAGTAGTTTGGTAATATGATATAATAGAGATATTGGTGAAATACCAATTTGCAATATGGTGAGGGAGAAGGATTTGTTTGCAAGTCTTGTAATTTTTAGTAGTTTGTACAAGTAGTATCAACATGTAATGACATGGAATATAGTTCTTTTTTTTTCTTTTTTTTTTGAAATTGCTTGATTTCTCAGCTGAAGTCTTTATAGCAAAAGATGCTATGGACATCTAAAATGAAGGTCAATTTCTTGCATGCTTTGCTCATCCAAGACACGACATAATTAGAGGTGGAGATTGATGTATAAGAGGTTCATTTCACAGAGAGCCAATTAGGTTTTGTGATGATCATCAGTATAAGCGTAGCCCCAACAAAGTTTATTAGCGGCATAGATGTTTGTAAATTATTTGAGATAGAGTGGCAAGAGAAGAGAGAATAAATTTGGGTTCTACTTTTCAACATCTACTTTCGAAAAAAAAAAAAAATCCTTACAACAGGAAATAAGTAGAGCTTAAGATGTGCTCCCAAAATAGATTTTAAATTGACGGCGAATGACATCGTTTAATTTAACGAATTTTACCGGAACATATGTCAAGTTTTTTTCTTTAATAACAATTTTAAGACTAATATTGGGACGTGTAATGTTATATTTGGTTATTATATGTGTTATAGCCTGAAAGTAACTTGGTGTTAATCTCCTTTGGGAAACTAACATGCGTTCCACACCACACCTAATCACACTTATGTACAACTCACACTTATGTACAACTCGGATGACTTGAGCTGCCCATGCGGCCGACTCTATCTTCCGACAACCTACATAGCCGAGTAAAAAAGCAGTATTAGTCGTCCAACCTAACCAAATGGCCTCTGCGAATAACCCACACTCGGCGTACTATTTCAGCCGACAAACTGCGTAGCCGAGTAAAATGGCGGTGTTAGTCGGCCCTCCACCAGATGACTGTATAGGCGGTAGTTTTCTTGAACCCTGCGTCGATAGCCGCATGCCCTTGCATTAACTGCTCTGGCAAAGTCATCATTACTCTAGTCCCCAAATTCTTTATGACTTATCAAGCTCCGTCAGTATCAAGCAGCTACTGTCGCTTGGCACTAATCACCTGGATGACCTATCTTCGCCAACGGCTGATACCTGTCGGCTGCTTGTCTGGACAGCTCTGTAGGCGTATAAAACTGCCTATAGGTCCCTTAACACAGCTCGACGACGTCGAACCAACCATCGGGCGACACACGCAAACACGATCGTTAGTCTGCAACACCGAAGCCAAACGATACGCGACGAAGCGGACTAACGAGGCTACGAGGCTGACGAACCGCACGCAAACAATGGAATAAATCCATTCGCGTGTGGAATCAAGCTAACGGGTGAAGGAACCAACGAGTCATCCAACCAAGAGCGGACTCGGGCGAACCACGATCGAATCAAGATCAGTTTCGGACTCGAACTCAGAAGTAAATTTACTGCCAAATCAGGAACCAGATTTACTGCCAAATCAGGTCAACGAATCGAGTCCGAACAAATCAACCACACAACCAAATCAACCACAGAACCGGAAAACGGATATAACGACGGAAAACGACAGAAACCCAACACCTAGAGTGGCTCGGCCAATGCCGAGCCACCTCAGGGTGGCTCGGTGGCCGAGCCACCAAGGTGGCCGGCCACCTTGTGCCCAAGGCACAGTAAGGGTTGCCTATAAATAGGCCCCCCTTGGTTCATTTGTAAAGGTTGGAAAATTTGGAGGCGAAGCTCTGCTGGATTCGAAGCTCAGATCTAAAAAAGGTTGAAGCTTTGGGACTTTGAAGACTTGCTTTTCCAGATCCGGTGCTCAGCGATCGTCAACGCCAAATAAGGCAAGAGTTCGAGAGGAACCGGATCTCAAATCGGATCTCAGATCTACGCAGGCATACTCCAGATCAAAGCTTGGTCTTTGATCCCGAGATTTGGGCGATTGTTTCCTTGGTGAAATAATCCCCCCCCGGCTATTATTTTCTTCGTGAAATAATACCCATCGTACTGCATAGATCCGACCGGATCTAGATCTCGCGGTGGTCCACGGATAAACCCCGGCGCAGGCGAAGAACCCACGCAAGCGAGCGACCGCAAAACAGGAGCTCGTGATTTGTTCGACAAACAAGGAAACAAAGTTGTAATTTTTCTTTTATTTGATTTTCGTTGTAACCGGATCTTATAAAAAGACCGGATCTTTGTAACTCAAAAAACTGTTATTGAGAGTGCAATGGAATCAATGATGAAGAAAGCAACGATTTTTCCCGCGAACAAGCTCAAGTTACCTATCTGCCCTTCTAATCATTTATAAAAGGAAGCCATGCAGCTTAAGGTAACTCTTTGGTCTCTTGACATAACTTTGAAACCTTCTTCACCATCCCACATTTCCCACTCAAGTTCATATACTGGCTTTCTCGTTGGAGGAATAACCGAAGAACTCAACTCCGGACTCTTACGAGTTCTTTGTGTGCAGGGAAAAACAACTATCTACTGAGCCAGTATTTGAAGGAGTTTGATGACCCTAACTCTACTTTAATCTCCAAATAAATCCCCTATTAGATAACTGACATCAACAGTTTGGCGTCCACCGTGGGGTCGTCATCCTTCTTCAATCGAGATTTCTGGTTCTGAGCGTCCTGGTCGAACTTTCGACTCCCTCCCTGAAGAATTGCGTGTGGGCTATGTCATTCAAGCCCAGTTGAAAGATTCTACGTGAAGGATCTCTCAGTCTCTCTAGCAACAACTTGCTGCTTTCACCAATGATCTCCTTAGCCGAATTCCTCCCCAACAACCTTCATCATATTTTATTCCTCCACCTCCGATGGGTCAGCCATTCGTTCCCCCACCGGCTAGGCATGCAGCCCAAACTGGATAGCAAGAAGACTATGCTGAGCACGTCTCTCCCCGATTAGCCAACAAGTTCACTTTACGGCTCTTCCCCAACACTACCGGTAGTATGAGGAAGCAACAAGTGAGAGCCCTAGTTTCGATCATGAAGGCCGAGAGCACGCCGCTGGCACTGCTTCACGTGGTCCTTAACATCTTCATGCCGCTCCAAGCCCCTCGACCACCAGTATTGTGTCTGGTTTCAATCGGACCTTCCAATCAACTACGGAGGCCATCAGAGTGAACACTCCTCTCGCTGACTCCATCATGAACGCCACGTGTGAGAAATTCAAGATGTCACACTTGGAGAAGTATAAGAGTGAAGAAGATCCGGCTGAACATGCTCAAAACTATTATGACAAGATGAGTATGCTGCAAGCCTCAGAGCCTATCATCCATAGGTTTTTCCCATCATCTTATCCAGAAGTGCTAAGCTATGGTGGAACTCTTTACCAAAAAAGCCCATTAGTAGCTTTGAATAGCTCAACTAGAAGTTTGTGCATCACTTCTTGGCCGACACCAAACAAAAGCTGCATCCTCATGTCCTACTTCAGATGAGACAAGAGAGAGCTTTAGGGATTATTTCAAGAGGTTCCAGGCCAAGAGATTGGAAGTCAATGACCCTGACAATGCGGTCGCTATGTCTGCTGTTATGGCTGGCTTGGAGAGCAACGAGTTGGCTGACTCGCTCATTGAGAAGCTAGTCACCAGCTTCGAGCAATTAATGGCTAAAGCGCACAGATACATAAACGTGGAGGACGCCCGAGCCTATAAGAAGGTGGCCAAGGCGACTAAAGAAGCAGCAGTGAAATGAGTAGCAGAGGCTAATCCCTCATCCAGAAAGGAGGTGGCAAAGGGTCCTCCTAAAATGGACAAGAGGGATTGGAGGATGGAGGCCGCCAGAAAGCCAGCCCCCACTGCTCTTAACACCTCTCTCTCAGAAGTTCTCTACCTGGTCCAGAGAGAAGGGTTCCTCAAATTCACCCCTCCTCATATGAAGTCGGATCCTTAGTCTCGAGACATCAAACAGTATTGTCGATATCATCGAGATAATGGGCAACATACTAATGGTTGCTGATGTAGGCATTAAAAATTACCTATAGGTTCCCGTACACGGCTCGAGACAGAGAGAAGACGATGAACGTTGCTATTCGGGTCACAGAATCTCATGTGACAACGACAAACGCATGAAGTGTGTCGACGAACCACACGAAGCAACGGAACTTCGAAATAATGGAAACACGAACTGATCGGGAGCCCCGCGTCGCTTACGAAAGGCGAAGCACTCCTCATATCCTATTTATTTCACATGTGATTCAACCATGGGAGCTTATAGATCTACTCATTATCTTTCTAACACATCTTGAATCGCGTGATTTCGAGTTCGGATGAAAAAAAAAACAAAAACGGACAGAATGGACAAAACTCTCCAAGCCAAACCTTGGTAAGACACCAATGGGTGTCTCGGCCAAGCCTTGGCCGAGACACCAATAGGTGTCTCAGCCAAGACTTGGCCGAGACACCCAAGAGTGTCTCGGCCAAGTCTTGGTCGAGACACCAAGAGGTGTCTCGACCCAAGCATGGCCGAGACACCCACAGGTGTCCGCAGACTAAAAATCTAGTTTTGGGCAGTTTGAAGCTGTTTATTTTCGATCCTTAACCGCCTAGATTTGTTCTAACTGATCTGAATCTATCCAAGAACATAGTTAAGTGGTTGTAACTGAGGATAAGAGGGAATCGATCATTCTTATCCAAAAATAGTGGTCCTGAAGCCTATAAATACAGCCTCAGGGCTTTTATTTTTCCAGATTTGGAATTCTCAAGCATCGGTGAAGCCCTGCCGAATTGAGGACTGAAGAGCCATGAATTTCACAGAGGAGGAGGAGAGATCGGATCGAGTTCGTCAGCATAAAGAAGAGGAGCTCGTTAGATCTACACTTCCCGGTTCCTTCCTTGAGATTGCCCTGTTGCGGTGATCTCGAGAAGAGTGGTTATCTCACCGTTGCCGAGATAACTACTTCAGTTTCTTGATTCCTTCGCGAATCAACGAAGCTCCGGATCTGATCTGATCATTTGGTGGTCCACGGATATCAACATCCCCGTTACAGGCCAAGATCCCACGCAAGCAGCAGGCGATAAACACCCGTTGCGTTAGTTTGAAGAGAGTTGTATTTTTTCTTATTTTCATTATGTAAGAAAGTATTATAAAAAGACTAATTTTACTTTGAATCTGTAATCGATAAAAGTGTAATGGATTCAGCAATGAAGATATCAACTTTCACCGTAAACAGCTGAGTCCTCCAAAGAGAAATTGAGGACTTGATACAGAGACAATACTTGAAGAAGCTCATTTCCCAACAAGGCATGAGAGAACCTGCTCTCGGGGGACCCAATAAGAGGTCTCGCTCCATGTCACCTCGCCCTCTATAGCGGCTAGACACCCAACCGGTCGAGGCCATCAATAGGGGTGTCATCAACACCATCAGTGGCAACCCTAAGGCGGGTGGGCTGTCCAACAACGCTCGGAAGAAATATGTCAGGTGAGCACTACAGGTCAACCTACATGACAAAAAGCCAAGGACGGACCAGCCCATCTCCTTCAGTGACTTAGATTTGAGAGGTGTAAAGACGCCTCACGACGACCCTCTCATCATATCGGTTGAGATCGATGGATTCCAAGTCAAGAGGATCTTAGTCGACATAGGGAGTTCAATCGATATTATGTTTATCGATGATTATCGATGGCTTCAACCAGACGGGCATCGATAAGTCCAAGTTACAGCCTTGTCGAGGTCCACTCATTAGATTTACATGACATTTGCTTCTACCGAAAGGGATGATCACTCTCCTCTTAATAGTCGGCGAATGCCCTCGACAGTCCACCATCCAAATCCATTTTGTGGTAATAAACCTCATGTCCGCCTACAACTTTATTTTGGGAAGAAGTGCCCTCAATAACTTGTAGGAGACCCCGTCCACTTACTACACATGGTGAAATTCCTAACTCCTGAATGGGTCTGAATTGCCAGAAGCAACCAGTGATAGCTGGATCCTGTTACCTGCTCTTGATGAAGGGAAAAGAAGTATTGGAGACCCTACCCATCGAGAAGACACGTCTCCAAATGGAGAAAAGTATTGGATCGGGAGAGAACGACCCTCGTCGAGGACGTCCACGAAATATCGATCGACTAAGGAGGAGTAAAGAAAGTCAAGATCGGACCAAGCCTCGCCAAACCACGGCGAGGAGATATGGTTGTATTTCTAGAGAAGAATGCATATGTATTTGCTTGGGGCCCAAAGATATGCTAGGGATTCCCCCCGAAGTGGCGAGCCATAATCTCTCAGTCGACCACTGGTTTGACAAAAGAAAAGGCATCTCGGCCCAAAGAGACTGTAATGATCATGAACTTTCGATACTTGTTAAAATAATTTTTTGATATTTTAAAATATTCAATTATTATTTTTAAAAGAGTATCTGTATTTTTCTTAATTTTCTAGAATTTTTACGATTTAAAAGTCCAAAATTTATATTTATTTAAACGATTTTGATATTTATAAATTAACTTAGTGTAGTAAAATTTTCTAGAATTAATCCATTGTGTTATTAATACTATTACGTATCATTTTGAATAATACATTGTATTATTTTTACTATTACGTATTATTTCGTATAATACATTGTATTATTATTACGTATTATTTTGTATAATTTATTATATTATTACTATTATTACATATTATCTGTTATATTAGTATAACTGGTACGTTTTATTGTATAGATAATTTTTTCATAATTATTTGATTTAAAATGTAAGTAATTATATTTTTAATTAATTAATTTTGTTAAATACCTAAACCCTAACCCTATATATATTTACTGTTTTTTCGTTTTTCCTATTCACCAAACCCAGCCGCCCTTACCCTCTCTCCCGACCCCCTGTTCCCCACCCCACACTCCTGTTAGACCCTAGAGGGAGGGGTGATTAGGGTCTTATGCTAATCTAATCCAATTTTATGTTAATTAAAAACTAATAACAAGTTATCCTAACAAGAATGAAATACACAAAGATATATGAGCTAGGATAAGCAATATGAACAAAGAGATATATCCTAGCAAAGAGGTATATGATGAAATATATGCAAGGATATATAAACTAATGCAAGGGTGAAATAAACATAAACTAGATAGTGGGTTAAATAAACAAAGAGCAATACACAATGGGGATATAAGATATGAACATGAAAATAAGTGCGCCAATGCAATCTTAAACAAATGATATGTTCACGGAGTTCGGTCCCCACGACCTACGTCTCCGCTCCTCACCTCGAGGAGATCTCCATTATCATAACCAGGTTTTCTACGCTTACCCAAATAACGTTTATACCTCATAATATCGGTTTTCAACGCTCACCGATCAACGTTCACACCTCACACTCTCACTTGGTTTTCTAGCTCATCGAAAACTTTACAACAACACACTCGGTTTTCTAGCTTACCGAAAACCTTAAAATCTCACAATATAACAAAAGTTGTTCTCTACAATGGATGAGAACTCAATTAAGCACAACTCAATGTTACAATCCCACAACCCAAATTATACTATGAATATAAATACAATAAGCTCAAGTGGGTGTGTGTAAACAATGAGTGAAATCAAATCTAAACTCAATTAAAATCTAGCTTATGGGAATTTACGAATAAAACAATAAATAGCTAGAAATAGAGTTTAGGAAAACTTCTCTATAGATCAAGAGGGAGAGATAGAAGAGTTGGATGCTCAAACAATGTAGATGATCTTCCTCAAGCTCTTGTGAAATTGTTTTCACAAAACAAACCCTTTAAACAAACTTAAAACAAACTTAAACTCTTTTAAAACTTCTTTAAAACATTCTCTTAGTTATATATGAAAGATGAGAGCAAGGGGCTATATATAGCCTTCCAAAATCTCAGCCAAAAACCCCAAACAAAATATCAAAAAGACCATAGAAACCAGCTCAGAAACTAGCCATTGGAACCCAACGGTCAGTTCGACGGTCGACCGCGACGGTCGATCGCGAGCAACAAAAAGGCAAAACTGAGCTCTGAAAAACAGACGGTCGACCGTGGCGATCGACCGTGAAATTCTCTGGACTGCATACGGTCGACCGTCACGGTCGACCACGAGCCAAAAAAAGATCATACTGAGTCTTTAGACTCAAGGGCGGTCGACCGTGGCGGTCGACCGCAGACAGATACATGAAAATGAACAGGTTTATAAACAGTTTTCTGATTTTAAAACCCTGTTTAAAAATATCAAATAAATTCCAAAAATTATGAAATTTTGAAAAATGATTGTAAACATGATAATACACATGTTATAAAAAAGGGTTTTTAAAAAGGACCTCCCAAATGAGAAATATTATCATTTTGCAAAATAGTCCAAAACATGAAAATGTAAACATATGAGTTTTGCCATTTTAGCTTAACCATGTTTT
This sequence comes from Asparagus kiusianus, assembly GCA_022839385.1. Classification (NCBI taxonomy): domain Eukaryota; kingdom Viridiplantae; phylum Streptophyta; class Magnoliopsida; order Asparagales; family Asparagaceae; genus Asparagus; species Asparagus kiusianus. The sequence goes on along the minus strand of BQKN01064491.1, from coordinate 390,154 downwards.
GAAACATTACAAAATAATTTTGTAGACTTAAAAAAATATATAAACTATCGTTATGAAGTCTATAAACAATGGATACAGTATTTTCACAAATACAATAGAATATGAAATATATGAGTATGTATATGAATATATTTTTGTTTCATATCTATGAAATTAAACCAAACCAACTTATCCACATAAAAACAAACATGTATGAATATAAATATTTATTTATATGCTTGTAAAAACTTTGTTTGTGGATAAACCAAAATCCAAAATGTATATATATATATATATATATATATATATATATGTATACATAGAAACCAATAAAATGTGTGTGTATATGATATTGAGCTTAAAGTACTTAACACACATAATATAACACCTAAACTAAATTAACCAAGCTATGATCTTGATCTTCAATAAGCTCTTCTTGGTAATCTTGCGGATGAAGCTTAAACTTGGATCTTTAACTTGAATTGTATGGCTTCACTCCACAATTCCACCAACCTCCATTGGATATGATCGTTAAAGCGCAATTCCATCTATCCTCCAACTCGTTGTTTGTCTATAATAAATAGAAATACGCAAACACTAGACAAACAACATTAGTGATAAATTGTTTGTTAAACATCGTCAAAACAAAGAGGCTAACAACTCTAGCCGCCAAACACCCCCAACACTGCCTCCCCCTACGACCACACGTCACCAAGCACCCCCAGCACCACCTCCTTCAACCCCATCGGCCGCCCTCATGACCACCAGTCACCCCGATCCCTCTCTCCTCATCTAACCGCGCTGCTCAGATCTGCGCCCACGACTCCACATCCGCTGCTGCTATCGAAGCAACCACCGACAGCGCCCAACCGCATGCCGCCGCTCCTCCTCCGTTCAACCGATGCTCAATCTTCCCTACGTCCCGTTGCTCCGCTCTACCGCCCTGCCTCGCGTCAACCAGCAGCGAGCAATGGAAAAAACTATCGTTGTTGCTTCGCCTAGCTGCCGGCAAGACCACGAAGCCCCGTCGAACCCCGCCAACCGTCGGAGCCACGCCAAACCTCCGACGACCCCCTGCGCTCGTCGCCAAGCCGCCCCTCCTTCACCTTCCTGACGACAGACATCGATGAGCTCCACATTGCCACGAACCCCACCTCCTCCTCCTTGAGATCAGACTCGCGCCGTCGAACCCATCGCCAATGTCGTCGTCCAGCTCCACAAATCAGCCCTTCGAAACCTTTTCCGATTCGACAGAATGGTAGTTTTCAATCTCATTTGAGTAGGTGATAAGTATCGGGCTTGTGGGTTGGTTTGAAATGGATTCGAACGTAGTAGCGAGCCTCCTTTTCTCATTGGCTAGAATACACTTATCTCCCGAAGTACCACCTACTGCTCCAGTTGCTCTAATGTGCACGCTGACCGGGGTGACGGTCTGCTATGCGTGTTGTTGAACAACAAATAACAAGCAATGGCGCCACCGCCTCATTCGCAGGTCCCTTGGCCTCGTAGGCAAGATCCCTTCCGATCCCATGTTCATTGTCTATGTTAATTTCATTCCGTATATTAATTATATTAGATGATGCATATAGCTTATGAATAACACCTATTTGGTTAGTTGATTGTTAGATTATTTTATACTATGTTCACGATGGAAGTTATTTAAATTATTGTTGTGTTTGGGATATTAGTCTTTATTGTTAGTAATTATCTTTTAGTAATGTAGGTGTTAATATTGTTTTTTCTTAATGAAATATTTTGTCGTAATAATAGGAAAAGAAAAAATAAGTATTCCAAGAAAAGGAATTTTTCAAATATTATTTTAGAGTAATTAGTATAAATTAAAAGAAATTTATTTTTGAAAAGAATTATTTTAGGAAAATTATAATACTTTAAATTAAATTATTTTTGGAATTAATTAAAATCTTGTGTTGGTGGTTGTAGACTGCGACATTTCATGTGCAAAACGATCACGATTTTCAGTTTCCTTTTATCCTATTATTATGTTAGAGATTGCCTAATTACTGATAGCTTGCATGAGAAGTTTGGACACCCCAGTAGTAAGATATTAATGAGATCTGATTACATGCGTATTCATGCTGTTGTAGACACTGTTCATACTTTCCGTATTATTCATAGTTACTATTCATGTCTTACGATCTTTATTTCAATATATTCGATATACCATGATATTGTTGCATAGAATTAGTTTTATTTATTATTTTCTTGTTGTGATTGAGAACCCTTAGTAGTTCATAACTTAGTAGCCTCGTGCGTCATGAACAGACCTAGTGACGTGTAGGTGCGTTGACTGAAATTAGGTGGTGAACCAAAGTTTTAATAGGGATTTGATTGTTGACTTAGAAAGAATGAGAAGAGTTGGGATGGGAAAGTCTTGATTCACATGATCAAATGTGATTGTTAACTTATCTTCCAGACTCGCACCAGTGACCTGTTTCGTCCTGGGGTTGGTTTGTTGGAGCAAGTGACCTGTTTCGCCACTTGGGTCAGTGACTTATATCGTCACCTGAGCTTTGCCTGAGTTCGGACCAGACCAAGTTCAGATTGCGTGTAGTCCTCTAGCCATCTGTTTCATGGGATTGGATGCACGTAGGGGATTGTGAACAGTCAGTCTTTTGGTAATGCGAACCTGGACCTATTTGAGAGGTGGACCAGTAAGTTTTAGGATGGCTAGTACTCGACCCTGTTATCGTATGTTGTTAGCATTATGATTATCATGTTTTAGTAGTGAATTTGCATGTTGATTTTGTTGGATTTCCGATTGCATGTTCTTTTGTCATTTCTGTTGTTGTATCGTTTTTCGCATTGGGTTTTCATTTATTCTATTTCTTTTGTATGGTCTTGTCGTGTGCCATGCACGCTGATGTACACGTGTTTTCTCTGGTGTACGTCAGACTTAGAGGAAGGACAGATCCAGCTTGGAGATGTGCCAGAACTAGGATATTCTTAGCAGGAGTGCCTTGTAGATAGAGTAGAAAAATAGGCCAAAATACCAGGGAATCAGAATGTGAATAATCCCGTGACATATTAGATTAAGGAGAATAAATAAAAATAAACATTTCTCCTCAACCTAATACGCTAAGTATCAAAAAATAAATGCAAAGACACAGGTCCCTGGTCACAGATAGCAAGAATATAATAAACAACTCAGAACATAATATCCATATCACAAGTGAATATCATCCAAGACATAATATTCGGATCAACATGCCCTTATACAAAATTGAACAAGTGAAAACTAAAGAAATATAAAATACATCGTTCAACGGAAAAGAAAGGAAATACTGCAAAAGTAAACTAAGACCATCAACTAAGAAGAGATAACTGAACTTTGGCCTATTCTTCAACTCTATCTGCAAGGCACTCCTGCTGAGAATATCCTGGCTCTGCCACATCTCCAAGCTAGACCTATCCTTTCTCTAAGTCTGACGTACACCAGAGAAAACACGTGTACGTCAGCGTGCATGGCACACGACAAGACCCCACAAAAGAAATAGAACGAATAAAAACTCAATGCGAAAAATGATACAACAACAGAAATGACAAAAGAACATGCAATCGGAAATCCAACAAAATCAACATGCAAATTCACTACTAAAACATGATAATTATAATGCCAACAACATACGATAACAGGGTCAAGTACTAGCCATCCTAAAACTCACTGGTCCACCTCTCAAATAGGTCCAAGTTTGCATTACCGGAAGACTGACAGTTCACAATCCCCTACGCGCATCTAATCCTATGAAACAGACGCTAGAAGACTACATGCAATCTAAACTTGGTCTGGTCCGAACTCAGGCAAAGCTCAGGTGACGAAATAGGTCACTAACCCAAGTGGCGAAACAGGTCACTTGCTCCAACAAACCAACCCAGGACGAAACAGGTCACTGGTGCGAGTCTGAAAGATAAGTCAACAATCACATTTGATCATGCGAATCAAGACTTTCCCATCCCAACTCTTCTCATTCTTTCTAAGTCAACAATCAAATCCCTATTAAAACTTTGGTTCACTACCTAATTTCAGTCAACACACCCACACATGTCACTAGGTCTGTTCATGACGCACGAGGCTACTAAGTTATGAACTACTAAGGGTTCTCAATCACAACAAGAAAATAATAAATAAAACTAATTCTATGCAATAATATCATGGTATATCGAATATATTGAAATAAAGATCGTAAGACATGAATAGTAACTATGAATAATACGGAAAGTATGAACAGTGTCTACAACAGCATGAATACGCATGTAATCAGATCTCATTAATATCTTACTACTGGGGTGTCCAAACTTCTCATGCAAACTATCAGTAATTAGATAATCTCTAACATAATAATAGGATAAAAGGAAACTAAAAACAGTGATCGTTTTACACATGAAATGTCACAGTCTACAACCACCAACACAAGATTTTAATTAATTTCAAAAATAATCTTTTCCAAAAATAATTTAATTTAAAGTATTATAATTTTCTTAAAATAATTCTTTTCACAAATAAATTGCTTTTAATTTATACTAATTACTCTAAAATAATATTTGAAAAATTCTTTTTCTTGAAATACTTATTTTTTCTTTTCCTATTATTACGACAAAATATTTCATTAAGAAAAAACAATATTAACACCTACATTACTAAAAAGATAATTACTAACAATAAAGACTAATATCCCAAATATAACAATAATTGAAATAACTTCCATCATGAACATAGTATAAAATAATCTAACAATCAACTACCCTAATAGGCGTTATTCATAAGCTATATGCATCATCTAATATAATTAATATACGAAATGAAATTAACATAGACAATGAACATGGGATCAGAAGGGATCTTGCCTACGAGGCCAAGGGACCTGCGAATGAGGCGGCGGGGCCATTGCTTGTTGTTTGTTGTTCGGCGACGCGCGTAGCAGACCATCAGTTGATTTGTGGAGCTGGACGACGATATCGTTGACGGGTTCGACGGCGTGGGTCTAATCTCAGGGAGGAGGAGGTGGGGTTCACAGCAATGTGGAGCTCGTCAGTAGCTGTCGTCAGGAAGGTGAAGGAGGGGCAGCTTGGCGACAAGCGCAGGGGGTCGTCGGAGGTCTAGCGTGGCTCCGATGGCTGGCGGGGATCAGACGAGGCTCTGCAGTATCGTCGACAGCTAGGCTAAGCAACAATGATAGTTTTTGCCGTTGCTCGCTGTTGGTTGACGCGAGGTAGGGCTGTGGAGTGGAGTAATAGGGCATGGGGAGAACTGAGCGCCGGCTGAACGGAGGAGGAGTGACGGCGTGCGGTTAGGCACTAGCGGTGGTTGCTTGGACTGCGGCAGCGGGTGTGGAGTCGTGGGCGCAGATATGAGTGGCGCGATTGGATAAGGAGAGAGGGATCGGGGTGACTGGTGGTCATGAGGGTGGCCAATGGGGTTGAAGAAGGTGGTACCGGGGGTGCTTGGCGGCGTGTGGTCGGAGGGGGAGGTGGTGTTGGGGGTGTTTGGCGGCTGGAGCTAGGGGCGGCGAACAGGGGGTCAGGGAGAGAGAGAATGTGAGAGAGAGAGAGAGAGAGAGAGAGAGAGAGAGAGAGAGAGAGAGAGAG
>BQKN01064491.1:329804-384561 GCA_022839385.1 Asparagus kiusianus | reverse complement strand
GAGAGAGAGAGAGAGAGAGAGAGAGAGAGAGAGAGAGAGAGAGAGAGGGTAAGGGCGGCTGGGTTTGGTGAATAAGAAAAAGGGAAAAACAGTAAATATATATAGGTTTAGGGTTTAGGTATTTAACGAAATTAATTAATAAAAAATATAATTACTTATATTTTAAATCAAATAATTATGAGAAAATTATCTATACAATAAAATGTACCAGTTATACTAATACAACAAATAATTTGAAATAATAGTAATAATTCAACAAATTATACAAAATAATATGTAATAATAATACAACGTATTATACGAAATAATACGTAATTATAAAAATAATACAATGTATTATTCAAAATAATACGTAATAGTATCGATAACACAATAGATTAATTCTAAAAAAATTTACTGCACTAAGTTAATTTATAAATATCAAAATCGTTTAAATAAATATAAAATTTGGACTTTTAAATCGTAAAAAATTCTAGAAAATCAAGAAAAATACAGATACTCTTTTAAAAATAATAATTGAATATTTTAAAATATCAAAAAATTATTTTAACTAGTATCAAAAGTTCGTGATCATTACAAAGATAGAAGGTGTCTGCCAAGGAAGTCGGCTGACTCCATAGAGCCGACTTCATCAGAGTAGTGCAATATCTAGAATGGTTGTCTAATGTGGTCCTGGTAAAGAAGTCACATGGCAAGTAGAGGATGTGTGTGGACTTCACAGATCACAACAAAGCTCGCCCAAATGATAGCTACCCCCTTCTCAGGATCAACCAGCTTATGGACGAAAGCACGAATCATGAATTACCCAGCTTCATGGACACTCTCTCCGGCTTCAACTAGATCCTTATGGCGGAGACAAGGAGAAAACCTCATTCATTACCGATTAAGAGATCTATTGCTACAAAGTAATGTCCTTCGGTCTCAAGAATGTAGGTGCCACCTACTGGAGGTTGGTTAATAAAAATTTCAAGCCTCAGATCGACCGCAATGTAGAAGCCTATATGGACAACATCCTTGTGAAATCAAAACTAGCGTCGTCTCACGCATTGGATCTTGAAAAAACTTTCTCCACCCTCTGGCGCTACTGCATGAAGCTCAACCGAGCCAAATATGCCATCAGGGTACAATTAGGCAAATTCCTTTGGCTCATGATCACTCAGAGAGGCATGAGATCAACCCCCAAGAATATAGTTGCTATAGAGCAGCTACCCAAGCCCCACACGTTGAAGGACATCTAGAGGCTAAACAGGAAGGTAGCGGCACTGAGTTGATTTCTCTCAAAAGCTACTAAGAGAAACCTCCCATTCTTTAAGACTTTGAGAGGGAGTAAAGAACTGAAGGAGGGTAAGAACTAGACAATCGAATGCAGCGAGGCCTTTAAAGACCTCAAGAAGTATCTAAGCACCACATAGCTGTTGAGCCAACCCAGAGAAGGGGAGATCTTGTATCTTTATCTGGCCATCTTCCCTGAAGCCGTCAGCTCCATTTTAGTTCAGAAAGAGGATAGCATCTAGAAGTCAGTGTACTATGTCAGCCGAATCCTAACGGTGACTGAGCTCAACTATACTCTCATTGAGAAAGCCTCTTTCCTTCTCATCACTACAGCTCAGAGGCTTCATCTCTATTTTCAAGCACTTACCATGGTGGTGCGGACAAGTCTGCCTCTAAAGAAGGCGCTAGGTAGCCCGACTACTTTAGGGATGATGGTCACTTGGTTGGTCAAGCTCAGCAAATGTGATGTGCAATTTGAGCCGAGGAAATTATAAAGGCCCAGGCCTTGGTCGACTTCCTGATAGAATCGGTGATAGCTAATGATGAACCATCTCTATCCGTGTCGATTCCCTAATCGAAGCCTCTGACATCCTAAGAAGTCAAGGCACATACTTCTCAGAAGCACCACGCCCTCGAGCATGATTCACCTGAGTTTTCATCCTGGTGGTTGTTAAAGGTGGACGGGTCCTCTGGCGAAGTAGGCAGTGAAGCTGGGGTGGTCCCGCATAGTCTGGATGGGTCCACGCACAAGCACTCCATCGCTTTTAATTTTTCGCCTCGAACAATGAGGCCGAGTATGAAGCCCTCTTAGTAGAACCTCAAGCCACCTTGGTCGTCTAGGCCAAACTTATGTACATCCTAGCTGACTCCTAACCTGTTGTCCACCAAGTGAAAGGAGCATACACAGCCAAAGATTCAAGAATCATTTTGTACCTGAATGCGGTTAAAGAGTTGTTGATAGATTTTGTCGACTTTAGGATTGTCCAAGTCCCCCGTGCTCTCAACGTACGGGTGGATATCTTATTCAGGCTCGGGGCGACTAGCTCTAGAAGCTCATCAGGACCTATATACATAGACAATCTCAAGCACCCCTAGCATTATGGAGAATTCAAAGGTCATGCAAGCCGAGATGCCTATGGAACCATATTGGATGGATCCACTCATCCAGTATTTAACATGAAGGACCTTACTAGAGAATGCTACTCAAGCAAGAAATATATAGAGGAATGCTAGAAGATATTTACTGCTCGATAGCTAGTTTTATTGATTGTCATACTCCAATAGTAATGTGGGCTCCTATCTCTGATGTCTCCGACCGGCAGAGGCCAGTTATGTTTTCCAAGAGATTCATGAAGAAACTTGTGGGAATCATCCAGGGGCTCAAATCTTGTCTCAAAAAATTATCCATCAAGGATATTATTGGCCCACTATCTTTCCCGAATCCAAGAGACTCGTGTCCAAGTGTAAGCGTTTTGGTTTTTCTCAAGCACACCCCGAGCCTCTGCTACCAAGCTCACCTCTACCTTGAGCCCATTTCCATTCGCTTAATGGGTTGGACTTGTTAGGCCATCTCCCAATAGCCTCTAGGCAGTGAAAATTCCTGATCGTCGCTATGGACTACTTCACCAAATGGATCGAGGCCGAGCCCTTAACCAAAATTTGTGAGAGCAATATCACTAATTTTTTGTGAAGGTCTATTGTCTGCTGATTCAACATTTCCCTGTCTTTAATCACCAACAATGGTACTCAGTTGGACAACATAGACTTTCAGAGCTTTTGTGAAGAATGGAATATTCGGCTCAAATTCACTTCTGTCGTACATCCGAAATTCAATGGACTCGTAGAAGCTACCAATAAATGTATCCTCCAGGCCCTAAAAATGAAAGTGGATAAGGTGATCGGGAACTGGGTCGAAGAACTGCCTGACATCTTATGGTCTTACCATACCACCCATAAGAGCTCTATGGGAGAAACCCCTTTGAAGCTGGCTTATGGAGCCGAGGTGGTAACCATAGTTAAAATCGACATGCTAACAATTCGTCGACTACACCATTTTGATGAAGACTTGAATTTAGAAGGGCTTCAAATCGGGCTCGACCTCATCGACGAAGTTTGGGAGGAAGCTCTCCGATCCTAAGTTATCAATCAACAACATATTGGTTGGCACTACAACAGTAAAGTCCAGCCCTGGATGTTTAATGTCGGTGATCTTGTTCTTCAAAAAGCCATTTTTGACAAAGACGCCCGGCGTAGCAAGCTGGCCGCCACTTGGGAAGAACCTTATACAATCATCAAGGAAGTGTGTCCATGCACTTATCGACTGAGAAGCTTTGATGGAAAGATTCTACAATATCCTTCAAATATAGAACATCTCAAAAAATATTTTTAGTAATTTTGAATGTAAGACTTACATATGATATAAAATCTGAGTTTTAATAATTTTATTATGTTTAGATAGTGTCATGAGCCTTCGTAGAAACATGAAGCGGAGTCGTCCCCTGCTTGGTCGGTGCATAAGACTTTGGCATCATTATTATGAATAATACTAAGGCACGTACCTTAAGACCTTGTTATCATTACAAGTAAACCTAAGGCATAAAGGCCCATCATCAATAGCCCAGTGTAGGCATCAAAAATGCCTATAAGTTCCCACACGTAGCTTGAGACGAAGAAAAGATAATGAACATCATTATCTGAGTTAAGGAGGATCATATGATACCATAGGGAAGCTAACAAGCATATAAAGTGAATCGACAAAGCTTACGAGTCAATGGAACGACAAAACAATGAAGAAACGACTTAACGAGGAGCTGTGTTTTGCCCACAACGGATGAAGCACCAAATGTGTCTAGCCCACACCATGTGTGTTTTGCCTATGGAAGGTTGTAGATCTCTATGACAGCTTTTCAATGTATCTTGAATCACCTTATTCCGAGGTCGGACGAGAGAGTTAGAGGTAAAATACCGAAGGTAGTACAAACTATCTCGCAGGTGCGAGACACCCTAACTGTCTCGTACAAAAACTAAAATTTAGACCATAATTCACATCGAATTTGAAAAGCTCACACAAAAGTTGTAGGTCTCTTCTCTATCTTTCCAACGTATCATGAATTACCTCATTCTATGGTCGGATGAGAGAGTTAGAGGCGAAATATCGAAGATAATGGATTTCTGAAGGTTACAGTTTCTGAGATATTGTCCACTGTCTTGGAAACTACAAGGTAATATATTGTTTCCGAGACATAAAAACTGTCTCAAAAACTAGAGATAGTGTAATGTCATTTTTGATGGTTTTTTCGAGTTTCGTGCGGTCCAAATAGCTTCTTAACTACTGGGGATCACCTATGAACATGGGAGGGCCGTTACAAACAAAAACCTCGCCCGTAAATGTAGAAATAATAGCATTTAAATGTAGTGGGAGCGGTTACGAAAGGACCAGAAATAAGCCTTGTTTCCAAGACAGTGGTGACTGTCTTAGAAATAGGATTTTGCCGAGGAGGTTTCTCTTCGACTTCAACCTTCAGTTATGGTTCCTATGGGTTATAAATAGCCCCCTATCACCTATATGCAGGAAGGGAAGAGAGGACTGACATGACCAAGGCAAAATAGAGCAAAGATTTGAGCATTCCAAGCAAGAGAAAGAGAGAGTCTTCATCACGTGCAAGCCTTTTAGAGTTCTTGTGATTCCTTGAGATTTAAGCTTTGACTTGATCTTGAGAAGAGTGTTCATCTTATATCGATAAGATATTCACTTTTTTTCTTACTTCTAAAACGAAGCAAGAATGCCAAATAGCCTTCACGGTTTAATTGGATCTATGATTCGGTCGTCTACAGGCTAACGTACCCCTAGCACAGGCAAAGATCCTACACAAGCAGCGGGTGATAAACATCATTTGTATGTGTTTCTAGGAAGTTGTGTTTGTAACGAGAAGTCTTATAAAAAGATTTGTTTCTCAGAATTTATTGTATTCGATAAATAAGTTGTAATGAGTTTAATAAATAAACTAATTTCCGATGCAAATACGCTGGAGACCACAGTGGGAGCCAACAGTCTCGCTGTCGAGACTAGGGTGTCGCAGCTGATCAAGATTCCAGTTGATTCAACGGTCGAGTACAAGTTCAACCAAGCCAAGTTCGAGGAGTATCTTTCCTCGTCATCATCAAGGTCTTCCTATCCCCATAAGTGTAGGAAGATCTCATTTTCGAAGAAGGTTTCAATACCAATGAAGGCTCAGGGTGACAACTCTCACCCAACGGTTGTCGAGGCTTCACCTCACAATGTTTTCCCGTTAACCAACAAAGCCGGAAGATCTTCTCGTAACGACTCCATCCCAGTTGAGGAGTTATTTAACCAAAATTTGCCAACTCTGACGAAGAGGGCTCCTCAGAGACAACACCAATGCTAAGCTCATTAGTTTGCCAAGGTCTTAAAATAGGTTGATGGAGTTTGCTACTATGCAGACTTGGAATCAAGGAAGCGTCAAGCAATCCAGCCGCATCAACGGCAAATCGCTGATAATTCCTCCAAACCATCCACCAAAGAATGGGTTCTTGTTAAGATAACTCAGTCGACGAAGAAGGAGCACATCCAGAAGTGTTGCACACGTACTGCACATGCTCGTACTCTTGTGCGAAAAGCACAAGAATCAAAGAAGAAAGCGATGGCTAAAGAGCTGCCAAAATCCCGCAAAGTTTGGACTCTAAAATCTAAACTTGTGCAAAAAACAAGTTCGGAGATAGTAGTAACTGTCTCCTTCAACCAAGATAGTTCAAGCTGTCTCGCAAGAACCTTCAACCGAGACAGCCCCATTTGTCTCGCCTACTCCTTCAACCGAGACACCATATGCCGTCTCGCCCAAAGCTTTAGCCGAGACACTCAATGCTGTCTCACCCAAAGATAGGTCTCTGCAACCACTTATTTGCCTCTGTCGATGTCTGTTTCTGATCTATCTGTTGTGTTCACCTCTGCCACACTACCAATGAAACCTTGGGTTAGACCGAACCTATCTAAATTCAAAATCACGATGGCGGATCGCCTTGGTCCTCTTCACGAAGATGGAGGCAAAACTCCGGTGAAAGAGTGCTTGGGTCTGGTGATCAAAACCCAAGAAGTTCCACAGACTGGGGGTCGAACACGCACTCCCTTAAGGCCAATCGCTTCTCAAAGGTATCCCACCACCTTTAAACAAACCGAGACATCTCAATGTACCTACTCATGCAACATGCACAAAAGTGGCAAGGAGGCCTCCCCTTCTGGGAGAATTCCTGTCACCGCCCGCCTGGGGGTAAGCATCAAAGCCCAGGAGCCTGTTAAGACTTCACACTCATAAGGGGGTGGTTCTAAACATGTGACCCCTGACATGAACTTGGATTATTCAAAGGCAACAACAAGTTGTCCCGAGAATGTCAACAAGGGTCAATATACCCAAAAGAAGACGTGTCCATCAAAAGACAGCGTTATACTTGGGGAATCACATCAACAGATGATAAGGTGCTCCGGTCATCATGCCAATGAGTTATACTATCAGGATAGGGGTGTGAATAAGTCTCGAAAGAGGACTATTCAAGAAACAAGATCTCATTGTTCATGTGAGAGGCTTATCAGGGTAGTATTATCAGAGTGTAGCTGCCCCAAGACCGCTCTACCGAGGGACTCAGTATTTGAAAGAATCTTAACTAAAGTGTCCAAATCCAAATCAAGATGCTTCTGCAAGAGAAGATTGATCGTTCAAGATAACGAACTCCCAGAAGTCACTATTAACATGGCTGATAAAGGGAAATAACAGGCTACTAATTCTGATCCTGACTTTTCTCCGGGAGGAAGGGTTGATCAAAAGTTTTCTCAAAGAATGTCCCGAATACAGCAAAGGGCCACTAGAAGCAGAGATTATAGGAGAATGTACGAAGGATTGTCTTCAGATGACGAGCCCTCGGATGCTTGCTCCACAATCGCGTCTGACGATATAGTGTCTAGCATGGTACTAACCAGAGAGGCATTCATAATCACTCCTGATCAGTTTGCTCAAATGCTTCAAGAAGCTCTAACCAAACAACGTGAAGAAATTCAAGTTGAAATGAAGATGGAGATGGAATTAGCCATGCAGCAGATGAGGGAATTGCAGACTCAGTCTTATCAACAACCTGAGCCAAGTCAGTGAGCTGAATCTAGTCGTCGTGCTCAAAACGACGCAAATGATAGCGACACAGATGTGGATGAACACATTCTTCCCAACATCCATAACACTAGGGGTGGTCCTGTTGATCCTCCTCAACATCCCTCGAAGAAAAATGAGGATGGAGATAATAAAATGATAGAAGATCTTGAGGACAAGGTCAACGCCTTGATGTCAGCTCAAGAGGTGAAAAAAACCAGTATTCCGTGCCCATACCCGAGGGAGTGAGTGTCAATTCCATACCCGTCGAAGTTCAGTCTAATCAATTTCACGCTATTCGACGGCAAATGCTCGCCAACTCAACACTTGATCTACTTCAAGTCTCACTTGGGTATAATTTCTGGTATGATGGTACGATCATTCGTAGGCACCCTTTACGAGGCCACCTTCGATTAGTATCAATGTCTCAAGCTAGGGAGCGTTAACTGCTAGGACGACATGAAAAATCTGTTCCTCAGCAACTTCTTCGATGATGACACCAAGGTGTCAATCGGAACCCTTTTGGATGAGAAGTAGAAGAGCGGAGACCCAGTTGGCAGCTTTGTTAAACGCTTCCATAACAAGGCAATAAACTATCAAGATCCGATCAGAGAGGAGTTCATACTACAGACTTGCTACAACAATCTCTCCATTGATATCCTGGAAGCCCTGGGGGTCATGCCATCCAAAACATGGAAAGAGTTAAAACTATACGGTGAACAGGCTGAACGCTTCCTTAGAAGAAAGAAGGCTGAGAGAGGCCAACCGACAGCGCCTGCAGCTATTGTTGATGTTAATCAAACATTACAACGACATCACGATAACAATCACCATAACAGTCACCTCAAACGCAGCAGTACTCCTTCAAGTATGATGAGGTTCCAGCCATCTTCAAGTACCTCCTGAAGAACAACAAAATTGAGCTGCCACCTATTAAAAATTAGGAGGAAGCCAATAAGAGTTTAGAACCAAAATACTGTGCGTATCGCAGGAGAGTTCTTCATCCCACCAAGGCTTGCTTCATTCTCAAAAATAGAATCCAAGCCTTGATTGATGTCAGCATCATAATGGCGAAACAAGCCAAATGAGAACGGTGAATACTCCGAAGAGTATATGAGTATAAACTGCTTCTCCAAGACCCCGATGAGTATAAGAGTATAAACTGTTTCTCTCTTTCCTCCGACGGGTATACGAGGTTAAACTACTTCCCTTATTTCCAATAATGAGAAGTTCCTGGAGAATATTACTCTTAATATTCTTAAGGATAACCCGACAATGTGGCCGAACACTCATTGGACTCAGGTTCGCCAAAGAGCTGGGGGTGGAATACATCAATGCATTTCAATGGGAAGTTTCTTGAGAATATTACTCTTAATATTCTTAAGGATAACCCGAAACTAATTGATTATTCAAGGTGAAAACAAATTATCAGAATAATTCATTCTTAATCATGATTAAGAACCTCTCACTATGGCTATTTTATCATTTCTAAGATGATTAAAACCCTTCCACTGTGACTTTCGGAGCACTCTTTCGTTGAGATGAGATTCAACGACTGCATATGGTCAACATTTCCTCATGAAACTCCTATGGTGTAATTGTGGGGTTCTTAATGATTCACGGTTCTCTACCACAAAATCCCTCACTAATCAAATTAATTGACAGGCGAGTCCACCAAAAGTTTTCACGGTTAAATCCATTCAAACTCCCATTGTGTCTAAGCCTTTAATACTCCCACTGTTGAAGTACTGACACAACATCCAAAATTTTAATCTGTTGATCCATGGCGATTATCAGACCCATTCGTGTTAAGTCCCTGCAACTTAACACCAAAAAAACCAACGAGTGATTTGTACAAGTCAACACTCCCACTGTTATTTGTACCTCTACTCCCGCTGTTTCTTGGTCAAACCTTCTTACAGTTAGGACCAAAACCAAAATCCCCTCTCGATTCCTTCCATGAACAAGAGGTCTATTTTCAAATTGAACGATCAAACATTTAAACAGTTAGGATCGTCTCAAACTCCTATTTGGTCAAACCTTTAAACAGTTAGTGCTAAAGTTAAAATCCCCTCTCGATTCCTTCTATGAACGAGAGGTCTACTTCCAAATTGAACGATCAAACCTTTAAACAGTTAGGGTCGTCTCAAACTCCTATTTGGTCAAACCTTTAAATAGTTAGGGTCAAAACCAAAATCTCCTCTCAATTCCTTCCATGAATGAGAGGTCCAGTTCCAAATTGAACGATTAAACCTTTAAACAGTTAGGGTCATCTGAAACTCCCATCTGGTACCTTTGAACAGTTAGGGCCAAAACCAAAATCCTCTATCGATTCCTTTTATGAACAAGAGGTCCACTTTCAAATTGAACGATCAAACCTTTAAACAGTTAGGGTCATCTCAAACTCCCATTTGGTCAAACCTTTAAATAGTTAGGGCCAAAGCAAAATCCCTTCTCAATTTCTTCCATCAACGAGAGGTCCACTCAAATTAAACGATCAAACCTTTAAACAGTTAGGATCGTTTCAAACTCCTATTTAGTCAAACCTTTAAACAATTAGGACCAAAACCAGAATTTTCTTTATATAAACGAGAGTTTTCCAGCCATATCAGACGATCAAACCTTCCTACAGTTAGGTTCATTTCAAAATTCCCTTTTGGTCAAACCTTTAAACAGTTAAGGCCGAAGTTGGAATTTCATCTCGATAAACGAGAAATTCACCTTCAGATTGGGTAATCAAACCTTCCAACAATTAGGATTATCTAAATCTTTCAGATTCTCAGAGTGGAGATCTCACTCTTAGTTTTACCTTTCAGATTCTCAGAGTGGAGATCCTACTTTGAGTTTTTTCTGACACAGTAGATAGAATATAAAATTCTTCCTTTCCGACACCGGGTTCGCCTTTGCTCCAAGAGAAGACCTGGAGATAGAATATAAACTTCTTCATTTCCAGCATCGGGTTCATCTTTGCCCCAATAGAATACACAATCTGACCAAAGTCCATGCCTTACACGCATGGGGGACATTATCTCGATCCCTGATTAGAGATAAGTCTGCATCTAACACATACTGCCGGATGGTCTGTTCCTGCTGTTGGCCTCTTTGTTTCGATGATGTTTAACAAACAATTTACTACTAATGTTGTTTGTCTAGTATTTGTATTTTCTTATTTATTGTAGATAAACAACAAGTTAGAGGTTGGATGGATTGCGCCATAACGATCATATCAAATGGAGGTTGGTGGAATAGTAGATGAAACCTTGCAATTCAAAATTCAAGATCCAAGTTCAAGCTTAATCCGCAAGTGTACCAAGATAGAGCTTCGTTGAAGATCACAAGCTTGGGTATATTTAGTTTAGGTTTATATTATGTGTGATAGTACTTTAAGCTCAATCATACACACACATACACGTTTTGGTTTTTCTATGTATATATATATAGTCGTATATATACATACATGTTTTTGTTTCCAAGTATATATAAATATGAAATTACATCCTTCATATTTATTGTTTTGGTTTTTCAAGTTTAAATATGAAACAATTAAATATAATTAGAAAACATATTTTTGTTTCATACTTACATGCATATATATGATTTCATCAATATCAATTTTATTCAGTTCAATGAAATCATGTTTTAGTGCATTATATGTGTATTTTGATAAAATACTATATTCATTGTTTATAGACTTCATAACAATAGTTTACATCTTTCTTCAAGTCTATAAAATCATTTTGTATTGTTTCAAAACATGGTTAAGCAAAAATGTCAAAACTCATATGTTCACATTTTCATGTTTTGGACTATTTTAAAAAATAATAATATTTTTTATTTGGGAGGTTATTTCTAAAAACCAATTTTGAAGCATGTTTATTATCATGTCTGTAATCATTTCCCAAACTTTCATAATTTTTAAAATTTATTTGATATTTTTAAACAGGGTTTTAAAATCAGAAAACAACTTTCAAAACCTATATTTTCATGTATCAGTTTGCGGTCGACCGTCACGGTCAACCGTGCCAATGTTTATCCCTCAGAAGCCAGCAGAAACTTTCGACCATGGCTGTCGACCGTCAGTCTGTAAGTTTCCACAGTCGACCGCCACGGTCGACCGTAGCCTTTTCTATTGGTTTCTCAGCTTTAAAAATCCCTCACGGTCAACCGCCAAAATCTCACAGTCAATCGCCGATTGCCCAACAAATATATTGGGTATAGAATCAAATTTTAATTCTGTGTTATTCTCTGCTGATTTGTTTGGGGTTTTTGCTATTGTTTTCTCTTCCTATATAAACCCCTCAAACCCTCTTCTACCAGCAACAATAAGAGAGTATTTTTAAAACAAGTTTAAAGAGTTTTAAACAATGGTTTAAGTTTGGTTTAAGTTTGTTTAAGAAGCTTTTAAGCATTTATAAGTTTGAGTTTGTAAAATTAATTTCACAAGAGCTTGAGGAGATCATCTATTGGTGTTTGGGTATCCAACTATTCTCCCTCTACCTCTTGATCTATTGAGAAGTTTTCTAAACTCTATTTCTAGCTTTACATCTATTTATTTGATTATCATTTTATTAAAGCTAGTTTTATATTGAGTTTAGTTGATTTGATTTCACTCATTGTTTACACACACCCACTTGAGCTTATTGTATTTGCATACATTATATATTTGGGTTGGTGAGAGTTGTAACAATTGAGTGTGAGCTTTTATTTTATTATCATTCATATTAGAGAACAATCATTTATTATAATTGTGCTTATTGTGAGATTTACTTTGTAATACACTTGTACACCGAGAGAAGTGTGTGGCGAGAGTCGGGGATCATCACAAGAGGAGTGGCGTCGGTTGACGAACCTAGGGAGAGGTTGTATCCGAGCACTTGAGGGACACACGTCTAGATCAACACTTGAGAGGGTGTAGAGTGGGATTACAAGAGTGTGTTAGTTGTAGAGTTTTCGGTAAACTAGAAAACCGTATTGTGTGGTGTAAACGTTATTCGGGTAAATGAAAAAAACCCGGTTGTGATAGTGGAGATCTCCTCGAGGTGAGGAGCGGAGACGTAGGTCAAGTGGTTAGACCGAACTCCGTGATCATATCATTTTGTTTGTGATTGCATTGACGTTCTTATTCTTGTATTCATATCGTATATCACCTTTTTGCATTGCTCTTCATATTGCACTATCTCTTTTGTAGATTGTTTATTTTATCCTTGTGTTAGTTTATATATCCTTGCTCATATATTTGTAACATCTCATTGCTAGGATATGTTCATTTGTTCATATTGCTTATTCTTGCTCATAATTAGTTGTATATCTATCTTGCAAGAATATAATTTATTAATTAATTTTAATTGGCATAAAATCAGATTAGATTAGCATAAGACCCTAATCACCTTCCCCCCTCTAGGGTCTAACAATTGGTATCAGAGCTTGGTGCTCTTTGATTTAAGGACTAATCGCCTTGAGTTAAAGATCCAAGTTATCTTATTTGTGCTAATGTAGTTATGATTGTATTTATATTTCTTGCATATATTCACATATATATCATGAATATGAATGCATTTCGTTTAGGCTATGATCCAAATATTACTCTAAAATTTAGAAATTTCCCTTATGCTGAATGGTGCTCAAAATTTAAAATATTTGTTGAATATAGAAATATCAACTTATGAAAAGTTATTGATTGTGCTTATATTGTGCCCACATTGGAGAAATCCAAGTAGAGTAATCATGATAAGAAAATATTTTTAATGAACAAGCTTTTGTTAGAATTTTTGCTTAATGCTTTTGACTAATCTTTTTCTAACAAATTTGTTCATTTTAATAGTGCTTATGAACTTTGGAAATTCATTGAAGCACATCAAGGGGACTTAGAGGCAATCTGACAAGCTTTGGAGGATTCTTCTTCAAGTTCATGTGGAGCATCATGCACACGGCCACAAGAGGATAACTCTTGTGTAGTAAGTGATTCCGATTCCGAAAATGATTTATCTATTGATGAACTCGCTTGTGCATATGAGAAATTATCACATGCCTACACTAAATTACAAAATAATTTTATTGATCTCAAAAGCAAGCATGTTAGTTTAAAATCCGATCATGAGTTGCTAAGTTCCAAATTTGATATCATTGCTAAAGAGAATGTTACACTTAAAGAAAATAATGATATATTGAATTTGGGAAATAAAAATTTAAGCTCATCTATTGCTAGCTTAACTCATGCAAATAAAGATGCCATGCTAGAAGTAAAATGCATTAGAAATGAATTTGATAACCATACATGCTCTACTTCTATTATCAATGATGTCTTGCCTAATGTTGAGTTGAATCTTGTCAAAAATTGCATATCATCTTTAGATTCAACATTAACTTCATGCATTGATAATCATAAGAAGCTTATGAATATGTGTGTCAAATCTGAGTCTAAATCATCCACTCGTTATGCACACATATATAGCAAAGTTTATTAATGCACTATTTGTGGTCGCAAAGGCCATTTTCTAAATTTTGCTATGATGCACATAAACCTACAAAATCAAATGTTCCTTGTGCATCTCATCAAATTTCTTCATCACACACTCATGCACATGCACATAATGTTCATCATAAGCATGCTAGTGTGTATCAATGTAATTATTGTGGTCGTTTTGGCCATTTGGAAAAGTTTTGCTTTGATTTAAAAAAGAATTCAAGTTTGCCAAATATTTCTAGTAGACCACATTTTAAAATGTGATGTTTGTGGTAGATTTGGCCATTTAGCAAAGTTTTGTTATGATTTGAAAAAATATTCAAACTTACCAAATTTCTCAAGTAAACCACCTTTGTTTAAAGATGTTTCTCAGTTGTGATATAATTTAAAAGAAAAATCTTTATTTGCAAATGATTCCCGTGCACGCCCACTTGGTCAACACAAATCATTTAAACCTCTTCATTGCACCTATTACAGTCGAAAAGGTCATGTGTATAATTTTTGTTTTGACCGTGCTAGTGCACCATATGTGTCCAAACGGGTTCATAACCCTAGGGCTTTGAGCTTAAAAGATAGGGGTCATGTCCCTAAATCTCTTGGTACCAAGAAGTCTTAGGTACCAAAACAAATTTAATTTTTAAAAACCAAGTGTTTTTCTTTTTCCTTTTCTTGGTTTTGAAAATTATGTTTTAAGATCTTTTGGTTATGAAAACAATTTTTCTTTTATCAAATCTTTTGTTTTCATGATTATTAGTTTTGATTTTGATGAGAGGTTTGAGTTTATATAACCCTCCGGGTTTATTGGGTGTTTATTCCCAAATCATGTTTACCGGATGCTAGAATGATTATATGGGTTGGGACAAGCTTAAGAGCTTGATATATTGTTGCCTCTCTTGAAATTCTTTTATCAAAGATTTTGTTTTGAATTATTACTTTGAATTCATTATATTTCACTTATATGATGATATTTATGTGTACATGCTTATGGATCATCTATTCGTGCCTTATAATGTATTCCATATATGGTTTGATCAAATCCCACAAAGAAAATTTTCTTGATTGATCAAACATCGTTTTTGGATTTAAACTTTGATTTATGATTTTTTTTTTGGTTGATTTGTTTTCATTTGAAAACTTTTTGCATGATTCTCATGTTCCTCTTCTTTTGATTTCATAAATCTATTCTTATACATGGTTTTTATGTTAATATAATAAGACACTAACTTTACAATGACATATCATTATGTGTCCTCATTATATATATTTTTTGAGTAGTGTTTAGCATTTTTTTTCTATGCTTGCTCACATATATTTGCCTTGATCTTTATTATATATTTTCCATAAGGCATTTTGATAGAGGGAGCAATCCCTATACTTGTTTTATACTCACTCATGCTTATTTGTAGGGGAGCTTTCGCTCTCTTTCATCTTTATGGTTTTTTTTCCTCTTTTTGATGTTGTCAAAGGGGGAAAAATATTGTGAGCATATTCTTTTTGTTTATATGCATGATATATTATACTTTGTATATTCATTTCCTTTTATGTATATACCCTTCTTGTAAATTATTTGTCATCATCAAAAAGGGGGAGATTGTTGGCCTTTTTGTTTTGATGATGTTTAACAAACAATTTACTACTAATGTTGTTTGTCTAGTATTTATGTTTTCTCATTTATTATAGACAAACAACAAGTTGGAGGTTGGATGGATTACGCCATAACGATCATATCAAATGGAGGTTGGTGGAATAGTGGTTGAAACCTTATAATTCAAAATTCAAGATCCAAGTTCAAGCTTCATCCGTAAGTGTACCAAGATAGAGCTTCTTTGAAGATCACAAGATTAGGTATATTTAGTTTAGGTTTATATTATGTGTGTTAGTACTTTAAGCTTAATTATACACACACATACACGTTTTGGTTTTTCTATGTATATATATATAGTCGTATATATACATACATGTTTTGGTTTCCAAGTATATATAAATATGAAATTACATCCTTCATATTTATTGTTTTGGTTTTTCAAGTTTAAATATGAAACAATTGAATATAATTAGAAAAAATATTTTTGTTTTATACTTACATGCATATATATGATTTCATCAATATCAATTTTATTCAGTTCAATGAAATCATGTTTTAGTGCATTATATGTGTATTTTGATAAAATACTATATTCATTATTTATAGACCTCATAACAATAGTTTACATCTTTTTTCAAGTCTATAAAATCATTTTGTATTGTTTCAAAACATGGTTAAGCTCAAATGTCAAAACTCATATGTTCACATTTTCATGTTTTGGACTATTTTACAAAATAATAATATTTTTTATTTGGGAGGTCCTTTCTAAAAACTAGTTTTTGTAGCATGTTTATTATCATGTCTGTAATCATTTCCTAAAGTTTTATAATTTTTAGAATTTATTTGATATTTTAAACAGGGTTTTAAAATCAGAAAATAACTTTCAAAACCTATATTTTCATGTATCAGTTCGCGATCGACCGCCACGGTCAACCACGCCAATGTTTATCCCTTAGAAGCCAGTAGAAACTTTTGCGGTCGACCATGGCGGTCGACCATCAGTCTGTAAGTTTCCACGGTCGACCGCCACGGTCGATCGTAGCCTTTTCTGTTGGTTTCTCAGCTTTGAAAATCCCTCGCGGTCGACCGTGAAAATCTCACGGTCGAGCACCGATTGCCCAACGGCTATATTGGGTATATAATCAAATTTTGATTCTGTGGGATTCTCTGCTGATTTGTTTGGGGTATTTGCTGTTGTTTTCTCTTCCTATATAAACCACTCAAACCCTCTTCTACTAGCAACAATAAGAGAGTGCTTTTAAAACAAGTTTAAAGAGTTATAAATAAGGGTTTAAGTTTAGTTTAAGTTTGTTTAAGAAGCTTTTAAGCATTTGTAAGTTTGAGTTTGTAAAATCAATTTCACAAGAGCTTGAGGAGATCATCTATTGGTGTTTGGGTATCCAACTATTCTCCCTCGATCTCTTGATCTATTGAGAAGTTTTCTAAACTCTATTTCTAGCTTTACATCTATTTATTTGATTATCATTTTATTAAAGCTAGTTTTATATTGAGTTTAGTTGATTTGATTTCACTCATTGTTTACACACACCCACTTGAGCTTATTGTATTTGCATATATTGTATATTTGGGTTGGTGAGAGTTGTAACAATTGAGTGTGAGCTTTTATTTTGTTCTCATCCATATTAGAGAATAATCATTTATTATAATTGTGCTTATTATGAGATTCACTTTGTAATACACTTGTACACCGAGAGAAGTGTGTAGCGAGAGTCGGGGATCGTCCCAAGAGGAGTGGCGTCAGTTGACGAACCTAGGGAGAGGTTGTATCCGAGCACTTGAGGGAGACACATCTAGTTCAACACTTGAGAGGGTGTAGAGTGGGATTACAAGAGTGTGTTAGTTATAGAGTTTTCGATAAACTAGAAAACCATATTGTGTGGTGTAAACGTTATTCGGGTAAACGTAAAAAACCCGGTTGTGATAGTGGAGATCTCCTCGAGGTGAGGAGCGGAGACGTAGGTCAAGTGGTTAGACCGAACTCCATGATCATATCATTTTGTTTGTGATTGCATTGATGTTCTTATTCTTGTATTCATATCGTATATCGCCTTTGTGTATTGCTCTTCATATTGCCCTATCTCTTTTGTAGATTGTTTATTTTATCCTTGTGTTAGTTTATATATCCTTGCTCATATATTTTTAACATCTCATTGCTAGGATATATTCATTTGTTCATATTGCTTATTCTTGCTCATAATTAGTTGTATATCTATCTTGCAAGAATATAACTTATTAATTAATTTTAATTGGCATAAAATCGGATTAGATTAGCATAAGACCCTAATCATCCCCCCTCCCTTAGGGTCTAACACCCGTGAAAACGACCAAGTCTACTTATTCAATATCGTAGCGACAAAAATCCATGCTTTTCATGCATGGGGGACTTTATCTCAATCTCTAATTAGAGAAAGTGTGCATCTAACACATGTTGTCGGGTGATTCGTTCTTGTGAGAACGATAAAGTCTATATATTCAATACCATAGTATTAAGTCTAAGAGAGTTCATTCTTTTAGCACAACGTTACATATAGAATGGACTTAGACAATCTACATACTAGCCCGACTCAAACAGTAGTCGGTAAATGTTCATCAAATCTATTGATGGCTAAGGGTTTTCCAAAAATCCTATTATGCTTAGATAAATAGCTTGCAACGACAGATTCACTCCTTTAGCTCAGAAGGCTTCCTGTCATAAGTTCGTGCAGCTACACCTTCAAATCAGCTTTTATGGAGTCTGCGGTGGTAGTCAAATCCTTGGTAATCTCCTCCTTCATAACACTGCCGAATCGACCTCATGAGTTGTGGAAGGTTATTTTGATTTAATAGTCACTGACGCACCACCTCTATTAGTTAGTCTCATGAGCTGAGTACCCGAGGTAACATCAAGTCTAGCCGAATTCTCCATAGTCAGTGGATCTAAAGATTTGATTTCAGAAGGATCCTTGAACGTATTTTGGAGGATGACGACTTCAGACATGCGGTAGCCTTAGAGATAGCAGTTGTATCAGCATCTATGGCTGGTCCTATAATTAAAACTTGCATAAAGGACCCCTTCGGTATATGCCCGATAAGTTTTCTAGCCCATCTTTGATATGCTTATAGCATGCCTTCGATGTACACAATGTACACACAGGTGCACCAAAGGTGATGATCTTCCAAAATTGCCCATTGGGGATCCCACACACGGAGTTCAACCGTAATTTAGATGCAAATTCCTGACAAAGATGATCAGTTTAATGTCAACTCAACGACGCGAGCTAGTTTAGAAATCCACACATCAGTTTCAGTTCAAAATTTCGACAATGGCCAGACGATAAACGCAGCACGGAAGAATTTTAAACTATTCGACAAAAGACTGAATAGACTAAAAACTAAAAAAGTCAAAGAATTGAAGACTGGGCCTATCTTATCCAAAGTATTTTAGACTCATTTATAAAAGAATGAGGCTAAAACACTTTGAAGGGGGTATCTGTAGGCATTAAAAATTACCTATAGATTCCCACACGCAGCTCGAGATGGAGAAAAGATGGTGAATGCTATTATCCAAGTCAATGAGGATCATCTAATGCCGTAGGAAAGCTAACAAGCGTATGAAGCGAATCGATGAAGCATACGAGTCAATGAGGATCATCTAATGCCGTAGGAAAGCTAACAAGCGTATGAAGCGAATCGATGAAGCATACGAGTCAATGGAACGGCAAAACAACGAAGAAATGACTCAACCTGGAGCTGTGTTTTACCCACGAAGGAAGAAAAACCACGTGTGTATCTCCCACACCATGTGTGTCTTGCCTATAGAAGGTTGTAGATCTCTTTGATAGCTTTCCAATGCATCTTGAATTACATCATTCTGAGATCGGACAAGAGAGTTAGAGGTAAAATACCGAAGGTAGTACAAATTTCGACAATGATTCGCATTGAATCTAAAAAAGCTCAAAAGACAAAAGTTGTAGGTCTCTTCTCTAGCTTTCTGACGCATCATGAATTACCTTATTCCGAGGTGGGATGAGAGAGTTAGAGGCAAAATATCGAAGATAATGGATTTCTGAAGCTTACAGTTTCCGAGATAGTATTCACTGTCTCAAAAACTACAAGGCAATATATTGTTTCCGAGACGCGGAAACTGTCTCGAAAACTAGAGATAGTGTAATATCATTTTTGATGTTTTCTCGAGTTTTGTGCGGTCCACGTGGCTTCTTAACTGTTGGGAATCACCTATGAACATGGGAGGACCGTTACAAACGAAAATCTCACCCATAACTACAGAAATAATAGCATTTAAATGTGGTAGGAGCGGTTACAAAAGGACAAAAAATAAGCCCTATTTCCGAGACAGTGGCGACTGTCTCAGAAATAGGATTTTGCCGAGGAGGTTTCTCTTTGACTTCAACCTTTAGTTATGGTTCCTATGGGTTATAAATACCCTCCTATCACCTATATGCAGGAAGGGGAGAGAGGACTGACGAGACCAAGGCAAAATAGAGCAGAGATTTGAGCATTCCAAGAAAGAGAAAGAGAGAGTCTTCATCACGTGCAAGCCTTTTAGAGTTCTTGTGATTCTTCAAGATCTAAGCTTTAACTTGATCTTGAGAAGAGTGTTCATCTAACATCGATAAGATATTCACTTCTTTTCTTATTTCTAAAATGAAGCAAGAATCCCAAATAGGCTTCACTGTTCAATTGTATCTATGATTTGGTCGTTTACGGGCTAATGCATCCCCGACACAGGTAAAGATCTTACGCAAGAAGCGGGTGATAAACATCCTCTACGTGTGTTTTAGGAAGTTATTTGTTTGTAATGAGAAGTCTTATAAAAAGATTTGTTTCTTAGAATTCGTTGTATTCGATAAACGAGTTGTAATAAGTTCAATAAATAAACTAATTTCCGACGCAAACACCCAGTTGGCTAACTTGAAAGACTTTGGTATCACTTTGAGTGAAACCAAGGCACTCCATCGACTCTAAGACCTTGGTACCCTCTCAGTATAAAAATAAGGCACACAACAACATAGCCAACTCAAAAGCCCTTCAAGGCACGCCATCGACAAAAGCTCATAGTTCCCTCTCAGGATAAAACCAAGGCACGACTCGACTTGGTCGGCTTTGACTCAAAAGACCTTAGCAGCATTATCATGAAAAAGACCAAGACACGTACCCTAAGACCTTGGTGTCATCATGAGTAAAACCTAAGGTACATATCTAAGTCGTCTCAACTCAAAAAATCAATCGGCACCTGAAGGTACGTGGTTTGCATTAGCTAAGACAAATACTTATGTCTAAAAATTTTATTTCAGGACCTTGGCTAATTCATAAGCCTAAGGTACATATTTTAAAACCTTAGCATTACTTTCAATAGGACGAGATAAGATAATGACTAAACCGCTTCGACTCTACATCAAACACAGACTAACAATGCATGAAATAAATGCAAGTGAGAAAGATTCACAAATTGAGAAGACAAAAACATAATTTTCATTCATATATCCAGATATTTACATCATTGTCTACATTCACATCTACTTCACCATACAAATTTTTTTATTTACATAAGACTCAATGAGCTCCACTCAGACTGGGAGTAGGGCTCGACAGACTGGTACCCGACATAGGAGCTTGAATTGGTCGAGAAATTGTGGTCGCTTCATCGCCCTGGTCACCCTCTTGGACACATCCTTGGTCATCCCGAGGCCGGCTAACCCAACTATCTACTTTGGAGCCTTCTACTGACTCCTCGTCTCCATCTCTATTATCCACATCGAGGACCAATCCACCTCCCTTAGCCTCAATTTCCTTCAAGATATCAAGGCAAGATACGACTCAAGAAGAGTAATAGAGACGATAGGGCATGGGTCGAGACTCGAGAGGAAGTTGTTCCAAGAGACAATTGAAGCTGGCTTTGCACGCCAGCACCACCTCCACCTTGCCTAGGGGGTTATCGTGATATTTATCCATGGCCTCCACCTGATAGGACTCAGATTCAAGGTGGTTGAGGTGACCCTGTAGTATCTGCATTTCAACTTGTTGCTTCTCAGCTTTAATCAATGCCTAAGCCACCTCCTTCTTTAACCTATTGTGGGTAGTGACCTCCTCCTTCAACTGCACTTGAAGGTTCTCCACCTCTCAGCGAGCAACCTGAGTGCACTCGAAGGTGATTGTACAGTCATACCTCTCAATCTCAAGCTCCTCCTCTAAAAACTTTGTTCGACCATCCCGTTTGAGGATATCATGCTGGAGGTGGCTAGTTTCTTCCTTCAGCTTGGTGATCGTGGTCGACTGCTTAGTATGGTGTGCTTGGAGCCCATCTATTATTTTTTGGGGAGTCTCCAGCTCACGATGTCACCTGTCATCACTCTGCTTCCAAGTCTCCAACTCCATCTCCATGACTGCAGCTTTCTTCTTGGCCTCTTTCCAAGTCGTCCTTTCGGCCATTAGTGAATTGCAGAAGGTCACCCTGAAGGGCTTGATGGAGGCCAACAGTAGGCATCGCTACAAGGATTTCATCATCCCTTGGGAGGTAGAATTGCTCCAGGCTCGAGACTCTGAGACTCCACGACTGAGATCCTCTTGTCAAGTGACCTCTGAGCCACATATTGGTTCTCCTCTGATGGTTCTTTGTTATATTGGGGGCCATCTTTGGGCGTACTGGTCAGTATCTCCCTCAGTGACCCCCACACATTCAGGTCCATCTCATCCATATGGTGACGGAAGGTGCACTTGAAGTATATTCATGGAGTCGGAGTTGGAGCTGTTGTAGTTGACTCCACAACTAGTAGAGGTTGGGCCATCTCTTCCTCGGCTGGCGCCTTGCCCTCCATATGGGTTGACTTAGGTAGAGAAGGCTGGGCTATCTCCTCCTTAACTTGAACTTCGGCCTTAACTGGCTCAACCACCTCCTCTCCCCAAGTGGGGATGCCTCACTGATGATCACGACCTCAGTTGGATTAGGGAGGAGAATGTTAGGAGTTGAAGGGCATGAGCCAACTTCTTCATCTGGGATGGGGGCACTTTCCTTAACTGCCTCCTCTATCCTAGCCCGTGCTGGCTAAGTGCTCCTCTCAGGACCTCGGCTGCTCACCTTTCGTAACCTCCTCCTCTTCTTCTCTAACCTATTAGCCTGAGCATTAACACTCAGCCCTACCAGCTGAACTGCAACTTCAGTGGCCTTCACCATCATCTACTTAGCCTCCACAAGGCCAGCTTGGCCCTTAAGCACTTTTGGGACCTGATCGCTGACCCCGGCTGCGCCTTCTTTGACCCTTTAAATGGGAGTGCTAGGACAACTACTCGAATCCATTCTTCATCTATCGGCGTAGTACTAGATATGCCGACTACTCGGAGGACAGCCATCTTGAAGATATTACTAATTTCCCAAAGCCCAGCATAAGCTCAGACCTTATCAATCCTCTGCTTCTTCTCCTTTGTAAGCAGACTCGACTTCAATGCATCTTTATTTATCTTAGGCCAAGTCAGGCAAGAGAAGATGGGGTTGGCCCTGAAAATCCACATGAACTTCTCTTTCTAATCTTTGATGGAGTCGGGAGCATTCAACACTAACTTGAAGCCGCCAAGATTCTAAAGATAGAAATGCCCCTCCTTCTTCGACGTCTTGACATTGACTAGATAGCCCAGCATGCGCAAGCTCGACTCAACGCTGACACGATACCACATATGCCACCAAAGTAGCGGTCGAGTTCGACTTAATTTACGACTGGGACACCCTAAATACTTCACAGACTCGGTGGAGGAATGGATGGAGTGGCAACCAGAGTCCATACTCTAAGTGTTTAAGATAAATTGAAGCCTTACGTCGTCATGATGATATACGCCCTTTGATCTCTCTGGCGCTAACAAAATGAGAGAATGAGGAGGATCAAATCAATCAAAGTATGCAACAGGCTCAGTTGCACAGATCTTCGAGCGAAATAAGCAGAGAAGCTCGATCCTCATCTCATTAAGGCCAGCGGTAGCAAAAGCAGAGACTATTTCTGATCGTCAGAATATTGATTGGAGGATGTTCGGTGTAAAAATCTAGGGTTTTTAAGAATTTGAGCGTAGAAATTTTGTAAAGAGAAATCTCATCTCCGAAATTAGCTATATATAAGTTGTGAGCACAGACATGTGTCAAGGTTAGAGCGGCCGACTCCTTCAAAAATGGACGGCTAAGATCGACCTCGAAAGTCAAACCAACTGCACAGGAAGAGAAGAATTATCTCCCCAATCGAAATGCCTCTCAGCTTGGAAGTCAAAGCGACGATGGTGCATCATATCCATTGACGTTAGGAGATCACTTCAACAGTCGCACGTTACTTTCCTAATAAATGCGCCTCGAGAGTCGCTGACTGACAACTCTTCAAATTTCACCCGTACTCAAAGGAGCTACTATATTAGCCAAAAAATAACTTAGTGTTAATACGAGTCGCCGTGCGGGCACCTTTGATCGTGGAATTATCAAAGGTGAGTTGAGAAGAAAATAACAAGAACACAAGAGTAATTCAGTATGGCAAAGGAAAATACCTTCTCTAGATTATGAAAATCAAGTAACTTACAATCTCTCACAATCTCACTAGAATTGAAGAACAATCTCTCTCTCAATTCTCCAAGTACAATCTAATCTCTCTTGATTATTTTAAAACCCTAAAACAATCCCTTTTATATGTGGAACAATGTGGATGGCAAAGTGGTGAATAACCAAGCCTAAACCCCATTGGATAACGTGCAGACAGAAACCCAAACGAACCAGGAAACCATCGATGAGTGGACTCATGACTGAGATGAGTCGACTCGTCCGAAACTGGACAAAACACAAAACTAGAAATGAGTCGACTCATGACTGAGATGAGTCAACTCGTAAGAGACTGGTGACAAACGGCTGAGTTTCATGAGTCGACCTATGACAGGCATGAGTCGACTCAACCTGATGAGTCGACTCATTACTGTTATGAGTCGACTCACGGGCTGAAAACTGGATGCTTTGATCTTTCGATTCGCCATCTCGTTCCACGCTTCAACCTACGTTCCACTATGCTATTTTGCACCTCTATTCTTAAGCTATCATGAAAATCATCTATCCTCAATCTCCCATGAGGATCGCTAAGTTTTGAAGAGAAGATACATCCGTATTATGGGTCCCCCCTTTAGAAACTTGAAGTCCCGTTCAAGTTAGAACTTCAGCTGAGGAAACGCGTGCGCTCCTCCTTCCCTGTTGAACCACTTAGCCTTACTAGGAACCTAACCTTGACATCCAATGAGAAACGACTCCTTCGTCCCCCGCCTTGTTGTGGTCATCTTCCGCTCCAAAATGTAATTTTTTTTAGCAGCTCTTCCCTATCAAACCACAAGTCTTCAACATGTGGTAAAATCACCTTGTCATCACCTTCATCATCCAGCAATGGAAGCTCGAAAACCTTCAAATACTCGGCATTGATCATCGAATACATGCCTAATTAAGTGGCAAATCCAGCCTGAAAGCGTTATCACCAATCTAATCAAGAATCCGAAACGGACCATATCGTATAGGTTTTAACTTCTTCCCTTCTCCCTTTAGCCTCTCTTTACTCAATTTTAGCCATACCATATCACCTATGCTAAAGTTATAAGGAACCCGATGCTGATCATGCTTCGCCTTGTACTTGGCTTGTGATTTCTTCAATTATGCTTTCACTGTGGCATGAATATGTGCAATCTTCTCCAAAAATCGCTGAGCTCGTTGCCTTTCACTCTCTTCCTTGTCGTTGACCGTAGCTTCACTTGAAAACATGAGATCGAACGGACTCGGAGATAAAAATCCATAACAAGTCTCAAACAATGATTTCCCCGAAGATCCATGAATAGCCCGATTAAACGCAAACTGAAGATATGGTAAACTCTCATCCTAAGTCTTAGGATGCCTGGAATTATATCCTCTTAACATGTGCATCATAGTCCGATTAACTACTTCTGTTTGTCCATCTATTTGTGGATGGAATGCCGTGCTCTTCTTCAACCTAGTGTCCATCAAGCTCCACAAAGAATCCCAAAAATGTCTGAGAAACCGGCTATCTCGATCAGAAATAATCAAATTCGGTAACCAAAAGTGCTTCCACACATGCTCAAAGAACAATTGCGCTGCACCCACTCCTATCACGGTCTTCTTACAAGGAATCAAGATCACCATCTTACTAAACGGGTCTGTTCGTGGGAAAAATCGTTGCTTTCTTCATTGATTCCATCGCACTCTTAGTAATAGTTTATCGATTACAAAGATCCGGTCTTTTTATAAGATCCGGTTACAACGAAATCAAATAAAAAAGAAATAAAAATTACAACTTTTTTCTTGTTTGTCGAACAAATCACGAGCTCCTGTTTTACGGTCACTCGCTTGCGTGGGTTATTTGCCTGCGCCGGGGTTTATCCGTGGACCACCGCGCGATCTAGATCCGATCAGATCTACGCAGTACGACGGGTATTATTTCACCAAGAAAATAATAGTCGGGGGGAATTAGTTCACCAAGGAAATAATCGCCCGATTCTCGGGATCAAAGACCGAGCTTTGATCCGGAGGATGACCGCGTAGATCTGAGATCCGATCCCTCTCGAACTCTTGCCTTATTTGGCGTTGACGATCGCTGAGAATTAGATCTGAAGATTTAGTCCAAGTCTTCGAGGCTCCGACGATTCGAGGTTGAGTTCTCAATTCAGCAGAGTTTTCTCTCAAGAGTCAAAAGTCCTTTCAAATGAGCCACACCTCTCCTATTTATAGGCACTCTTCACTGTGCCCGGGCACAGGTGGCCGAACCACCTAGCCACCCTGAGGTGGCTCGGCCTTGGCCGAGCCACCAAGAGGTGGCTCGGTTTCGGCCGAGCCTCTCTTGGTGTTGGTTCTTCCTGCCGTTTTTCGGCTCTGTAGTTGACTTATCCGGACTTCATTCGTTGACCTGATTTGGCAGTAAATCCAGATCTTGATTTGGCAGTAAATCCGCTTTTGAGTTCGAGTCCGAAACTGACCTTGATTCGATCTTGATTCGTTCGAGTCCGCTCTTGGTTGAATGACTCGTTGATTTCTCGACCCGTTAGCTTGCGTATGGTTCATTAACCTCATCGTTTCGTTAACCCGCTTCATCGTGTCTCATTTAGCTTTGAACACGCTTGGATATATCGTCCGATGGTTCGTTGATTTTGTCAAATCACCATACCGAGCTGTGTTAAGGGACCTATAAGCAGTTTTATACGCCTACAGATACCCCCTCCAAAGTTTTCCAGCCTCGTTCTTTTATAGAAGAGTCTGGAATACTTTGGATATGATTGTCCCAACCATCAATCAGTGTAACGGGGCCTTGGAATGGCTTCTGTTCTTGATTCCTTCAATCCTCCAGGCTATTCGGTACTTTGTCGAATGCTTGAAAGGGTTCCGGTGCTGCATTTATTGTCTGACCATTGTCGGAATTTTGAACTTGAAGTCAATTCCTGATTTTTTGATCCTTTAGCTCGTGTTGGTTGCTTCAACATAGAATTGATCATCGATTGGTATTTGCAACACGTTGTTCGGCGTTTGAGCTTCATTGTAACGCGTTGTCCGGCGTTTGACACAGTTTATACTCGTACGTCTATTGGAGTCTACACAGTTTAAGCTCTTAAGGAGTTGGAGCTGGGAGGTCTAGTTTATACTCATACACTCCTGGGAGTTATGTTGAGTTATCCTTAAAAATATTTAAAAAAAATATTCTCCAGAAACTTCTCAACAAAAAATAGGGAATAGTTTATACTCGTATACCTCATTGGAGTAATTTTTAGGTTCGAATGATTTGAACCGGCTTGATAATGACCCAAAAAAGGTAGTAATTAGGCTCAAAAGTCCTTCCAACCCTTCCAAATATATGAGAGAGGGGTGAATAAATGAGGGACTGAACCGTAGGTTGATCTGAAGTCGTTTCGATGCTCGATTCAGCTTCAATTTGAATTCTGGTTCAAATCTGGTTCAAACTGGTTCAAACTGGTTCAATCTGGTTCAACCTGGTTCAAGATTGGTTCAAGACTGGTTCAGGATAGGTTCAGTCTGGTCTGGTCTGGTTCAGACTGGTTTGGTCTGTTTCAGACTGGTTTGAACTGATTTGGTCTGATCTGGTCTGGTTCAGTCAGTTCTGGTCTGGTTCAAGGCTGGTTCACCTCTATAAAAACCTCTCTTTTCTCCTCTCTAGGGCCGGCCCCCCCTTGCCTCTTTTTTTGGTTTTCTCTTCCCTCGAGCATCTTTTCTCCTTCAAACCTTGAAATTTATCTTAGATCTAGGTTTCCTTTTGATCTTAGACCAAAAAATCCTTTAAAACTTCCATATTTAAAGTTTCTCTCAGGCCCCTCGAGCACGTGGTTTGAGCTCTTTTCAAGATCTAATTTTTTTGTCGGATCCTCGAGCTTTTCTTTAGGTAAATCCTCCATAATTTTGGCATATTTCATGTTTAATTTAGTACATGAATTTGTGGGATTGCATATGAGGGTTAGGGTTTATGATTTGACGCCTCGAGTTCATCTTTCAGGGGGTAAAATTTAGAGATCTGAGGAGTTTTTTATAAAAACTAGGGGATAAAATTTTAGGGTTAGAGTTTATTACCCTAACTAAAATTTTATTTGTATCTGACCCCTTGATTTACTCTGCAGATCACCATGTCGCATATGAGAGGCCAGTCCCCTACTGCGTCGGTTGATGGCGTGCTTCCCTCGTATGCTGGTGAGCTCTTTTTTTTAGCGTATTTGTAGATTATTCCTTTATCCCCATTTTGTTCTCCTTGGTGAGACAATCGGGAAGAGCCTTGATTCTCCTTAGTGAGGATCGACGCTTTAAAGATGGGTTTTGCTTGGTCAAAACCATATCTCAAAATTAATAAAGGGGGCGTTTTGACGCTGCATTGTACCTTATAAGGTAGGGATATGTTCTTGATATATCCTACTTTATAAGTGCAAAATGTGGCCAAATCGTCTCGCCCTTTATAAGGCAGTGACTCTATCTTACCCATTTGTAAGATGAGTTCAACTTCCTTTTATAATTGAGACTAACACACAATTAATTGCTTGTTTTCAGTGGAATATCCCTCTGGAGCGTTCCCCTCTCATGCAGTGAACGGGCATCGTGACGAGTATTATTCGACGTCCGATGATTTTTCGCCTATTCCGCTCACCTTTCAGTTTGCTCCGGGCACGTCGACGGAGGTTGCCCAAGTGGTGAAGGAAGGTGGACATCGAGCCCTTCGACAGTTGATCACGGATGCGCCTTTCGTGAAGGATGCCAGCTCTGTTCAGTCTCTCAGGAAGACTGACTTTTTATTTGGCGACTCCGTCAGAGATCGGCCTGATGCAGTGTTCATTGACGCCGAGCAGTGGCTTCATAAAAATGGCGTTGGTTTCCTATATTTGCCGAAGATTCCTCGACACTGCTCGTTGACTGAGCTCAGGCGTCAAGCTGTTACACGGGAGATGTCGTGGCGCTTGACAGAGGAGCATGAAAGTGTTCACTGTGGATATATCACCCATCAGGCAACTCTAGGTTCGAGCAGGAGCCATATCGTTGGATTGCGTCCTGGAGTATTAGGGCCGGATGCACCGGCCCGTAATGAATTTCTTTCTTCTGCTTCTACTTTGAGGAATCGCCTCGCTGCCTTAGGATGGGAGATGCCTGCGACGCGCCACAGATTCTATGGCTGGGTCCATTCTTTGGACAAGTTCTGGTGGGCTCGTATGACAAAGTATGTCCTAAGCCGATGGAGTGAGGAGTTGCACGCTTGTGGCCTGTATGCCGCCATTCGTTCCACCATGTATGGCTTACATGTCAGTGCGAAGCATTTCTTTGCTTTGTACGAGCTCTATAACCCGGACTCGAACACTTTTTTGACTAAGCACGGAGAGTTGGGCTTGGCTCTTCATGAGATGCACAAGATTTCTAGTCTGCCTATGGGTCAGATGCTATATCAGGAATACTTTCCCTCCAATCATGAATTGAGTCGGCTGAAGGATCGCATGCCCGACCGCTACGAGACTTTATGGGATCTCACATGTCACTACCACATAGCTTTGGCGCAGTCTGAGCCTTTAGCGAAGAGGACTAAGTCACATGTGAGTCTGAAGCAGTTTGCGTGCTATTTGTTCAGGAATCTAGAGAGTCATTCTGGCGAGGCTATTTGCGAACGGGCAACACTTACTCCTTCAGAGGTTAATGGTCTATTGAAGAAGATTGACGCTCACTCTTATACAATTAGCAGTCCCGATGGTGGCTTTCCTGCAGGGACCAAGTTTAAATCGTTCTTATGGCATGCAACCGCATCGATTCAGCCGATGACCCTTCTCGCCGGTTATCTTGCTATCTGGTTGAAGAAATGCGTGGTCCCGTATCAGTCCAGTGACATTATGCCATTGGAAGTGCTCTACCCAGCGGTTCAGCTTGCCTATAAGAAGGAACTTTTGCTTCTTCCGGTGATGGTAGCTAACATTCATCGAGGGCTTCGACAGATTTCTAGTACTTTCACACAGAAAGAAGATGAACCATCGGCTAAGATTCCTCTTTCTAAGGTGGAGCTCCCATACACTTATTTGATGGCTTGGTTCGTTCTTCATCGCCCTGATATGATGTCGGTACCTAGCACCGCAGACCATTCTGTTCCCCTACTACAGTTGCTTGAGCATGGCAGGTGGGAGGGGCGAGGATTCTCTGATATCAGAAAGCAGCTACAGGTTCATAAGTGTTGGGCATTTTCCACTTGCTTTTCGCAGTTCTTCAGCCGATATGGCGAGTGTTTGACTGATGAGGAGAGGCTGAAGGAGTACCGGACTCATTTAGATGTCGGCTGCTTTAACTGGCTAATGAATATTAGGCCAGGTTATTTGACTTTCCGGGTGAGGAATTAGTGTTTCATTGAGCCATATCTACCCTGCCGATTCGCCCACCAGTTTGGTTATGATCAGCTTTATGTCGGGAATCCACGTCAGCAACCTCGGACCCATGGCGGTTTGGTGGATGGTCTCCGAGCATGGTTGTGGACCGTGACGGGTTGCACTGGTGCTAAGTTTAGTCTCC
The DNA here is from genome assembly GCA_022839385.1 of Asparagus kiusianus. NCBI lineage: Eukaryota > Viridiplantae > Streptophyta > Magnoliopsida > Asparagales > Asparagaceae > Asparagus > Asparagus kiusianus. The sequence goes on along the minus strand of BQKN01064491.1, from coordinate 354,034 downwards.
CGAGTGCTGAGCGGCAGTTGAATCTCACTTTCTTAAGCTGCAGGTGGTTGTTAGCAGCTAATAAAACTGTCCCCGTGAAGCCGATTGCAGAGCTAGTGGCCGAGGAAGCTTCTCAGGCTGATTCTCGTGTGATTTGGGAAAATGCTCGGTCGCAGAGGGCACGGAGCAAGACTCGTCGGATCGACGAAGAGGGAACAAAAACCTTTAATTCTGCTGAAGAGACCTCAGGCGAAGATCCTGAAGATTACGAGGGAGACTTCGAGCAAAGTTAGTCACCCATCTCTTCTCTCTGTCCTCCAGAATTATTAGTTTTAACAACTGTTTGATGTTTCAGGGACAGTGGCTGATGAAGAAGAAGAATTCCATCCTTTTACTCAGGCGAGACCTCCGATTGTTGTCCCAGCTGCTAGGCGGAAAAGACTAGCCCACAAGCCGCGTGCAGATCCACGAGCACCTGAGGTGGATTTGGCTGGTGATGATCCGGCTAGCGACGGAGGTAACATCTACCCTATAGACCTTCTTCTTGATCATTCAGAACTTTGAGCTTATGTTTTTTCCTCTTTATATAGGCCGGCGTAAGGAAGGCGAGATGAGTCCTGGTTCTACTCCTCATGACTTTGCATTTTCTGGTGAGCCTGACTCACCACATCAGGTAGAAAAGCCTGCAGAAGTTGCCGACGCCGGGGAGACTATCAATGTAGGACCCGATTCAGTGAATCCAGGTACATCTACTATTGATAATATATTCTTTAGATGAATGATTCAGAATTCATGCCTCCCTTAATTGTCTCTATGCTTCTTGCCCCTTTTTTTTAGATAAATTGCAGGGGGCAACCGCGGACTTTGGGGGTAAAGAGGCTAATACGTCTGTAAGAGGTAACTCATTTCCCTTGGTTGTAGTCTCTTTACTTTTTCTCTCGCATTTATATTTCCTTGTATCAGATTTTTTGACTGATGATTTTGATGAGGAGGGTTTGCTTGTGGACACTCCCATGCTCCACTTCATGTATGGCTCTCCTCAGATTGATGACCAAATGCCTGGATACATGTTTCCTGAATCTACATTCCCCAAGAATTCCGAGGATGGTACTCTTGAAGGTACATGCCTTTTCTCAGGTTAATTATAGGACTAGCCGTTTTGTGACTAATGCAACTATAATGTGATGAATCTGAAAATTCCATTCCGTGCTTAACAGAGGCTTTTGTTGGGACTGATCCTGTTGAGCCGGCTGTGAGACCAACTATATCAGTTGATGCATCAACAGCGGTTACATCTCCACCACCCCCAGTGACTCAAGAGGGTATGGATTAAGCAACTGAGAATGTTATTTATTTCCTCCTCAAGGCCTTTTTGACGGATTTCTCCTTCTTTGTGTAGGGGCTTCTTCTCGGCTTCATGTCCTTGTGAAGGAGTTGTTGTCAGACAACGATCCTGAGAAGATCGTCATCTGCATAGAAGTTCGCTCCTTCTTCTCCTTCGTGAACACTATGATCGGCAAGCTCTTCCACGGCGGACTCTTCCTTCGCCAATTCAAGCCTTTCCTTGATCCCAGAATCAATTCGATAAGGGAAGCAGGATATCCAGATCTGGCGAATGCTATAGTTGATGACCTTGATTGCCTAGAGCATGAGCTTCAGATACTTCGTGAGCTTCGAGATGCAGGTGCCTCTTCATTTATTGCTGCCGAGTTGGATACTCGCTTACAGACATGGTGCGAAACTCGAGTCCTTGCTGAGTTCGAGCTTCAGGTGTAGCGGGATCGGGTAGATCGAGTTGAGACCAACCTTGCTGCTAGATCATCTTCACTTACCGAGCTTGACATTTCTATTACCTCTTGTGAGACCGAGATAAAACAGCTCAGAAGAGAACTTCGTGAGAAAGAGGAGACCTTGAGTATTCTTCAGATGACGAAGGTACAGGATCAGCAAGCCCACATGACCTTATCTGAGGAGTTGAAGCCCATGAAGCAGAAGCTGGTCGAGACAGAGGAGGTTGCTGTGAAGACTTGAACCACCACTGAAGAATCCCTCAGAGCTGAATTGGAGGATGAGCTTAGGCAGGCTTATGATGAGAAGCTGTCTAAGCTTAGTCAGCAGATTTTTAGCCATGGGCTTGATGTATGATTCCTTTTGTTGGATGTTTTAACTTTTGATCCTCTGAGCGAACACGGTTTTTATCTTTATTTTTATTATGATTCCTCATTCTGTTTGAAATGATTGACCATAATACTCATAGGATTTTTGGCAAACCCTCAGCCCTCAACGGATTTGACAAGCCTTTATCGACTACCGTTTGAGTCGGGCTAGCACGCGGATTGTCCAAATCCGTTCCGCGTGTGACGTTGCGCTAAAGGAATGAACTCCCTTAGACTTTGTGCTATGATGTCGAATACATAGGCTTTACCATTTGTTACGGGAATAGGTTACCCGACGACGCGTGTTAGGCGTTGACTTTAGGATTTTTGGCTAACCCCCAGCCCTTAACGGATTTGATTAGCCTTTACCGACTACCGTTTGAGTCGGGCTAGCATGCGGATTGTCTAAATCTGTTCCGCATGTGATGTTGTGCTAACGGAATGAACTCCCTTAGACTCCTTGCTACGACTTTGAATACGTAGACTTCGCCATTGTTACGGGAATAAGCTACCCGGCAGCGTGTATTAGACGCTGACTTATCCTTACTTAAGTTTCAGGATAGGATACCCCAGAATCGAACTCTGGTGTCTTTCTTCTACGGAGAAAGACTAAACCGGCGACGCGTGTTAGGCGTCGGCATATCCTTTCTTAGGATTCAGGATGAAATTCCCCGTGCGTGTAAGGCATGGATTTTGGTGTTATTAATAACAACCTGCCATAATGTTGAATATGTGGGCGAGTGTTCTTTTTAACGGTTAAGAACTAACCGGCAGCGCATGTTAGGCGCAGACTTATCCCTGCTTAGGTTTCAGGATAGAATACCCCAGAATCGAACTCTGGTGTCTTTTCCTATGGAGAAAGACTAAACCGGCAGCGCGTGTTAGGCGTCGGCATATCCTTTCTTAGGATTCAGGATGAAATTCCCCGTGCGTGTAAGGCATGGATTTTGGTGTTATTAATAACAACCTGCCACAATGTTGAATATGTGGGCGAATGTTCTTTTTAACGGTTAAGAACTAACCGGTAGCGCGTGTTAGGCGCAGACTTATCCCTGCTTAGGTTTTAGGATAGAATACCCTAGAATCGAACTCTGGTGTCTTTTCCTACGGAAAAAGACTAAACCGGCAGCGCGTGTTAGGCGTTGACTTATCCCTGCTTAGGATTCAGGATAAACTTCCTAGGATGAATCCTAAATTCTTGGAAAAAGATTGGTGTTGGAAGGAAGAATTTTATATTCTATTCCCCGAACAAGAAAGGAAGAATTTTATATTCTATTCCTTGATTCTGGAAAGGAAGAATTTTATATTCTATTTCCAGTGCAAGAAAGAAACTAGAAGTGGGATCTCCACTCCGAGAATCCGAAAGATCTAAATAAGCTTACCTTTTATAGGATTAGTTATCTAGAGGAGTTTTTCGTTTATCGAAATAAAATTTCAACTTTGGTTATAACCATGAAGAGGTTTAACCAAAGAGAAAAGAGGGGAGCTCTTTCGTTTATCGAAAAGAAACTCTGAATTGAAAATGGGCCTCTTGTTCGTGGAAAGAATCAAGAGGGGAATTTGTTGGTGGTTTAGACCAGAAAGACAGTTTTGGTGGATTCACTGTCAATTGAAATTGATCAGTGAGGAATTTTGGTGGTGAAAATGATTTTGGGTTATCCTCTAGAATATTAAGTGTAATATTCTTCAAGGAACTTCCCGATAAATGGGTTATCCTGAATATACTAGGGATAATACTTTTTCAGGAACTTCCCATTTATTGGCATTAATTACCTGACGCCTTCTAGAGAAATGAGGCGATATGCGCCGTTTGAGTAGACTGTGTCTATCACAAACGGTCCTTCCCATTTGGGTTCAAACTTTCCCTTCTTCTTGGAATTGAGGATTATCGGTCGGCGAGCAACGAGGACCAGATCTTCTTCCTTGAATTTTCAAACAACAAGAGGTCAGTAAAAGGGATCTCTGCCTGAATTTTCAGTTTTTGTATCCTTTGATGCATCCTAGCGTGAGTTTGGGAGGCTGATTAAGTTGCTCTTCATATCATTTTGTTGTTGTTTTCTAGTCATTATGTATGCACGAAATTTGGTTTAGTTACCTACAGATCTTAGTTACTTTCAACAGTAGAATAATGTAAAGACTAAAGAGAAGAAATTAGAGTATAACTTGTAGGTTGTTTTCATTTATTGTGCTTTGGTATTATTAGGGCTCAAAGGAAAATATTGAAAGGCCTTCTCTATTTTATAGGAAAGTGATAAAGTCTCCAGGTCGAGGAAAACGCTTAAATTGACAGATCGGAGTTCCTCAGCATCAGCAAGAAGTCCAGGTTCTACTGGCTTGAATGGCATATGTTATCTATCTTTTTTTTTTCTCAACTCAAGAGAAAGTGGTAATTGGACTTGACTACTAATTCACATATATTTTCATATGACTGCTGAAATGGGGTCCCCTTGTATGTCTAGTCTTTTACATTTGTTAAATCTTCAGTTTTAGTTGGAGAAATATTTTGCTATGAACAAAATTGTTTAGTTAACGAATATTTGTAATGAGTATAAGATTCACATCATTACCTTGCATTCACGTCATTCTTGCATCTCAAACCCTACTATGTTGGGACTTATACTACTTGTTTAATGACTGCACTATGAAACAACAGTCCTGCCCATGGTTTCAAGTGTATACATTTACTTTGTTATGCACTCATTTATCATTTCCTCCATTGCAGTGATTCGGAAGCATCTGAGGAGGAGTTAGATATTAATTCAACTCAAAGTTTTTTGATGCACAAAAATAGCTTGGAAGAAGGTACTCTTTTTGAACTTGAAAGGGAGCACCAACAAAAAGTCAAGGTATGTAATGGAAGACTTGTGAGAAGAACCAGTAGCCAGTTAAAACTGTGTGCACCTATTATTGACCTGATTGTTCAGGATGATGTCAGGTTGGAAAAATCTTTTTGGTAACTTATACATCTTTACTTGCATAGCTCTGTGGGGTTTTTTTATAGATGTACTGGAAGACTTGTATACTAGGCAATTTTTTTAACTGAATTTGTCATGGTAAGCTTTTGTACAGGTCTAGTTTCTATATTTTTACAGAGGATGCGTTGCTTCATCATGTTGATATCTTCCTTGATCCAAGTTCTTGCATTTATCAAGTTCCAACTTCAAGTAGATTCTTAACAGACAAGAAGCAGTTCCCTCACAAAGTGTTATGTTTGTACTTCCATTCAAGTCTTTCTTTTGGTGTGCTGGTTGGTGCTTCTAGGCTCTCGGAAAATTCTAGTGATGAGTCTGGAAAATTCTAGTGATGATTCTGTGAAGTTCATGTAATGTGAACACTTTTAACTTCTCATGAACCTGGATGCGTCTTTCCTTTGGTTGAAATGTCATATGCAGTTATTGCCCCAGCATTTATTGGCTTCTTTTTTTATAACCAAAATCTTACTTATACTATCTTATCTTGATGAATGGATATTGTATTCATTTTTTTCAGTCAGGAAAGTAGTTGTTGTGTATTTTAACCCTACAGATTAGACCATTGGGCTTTCGAGCCATTTAATAGCTACAATGTTGTTTAATCTATGCATATGAAACGATCAGTCTATGACTGAGCAGATTTGATGTTGACGAGCTATGGGCAATCACAGTTAAGGGTAGTGCTTTTCTGTGGCATCAAGTCCGTTGCATGGTTGCAGTGCTATTTATGATTGGTCGAGGCCTTGAATCTCCTGATGTAAGTACATAAAGTCTTATCATATTGCTCAATTTATTTGCATGTTCAACACAATATATAACCTGCTGAAACAATATTATCCATATCCAGTACAAGTAATAATTTTTTTTGCCATCTTGCTAATTGGTTTTCTTGACATCACTTTAGCATGATACAACTGGATGTTAATGAGTGTCACAAGAAACTCAGGTGATACTCCATTATTTGCAAAGGTCACCCACTTTTCTTGCACTAGCCAAATGACATGTTAAGACTAGATTGTTCTGAGACATAGCCTAGTACCATTTGGAGTTGCATTTATCTGCTAATTAACTTGAGAAGTTGGTTTTCAGTTTAGATCTTCTATTTATGAGCATCTTCTTTTAAATTGTTTCTGATGTAGGTAGTTGATGTGCTACTGGATATTGAAATGACTCCAAGAAAACCTCAATACACCATGGCACCCGAACTCCCATTGATTCTACAGTTTTGCGAATTTAAATATGTCAACTTTATTTGCTCCTCAGGTAATGTTTCAGAAGTTGTATGTGTGTTGACGTAAAATAAGGTGTCACTTTTTTGTGCCTAGACTCACATTTCACATACTCCGAAAAGGGACCCTTGCCTCCATTGGTACTGTTCGACCAGGGTGATAAGATGTACCAGTGATAGTAGCATTTAAGTTTTGTGAATCTTAGCTTTCTGATAGCATGCCCTTTTCTTTCTTGTATATTATGCTAGCTTAAGGTTGTGTGACATAGTTTAGCGTGTGAATGCCTATTATGTACTTGTGTCAATACTCGTCATGTTTTAAACATTGATTCCTGGAGCAGACACTTCTCACATATCAACTTTAAAACATTTTATTTACTGATAAGGTGCATTTATGGTGCTTCCCAAAACACTTATTTCATACTCAAAACTTTTTTCTTGCATTTGTACTGAATGGCTATTTTTAGTGGAAATGTTTTTTTTTTTGGTCAATGAAAAATTTTATTCATAAACCAAAATGTGAAATATGAGTACATCAAAGACATTCTAGTGATAACTGGAAGAAACAACTATCTTGTTTTTTTACATTTGCTCAATTCTTTCCTTTATGTGGATGGGAATATCATCATTTAGAACTTTAGAAAGAATTAGAAACTTCACTGTCTTAAACACAAAATCAGCTTCCTTCTTGTTGAAAAATTCTTTGGTTCCTTTCTTTCCATATAGCATAGACTGTGACTGACAGTGCCAATCTCTTAAGCTTCATCATGAAACCCTTTCCTTTTAGTTTCTCACTGTACCATTGAATAACACTTTCCCAGTTGCAAGATTTCCACTTGAAATTCATCCATTCCATAGTTCTGTTCCAGATAGCTGCAGAGAATTTACATTCAAAGAAAAGATGCCCAATGTTTTCATGCTTTTGATGAGTGCATAGAACACATGTGTTAGTGTCAAGGATCCCCAAGTGACACAACCTGGCTTTTGTTAACAGTCTAGATTGAACAGCAAGCCAAAGTATAAATGAGTGTTTAGGATACATCCATCCATCCCAAATTGTTCTAGACCAAACAACAGGTGCATTACGCTGTATGATTTCATTATAGATAGAAGAAATCTGAATTTTACCTCCAGAACAGCAACTTGTGATGATATTCTGCACATTTGAGATATTTCCAAACTTGGATATCATTTTATCTCTCACTTTAAGTATTTGCTTCCACATCCATGAATCGTTCAATTTAATTTGCACTTGCCAGATGTTTGACTGTTTTAAGTAATGCCCATGGATCCATTTGATCCATAATAGATCCTTCTTTAGGTGTATCATCCAAAGGAGCTTCATAGCCGCTGCAATATTCCAGGCTTTAGCAGAGAAAATCCCCAAACCCCCATGCTCTTTACGTTGACATACTGCAGCCCATGATATCAGATGTATTTTATGATTCCACAAGAAATCAGAACAGAGATTATCAATTTTTTCCAGGACTTTAACTGGGAGAACATAGTTGCTAGTCCAGTAGAGTTGAATACCCAGAATGACAGTTTTAATTAGCTGTAATCTTGCTGCATAGGATAAAGCTTTCTTCTTTTGCCAGTTTTGAAACTGAGTAGAGATCTTATTAATCAATGGATAACAGTCCATATAAGACGGTCTCTTAGAGATTAGTGGTACTCCTAAGTATCTCACAGGGAGTATTCCTTCAGAGAAGTTAAGGAGAGCACAGATTTGAGCTTTTAGATCATCTCCAATCCCACTCATGTAAATAGAACATTTGTTAGGATTAGTTTCTAATCCAGACACACAGCTGAAATCTGAAAGGCACTCTTTCAATTTTGCAATAGAGTATAGATCAGCTTTACAGAAAAGTAACAGATCATCAGCAAAGAATAGGTGGGAAATTTTCAGCCTTGAACACTTTGGATGATATTTGAACAGTCTATCTTCTTTGAGCATGCATAATCTTCTCGAAAGATATTCTATTCCTAAAACAAAGAGGTATGGAGAAAGAGGATCTCCTTGTCTTAAACCTCTAGCTCCCTCAAAGTAGCCATGAAATGTGCCATTTAAAGATAGGGAATATTTAGGAGTACTAATGCATTGCATGATCCACTTAATCATGTTCTTTGGAAAGCCTAAATCAGTGAGCATATCTTCAATAAATTTCCAATTTATAGTATCAAATGCTTTCCTTAAGTCAATGTTGAGAATAGCTCTTGGAGTTGTAGACTTCCTGCCATAGTGTTTGATCAACTCATGAGATAGAAGGATGTTACTAGATATAGCCCTTCCTTTAACAAAGACACTTTGAGCCTCATTAATCAGATAACCCATAACCCCCTGAATCCTGGTTGCAATGACTTTCGAGATGATTTTATAAACAATATTACAACAAGATATAGGTCTATAGTCTGAAGGAGATTTGGGGTTAATGATCTTAGGAACCAAGGTGATAGAAGTACTATTTAGAGCTCCAAGAAGCTTACCAGATTTGAAAAATTCCTCAACAGCAAGCATAAGGTCATCTTTGATCAAATTCCAGGTTGCTTTGAAAAAGAGAGCAGTGTAACCATCAGGACCAGGAGCTTTTTCATTATCCATAGAAAATAGTGCTTGTTTAATCTCTACCCTTGAAACAGGTATACTCAGACTTTTTGCTTGATCTGTTGAGATAACAGGCCCTTTAGCTATCATATCATGATTAATCTCTCACAAGAATCAGTGTGTCCCAGGAGGTTTTTGAAGTAAGTAATGAATTCCATTGTGATGTCAGGCATATCAATAAGTCTTATTCCATTTTCAGAATATATTGACAAGATCCTATTCTGATGTCTTTTTGTCTTCATAACAGAATGAAAGAATTTAGAACACTTATCTCCATGAAGACTCCATTTGATGTTAGCTTTTTGCCTGTAAAAGGAAGCTTCAAAATCAATCAACCTGGCATAAGTACTCAGACATGTTTTCTCCTTTGCTATCAGATCAGAATTGAAAGGAGCATTAGCTAAGTGTTGTTGAATCACAGATAGTTCTTCTCTGGCTCTTATAACTTGCTCACTGATACTCATAAAGTGTCTTTTATTCAACTCTTTTAAAATTGGTTTGAGATTTTTCAGCTTTGAAACCAGTTTATACATGTAATAGCCCCTGAGATCTTGATCCCAAACAGTTTTAACTTTTGTGTTGAAATCAGGATGCTTAATCCACATGGAAAAGAATTTGAATGGTTTCTTTCGGCCTCCATTAATTTCATCATCACCAATGGTCACTAAACCTGGAGAATGATCAGAAAAATTTGGTACTAAAAAATCAACTTGACTGGAGGTATATTTTTAGTGGAAATGTTGGCAAGATAACATATACATATACACACCCATAGAAGTATACATGTAAGTATATATAAAAACACTAGTCTTTTAGTTAAGGAATTGCCATGCCAGAATTTGTCTTGTCTCATGTACATACTGTGTTTCTTAGGTTGCTTGAGATATGCATTCTTCAATATTTAGTTCAATGATAGCGTTTAAATGGTTGTTGTCCAATGGTCACAGAATCAAAACTCTGTTTATGTGACAAGTAAAACTTGCATTCCGTTATTTCTACAATAGCTGTTTCTCTTTTAGTTTGAAACTCTACGATGCTTTTCCTTGAATCTTGTTCTGTTATTTCTAAGGCTGAAGTTTTTTAATCCTGAATTCTCAACAGGGGTTTTACGTTAGGTAACATAAGCACATTCTGTTGTGGTCTCTTTTTATTTGGAACGAGATGATTGAACAATGTACTAGTAATTTTTCTCTTGCAACTACCCCCTCTTCCCGAATTGTTTTATTTTGAATGCTGCAGTTTTAAGTACAATTTCAATGATGTATCAGTTACATATTACTTTAACATACACGTTGATTTATATATTCTCCTCAGTGTAATTGGTTCAATCTTCAATGTAAAGGGACACACATAATTAAAATTACTTTTTCTAGTGTTTTAGTAATATTGGATCCTAGACTCTGCATATTCAGTTACATATTACAGATAATTTATTTGCATGAGGAATCCAGGCAACTTAATTTGCTACACTAAGAAAACTCATGAACAGGGGCTGAAGCTATGTATGCTGACCTGGGCTACTTCAGTGTTAGAGCTATTCAGGTACTTGTGCTTTTATTCTTTGAATATAAAATCATGCATTTCTTTCATTCAACAAGTAATTTATAAATTGTTGAAGCTTCTATTACCTGTTACCTTGTATTTATGTAGTAGGACATAATATTATTGAAGCTTCTATTACCTGTTAACTTTTTTACAAAGCAAGCATGAACTTGTTTACAAAGCAGCAACCAAGAGTACACACCACATCCTTTTTGCTTATCCACATTCTCTGTGTTTCAGCCATGGTTTTAGCCTTCGAGACTTGTTTACAAAGCCTGCTACCTTGCTATATGGTTTACAAAACCTGCTATCAATCTAAACAAATGAAGTGTGGCACATGTGAACACATATCATTCATTAGGTGTAACACAGCCATGGTTTATAAAACCTGCTTTTCTATCTGATTGGTTATATGACTGGTGCTTTGACAAGTTGTTCTAACATGTCTATGGGCTGAAAATACTACCTGACTGTGTATTTGTTTCAGTTTTGACTTTGGCTAGAGTTTGTGAGCCCCAAATGTGGTTTTTACAATTGGTTTTAGTTTTGAAGAATGGCTGAAAATACTGTTCTCTTGGTTTTAGTTTTTGAAGCTGCAGTTTTCAAAGCTCTGTTCTCTTGATTTTAGAACACTATTGCATGTTATTCCTTCTCTATAAACTGGCAGGTTTGTAGTGTTGGCTATCCATGTTTTCAGATCCCAGTTATGGGCGTGGTGCTTATTTTCAAATCCTGGTTATGGGAATATATTGCCTTGGTTCTTGGTTTCACATCCTGATGCCTTGGTTGTTAGACTAATTATGTGTTGTTGTTTTCTGTTTTGTGTCCATATATTCATGGCTCTAGGATCTCATTATTGGTGGTGTTAATTTTTGTTTTTGCAGCAGTACAAGTACTCAATTGCTGAAGATGATGAGTCTCCCAAGTCATATGTAATGTAGCAAAGTTAATTAGTTTTTGTTGTTCTGTGTACTATGGTTAATTTCTTGTACTCCATGTTGGAATATCCAAAGATTAGTATTTGTTTGTTGGCACATTTGTATTGACTCTTTTTGTATGCTACAACTTGGTTATGTATCAGTTTGAACCTTTAAATAAAATATTTGCTTTTATGGTTGTCATAATTGGAAGCTATTTCTAGTTCAACCTCAGGTTTATAGGCACAATTGAAATGCTATAAGAAGTGAAAACAGTTGCATAAATGCTATTAAAAGAAGAAAGACAGCATTCGCTGAAACGTCATTATAGTAACTCAAACGCTATCAAATGTAAGACAATAGCAGCGTTGAAATGCTATGAATGAAAACTAACTAATAGCGTTTGTCAACCGCTATGCAAGATATTTGTCATAGCAATATAGAAATGCTATTGAATACTCTTTTATAGCTATATAAAAACGCTATGGTTGGAAACTTTTTGATAGCGTTTGGGGAAATGCTATGGTTGGAAACTTTTTGATAGCGTTTGGGGAAACGCTATGGAAAGCCACAGACCTACTATAGCGGGTTCTGACACAGCGTTGATTAAAACGCTATGAAATAATACCATAGCGTTTTTCAAACGCTATGGTAGATTTCAGGTGTTGTAGCGTTGTCGGGCTTGCCGCCAAAAGATCACAAATTGCTTGTCCTTTGACCGACTTCTGCTGTTTGAAGTGCAAATCATACTAGGACAAGAGAAGGGCCCACTTCGCTAACCGCCAGTTCATCGAACCCGGTTGCGTCATAAATACCCGTACTGGATTAACGTTAGAAATAACGTAAATCATCTGTCCGACCAAGTAATGCCGCATCTTTTGTACTGCGAATACCAATGCGAGACATTCTTTCTCAATCATCGGATATCGGGACTCGGCGCCTACCAAAGTCCGACTTAGGTAATAAACTGCCTGTTCGTGACCATTATCATCGTCTTGTGCTAATAAGGCACTTATCGAATGGTTCATCGCCTTGATGTAAATCAAGAACGGTTTACCTGATTTTGGTGCGACAAGAACAAGAGGATTCGTCAGATACGTCTTGATATCTTCGAGTGCTTTTTGGCAGGCGTCGTCCCAAACAAATGACACACCTTTCTTGTTTAGCTTAGAGAATGGTTGGCACTTCCCAGAAAGATTTGAGATGAACCGCCGGATGTAAGCTAAACGCCCTTGCAATCCTCTGAGTTCTCTTAGATTTCTCGGGGGCTGCAATTCATGTATCGCCTTCATCTTGTCAGGGTCGATATGTATACCTTTAGTGGTGATGACGAATCCAAAGAATTTTCCGCTGGACATTCCAAGGAAGGATTTAGTGGGGTTCATCTTCAATTGATGACTCCGCATGAGATCGAACATCGTCTTCAAGTCCTTGATGTGATCTTCTTTGTTGCGGCTTTTTACAACCAAATCGTCAACGTAGCATTCGACCGTATTCCTGAGGTGCTTTTGGAAAATCTTAGTCATCGCTCGCTGGTATGTGACGCCTGCATTCTTTAGACCGAACGGCATCACCATGTAGCAAAAGACACCGAGGGGTGTTCTGAATGCTGTATGCTTCTCGTCATCCGGATGCATCTTGATTTGGTTATATCCCGAAAAGCTATCCATAAAAGACATTCTCTCAAATCTGCACGTATTGTCGATGATGACGTCCATGATTGGGAGAGGAAAGTCATCTTTCGGACATGCCGCATTAAGGTCCCTGAAGTCGATGCATATCCTGATTTTACCAGTTTTCTTCATGACTGGGACAATATTGGCTAGCCAGTCTGGATGCTGCTCCTCTCGGATAAATCCTGAGTCGATCAATTTTTTAACCTCTGCCTCAATGGCTTCCATAATCTGTGGATGAAACCGTCTCTGCTGTTGTTTGACAGGTTTGGCATCCGACTTGATATCGAGGCGATGCATTGCCACATTGGGGTCGAGCCCTGGCATGTCTTCATAATTCCAAGCGAAGACGTCGATATATTCCCTGATGAGGGCAATCAATTCCTCCTTCTCATCTGGGGAAAGACTATCGCTGATAAATATGGGCTTTGGGTTGGCTTCATCGCCCATATTAATTTGGATTACTTTGTCTTCGGTGGGAGGTTCCCTCTGTTCAAACCTATCGCCGTACTGCATGTTCAGGTGATGAACCCATGGGTCTTCCCACGTTAGCATTTGATCGTCGTCCTCCATTATGGATGGATCAGCTGTAGTCATATTCGACATTAGGGTTTTAAATACTTCTCCCAAACTTGTATCGGAGTCCCATTCCGAGGAATCTGACGAGTACCCATCCTTGTATTGCTTAGACGGTTGGTCATTGATGAACCAGCAACACTCGTCTTCTGAAGAAGAGACATAACCCAGTCCTCGTCTGAATTTATAATAATCATCCGGTTTCCCTTTTGGTACATATGCTGCTTTGGCTGGAATTCGGGAACCTCGATCGAAGTATAAACCTTCTCCGAGTGCGAAATCATATCCCTGTTTTTCCATGAGCTTGCGCGCTTCCGGACTATACTTAGATAAATGTCGACCAGGTTTGTCTTCATCCTCATCTTCTCTTAGGAAATGATCTGGTAACGAAAAATTCTCTCCTTTACCGTAAATCACTTTTTTTTCACCTCCTATTTTGGCAGGAACGATTAGGGTTGTTCCGAAAGAATGCTGGAGGTGTTTCTTTGTTACATAAGATGATCGGAGTGGCGTATATAAATCAGGATTATTGTATAATCCCTTTATCGCATTATCAAGAGACAGCGAGTACTCTAAATCATCATTTATTTCGATATTGGCAAGTTACCAGTTACAACCGCCATCTGACGATTGTTCATCGTCAAGATTGATTACAAAGGGTACAATGTCATTTAAAACAAAACCTCTATTGTAATCGAATCCGGCTTCAGAATCAGCTTCTTCTCCGCTGCCCGTACCCTGGGCCGATGGTTCAGTATCGGATTCGTTACCATAAAGGAGAGAATCAGTGAAATAATTCTCAAACCCTTTAAATGGTTGCTTATCCGCGACCACCGTCCTGACCCTACCATCAGTGTCGACATATTTCAGACACTGATGGAGAGTGGAAGGAATTATAACGTTACTATGGATCCAAGGTCGACCCAGTAGTAAGTTATATGATGTCTCAGCATCAATCACGTAACACGTGACCTCCGTCTTCAGATCACCCATTTGACATTTTATCCGGATCTTTCCAAAGGCCTTGACCCGCTGGTGTTGAATCCGTAAATAACAGTGCCGGTAGACGCCAATTTGCTGACTGGAATGCCGAGGCTATGCATCAAGCGAAGCGGCATAATACTCATAGCGGAACCCGGATCCACTTGGATTCGGTTGACTTCGCTGGAGCCAATGTACCCAATGAAATACAGGGGTCAATCATGGTTTGAATTCTTCGTCTGCATATCCTCTTTGGTGAAGGTAATGCAGGGAAGGTTCTTAGCCGCTATATTACAGTGTTGAGTTAACGGTTCTGGCTCTTCCGACACCGGCTTGACCCAAGTAAGGAATGCTTCTGAATCGGCCAAGGCCTCTTGTAAGGCTTCCCTGGTCTCCTTAGACAACCGCAGCAACTCATACAGTGTTATCCGCGCTGGAATATTAGCTAGTTGAGCCATAATATCGAAGATGCGCGGAGTATTCGAGCTCTCCGGTTTATCTCTTCCAATCGGACGATTGAAACGAGACTGCTTCGGATTCTGAACCTCCTGGGGTCTTTTTTCTTTCTGCTTATCCACCGGTTGTCGTCGAGCCTCTTCAACCGGTTTAGGAACCGCAATCACCCCCAGCTCCGTGAGAGTTTTGGCTGGTCCCCGTTTAGTCACCCCCTGCTCAGCCAACTGATCATTAGGTGACGGATAGTTGAAGTGGTACTGGTTTCCACTTCTGGTGGCGAAGACCTCTTGTTCTTCTTCGGAGAGCGGGAAGGTAGGAGCTTCATCGCCATCCTCTTCGAAGATTGCGGAAGTAGCGTTGCAGGCCTTGCCTTTACCCTTTCTGGTCGAGGAAGTCGCCCACTGCTCGTCTTCAATAAGATCCGGATGAACCCAGAGGATTTCGCCGTTTGGGGCTGTATGTGGCACAAGTCCCTTTTGGCGCTGTCCATATGGATCATCATTCACCGTCTTCATTCCTACTTTGGTGACGCGTTTCGGCTCGAAACATGTTGTAGGCACCGATCCAAAGCTGATTGACACTGCATTTGATCCTACATTCTTGGCAGGCTTCGGGGTTATGATCCCTACGTCAATTAATGCCTGGATCTTATCCTTGAGGTGGAAGCATGACTTCGTAGGGTGGTGGACCGCTCTATGGTATGCGCAATACTTCGGATCCGTCACTTTGCTAGCCCCCTCTTGATCCACGATCGCCGACAGCTGGATTTTGTTATTCTCCAACAAATACTTGAAGATGCCGGGCACCTCGTCATCTTTGAAGGAGTACACTTTAGGAAACCTCGGCTCCGAAGATTTCTACTTCTGAGGCCGTTGTTGCCAATGCGGCTGCAATTATTGTGGCGCTCGCTGCTGTGGCTGTTGCTGAGGTTGCAGTTGGAAAGTTTGATTAGCATCAACTACATTAGCATGTGCCTTACCCTTCCCTTTTGGGACGAAGTTCTGTTTTAGAGGATTTGTCGCCGGTTGGCCTCTCTCCGCCTTCTTTCTTCTGAGGAATTGCTCAGCTTGTTCCCCTCGGACCTTCAGATCCTTCCATGTCTTGGATGGTGCTGTCCTCATTGCTTCCAACACGTCCAATGAAAGATTGTTATGCCAGGTCTGGAGAATGAACTCCACAGTGATCGGGTCCCGGCAATTCATCGCCTTGTTCCGGAACCTTTTGACGAAGGTGTCGACTAACTCCCCGTCTTTCTGTTTCTCGTCCAGCAACGACCCGATAGATATCTCAGTGTCGTCGTCGAAGAAATTGACGAGGAACTTAGTCTCCATATCATCCCAGCTATTCACGCTACCTGGCTTGAGGCGGCGATACCAATCGAAGGCGGCTCCGTAAAGAGTGCCAACGAAGGACCGTACCATCAGAGGCTCATTGCCAGAGATAACCCCCAGATGTGATTTGAAGTAAATCAAATGCTGGGTGGGTGAACCCTTCCCATCAAACGGCGTGAAGTTAATTAAATTGAACTTCGCCGGATATGGGATCGATTCCCATTCTCTTGGGTATGGACAAGGAATGCCCGTTTTCTTCACCTCTTGAGCAGAAATCAACGTATTGATTTTGTTCTCGAGGTTTTTGATCTTCAAACTTTCACCTGTGTTTTCGTTAGCACGATTCTGAGGTGGAAGTGTGGCATTGCGACTAGCATCCTCATTACCACCCCCTGCATTGACGGGAGGATTATTGGCATTGTGAGCTTCATCCGTATCCGTGTGCTCATCTTCCTGAACGACCAGGTTACGGCGGCTTGGTTCGCCTTGCTGGTTCGTCAGTGCCTGGATTTGTTGCTCATGCATTTCTCTTATATTCTGCATGGCCATCTGCATTTCGAACCTGAAGCTCTCCTGTTGTTTGGCCATGGCTTCTTCGAGCATCTTGGCCACTTGTTCCGCGCTTATCATGAATGACTCGCGGGGTTGTCCTTCGCTGGATACGGTATAGTCAGATGCAACTGCCGAGCCGACATCTGATTCTTCATCTCCTGAAGGCAATCTCGTCCGAACCCTACCATATGTTGCACGAATGATAGCTCCGGACTGCAGACGAGTTACACGTCGGGGCACCTCTGGAATTGCCTCGGGATTGTCCTGAGCCGACGTTCCTTTGCTGGTCATATTGGTGGTGACCCTCGGAAATTCTCCATCTTCGACCACCGTTCTTCTTCGTCGGAAACGCCTGTGCCTTGGTTTTGGCGTTTTAGCAGTGAGTCTTTCGAAAACCGAAATCCTCTCAGGGACTGTCTTGGCGCAGTTGCACTCAGACAATACTGCCCGAATGAGTTTGGAACAAGGACATTGAGTTGTCAATTCTCGGGGACTTCTTTTCCTTGTTTTACTCGTACCCCTAACACGATAGTACAACTCATCGGTTTGCAGGTCGGAGTGACCTATCGTGTGTTGGCACGATTTCTCAGGTATAACGCCATCGTCATCAGACGACAACGTTTCCCTCTGAGGGTGAATTGCCTTCTTCGGGCTTTTAAGAGTCACGCGTCTCGAAACACACCTTTGTGGGCGTGAATTCTCAACGGGCTCCTGAACTTCAATGCGCAAAGTGGTGCGCTTGGGTGCCATGCACTCCTTGTCATGTTGAGGGTGGCGGCGACTCCCAACATGTTGATTCGTTCGGGGCTTCTTTAGTGGGCCCAAACGTTCTTAGACTGGAGCTTTGCTTCGCTCCTCGGGAAGTGGACCGAGGCGCTCCAAGGCTGACTTCCTTCTTTGGGATGGTCCTGCGGGATCTCCCAGAGCAGTTGTGGAAATCATCGGCGATTTGGGTTGGATCGCCGGAGGTTGAACTTTTGAAGGCTGCAGTTGTTGCTCCTTAGTCTGAGTCGCCGCTTCAGACTTCGGCCTCCAAACTTTGCGGGTTGATGGCGGCTTCTTGGCCACTTTCCTCTGCAGTCTTCTACGGGCTTCTTGGACTTGAGCCCGTGCCTGCGCTGACAGTGCGTGGCGTTTGCAAATGCGCTCCTCGAGCGTTGAACGATTCCGTTTGACACGGACCCATTCGTTCGTTGGCGGCTTGGAGGAGCTACCATTCATTGATTGTTGAGGCTGTTTGCTTCTCTTGTTCTTCAGATCCGCGTTGTAGCGGATCCCGTCAACGGACTCCATGGCCTTTGCGAATTGTTTCGCAAGGCGTTGACGTTGCCTTTGACGGGCTCTCTTAGAGAGAGTCACCACGCCTTTAATGGCGGATTTGACCTGCTTGGAGGCCGGTGGAACTTCACCCGATGCAATCTTCGGCATCAGTTGGGGCGAGTTCTGTGTTGATATTCTCCATTTCTTCATACCAACGGACTTTCCTCTTAGAGGAGAACTTCTTGGACTTGCGGGGGGAGGTAGATCCGGACGAGGACGACAGGTACTCCTCGAACTTCTGCTGGTCGAACTCATACTCGACCTCCTCCACGACCGGGATTGAGATCTGCGGCTGCGACGCTCCGATCTCGGCAGCGAGATCGGCGGCTCCCACTGTGGTCGCCAGCTTGTTCGCGGGAAAAATCATTGCTTTCTTCATTGATTCCATCGCACTCTTAGTAATAGTTTATCGATTACAAAGATCCGGTCTTTTTATAAGATCCGGTTATAACGAAATCAAATAAAAAAAGAAATAAAAATTACAACTTTTTCCTTGTTTGTCGAACAAATCACGAGCTCCTGTTTTACGGTCACTCGCTTGCGTGGGTTGTTTGCCTGCGCCGGGGTTTATCCGTGGACCACCGCGCGATCTAGATCCGGTCGGATCTACGTAGTACGACGGGTATTATTTCGCTAAGGAAATAATAGCCGGGGGGAATTAGTTCACCAAGGAAATAATCGCCCGATTCTCGGGATCAAAGACCGAGCTTTGATCCGGAGGATGACCGCGTAGATCTGAGATCCGATCCCTCTCGAACTCTTGCCTTATTTGGCGTTGACGATCGCTGAGAATTAGATCTGAAGATTTAGTCCAAGTCTTCGAGGCTCCGACGATTCGAGGTTGAGTTCTCAATTCGGCAGAGTTTTCTCTCAAGAGTCAAAAGTCCTTTCAAATGAGCCACACCTCTCCTATTTATAGGCACTCTTCACTGTGCCCGGGCATAGATGGCCGAACCACCTAGCCACCCTGAGGTGGGTCGGCTGCCGAGCCACCTCAAGGTGGCTCGGCCAAGAGGTGGCTCGGCTTTGGCCGAGGTGGCTCGGATTCGGTCGAGCCTCTCTTGGTGTTGGTTCTTCCTGCCGTTTTCCGGCTCTGTAGTTGACTTATCCGGACTTCATTCGTTGACCTGATTTGGCAGTAAATCCGGATCCTGATTTGGCAGTAAATCCGCTTTTAAGTTCGAGTCCGAAACTTATCTTGATTCGATCTTGATTCGTTCGAGTCCGCTCTTGGTTGAATGACTCGTTGATTTCTCGACCCGTTAGCTTGCGTATGGTTCATTAACCTCGTCGTTTCGTTAACCCGCTTCATCGTGTCTCATTTAGCTTCTAACACGCTTGGATATATTATCCGATGGTTCGTTGATTTTGTCAAATCACCATACCGAGCTGTGTTAAGGGACCTATAAGCAGTTTTATACGCCTACAGGGTCCACCACAATGAACAAATAATCATGTCCTCGCTTGGTTGTTGGTAATCCTCCTAAGAAATCCATAGAAATACTCTCCTACGGTCTCGAAGGTACCGGCAATGGTAGATACAAACCCCGTTTCCTATTAGAAGGTTTCGAGATACAACATAGCTTACATTCTCCAACATACTTAGTGACATTCTCCAACATCTTTGGCCAAAAGACATGGCGCCATAGATTGAGAAGAGTCTTCTGGATCCTAAAATGACCTTGCACACGTGATGTATGTGCTTCTCGAATCCACTGTAATCGATCGCCATCCTCCGGAATGCAAAGCGACGTCCCATGATACAACAAACCATCCTCACCAATCGCATACTCCCCCTTTTGACCAGCCATCGCCCGCTCAAACACATTGCTAAAATCTTTATTAGATGTGTACATTTGCACATACTCTAAAGGAACCAAGGGCTGAATGCGTGTCACCACCAAAAATGCCCTCACTGGTGGGCGCGATAACATATCGGCTAACTTGTTCGTCGTTCCCATCTTGCACCTAATAATAATGTTGAACGCCATCAAATAGGACATCCACTTCATGTGTTATGCCTGCTGCAGCTTCGTCTGGGCATGTAGAAATTTAATGGTTTATGATCTGAGTGCACAACCACCTCCTTACCCAACAAATACACCCTCTAATGTTTGATCGCTTGATAAAGTGCATAGAACTCCTTGTCATAGGTGGGGTAGTTTTGAATAGCACCCATAAACATCTCTGAATGGTACTCCACCGGCTTACCATCCTAAATTAACACAACGCCCATAGCATAACTAGAAGTGTCGGTCTCCACCTTGAAGGTCCTCTGCAAATTCGGCAAAGCTAACACCGATGCCTTCGAGATCTTCTTTTTTAGTAGATGAAAAACTTCCTCATGCGCCCTACCCCACACGAACTGAACATTCGCCTACGTAAGGCCATGCAAAGGTGTCGCTTAAGTCGAAAAATGTCGAATGAACTTGCGTAAGTACTGGCAAGCCCCCATGAAGCTTCTCACCTCCGTCACTGTCCTAGGGGTCGGCCACTTTGTGATCACCGTCACCTTACTTGGATCTATCCTTCGCTGGCTCTTCCCCACGATGAAGCCGAGATACACCAACTCGTCATTCCTAAACTCACATTTCTTCCCATTGAGCTTCAGCTGTCCGTTCTGCAACACTTCAAACACTTTCTCAACATGAACAAGATGCTCCTCCCAGGTCCTACTGTACACTAAGATGTTATGGAGGTAAACTATCACAAAATCCTCTATGAAGAGTGGCAACAAATCATTCATAAGCCTCATAAAGGTAGCCGGAGTTTTTCACAAACCAAACGGCATCACCAACCACTTGAATAGGCCCTGCTTGGTCTTGAACGCACTCTTCCAAGTGTCATCCTCCCGAATCCTCACCTGATGGTAGCCAGACTTCAAATCCAACTTCGTAAAGAACCTTGCTCCCTCCAACTAATCCATGAGATCGTCAATCTGTGGTAATGGGTAGCGATTCTTAATGGTTATCTTGTTGAGTACTCGGTAATCCACGCACATGTGCCAACCTCTATCCTTTTTGGGCACCAATAATACTGGAAACCTGTAATGGGAACAACTCGGCACAATCACTCTTGTCTCCAAAAGCTCTTGAACCTGCCTCTTGATCTCCTCAGACTCCTCTACAGATATGCGGTATAGACCTATATTAGGCAAAGAACTCTCGCCGGTCAACATAATCTTATGCTCTACACCCCATCGTGGTGGTAGTCCCATGATCTCTGAAAATAAGTCCATGTATTTGGCCTTCAACCTGTCAAGCTTGCCCTCCTGAAACTTGCTCAAGGTAGTCAAGCACACCCTACTCAGTTGCTCCTCATAAGGCCTAATGACTAGCAATATGAACCTCTTGCTCACATTCACTAGCCTCTTCGCCTGAGTCACTGTCACCAAACCCGTCTCCTATGGAAGAGATGCCGAACGGAAGATGAATTGCTCGCCATCTTTGGACAATGTATACTTCTGGGCTCATCTATCGTAGACCGCATATCTATCCTATAAATAAGGATTGCTTAGTATCACTTGGCAAATATCCAACGGAACGACGTCGCATGTGACCTCGTCGATATACGACTCGTGGAGTGCAAATCTGAAAGTGCATTGGTTAACCACACTCAATCCCGCCTCCTTCTGAATCCACCCTAAAGGATAAGGTTTCGGATGTTTAACCGTCTTCAATCCCAGCTTCTGAACCAAGGTCTCAGATATCAAATTCTTCTGGCTCCCTGATGTGGCATAATTATGTACCAAAATTATAAGTGCACAATTGATCAAGTTATAGTATAAAAAGTTATCGATCCCACGAGGAAGGTGATTTTAAGAGATTATTAGAATTTGTTCTTATGTTGTGTGTGTAACAAAATAGAATTAAAGAATAAGTGTGAGAGTTATGATGAGTGAGAGTGATTGTTTTGAATATATGCAAGTAACAATAAATTGAATTTGAGCGAAGAGAAGTAAGAATCAAAGAATAAAATAAAAAGCAAGAATAAAAAGAGAAAAATCAAGAAAACAAAAAGATGGATGATTCAATTAAAGATAAGAGAGATCTAGAATTGAATCCACTAGCTAATCTCAATTATAAAATACAAACTATTCTCTTTTTATCATATTTCAATTTAGATTTATTAAGCATAAATTATCAAACTATTTAAGAAAAGTATAACCTATCAAATTATCATCTAAGTCAAAATTACAATTTATGATAAGAACAACAACAAGATAGTAATCCTAGAATTCATAAGCATAACCTATCAAACCATTTAAGATAAGCATAGATTATCAAATTCTTCTTCTATCAATTAGTTTTCTAGTTGATTATCCTAAACATGAATATTTTAAGTGCAAGAGAATAATTCATATAATATAAAGAAAATTAGACTAGTTTCATATAATTCTAAGATTCCTACAAGAATTAATTTCACATTTTAAGAAATAAAAGCAAGAAGAAAAAAACTAATTACAAAAATAAAAGAAAAGAAAAATCTAAACTATGAACAAGAAATAAATCTAACTACAAAGAATTAAAATCTAAACTATAAAATAAATTGTAAAAATTAAATGCAAAAAAATAAATCTACTCTACAAATTATAGTTTAAAAAGAAATAAAAAGATAATAAAATAAATCTACACTATAAGCATGAATGTAAATCTAACTAATAAGCAATAATAAAGAAATTACTAAAAAGAAATAAAAGAGAAAAATAAAATAATGCAAACCTTCAAATTTCTCTTCATCTCCATCTTCATCATTCAATAAAGAGAAGAAAAGAAAATTTTAAAGTGGAGAAAAATTCTTTTATTGATTGCAACAAAAAGTTATAATTTTGGAAGGTCTTCTCAATTAAGAGTAACCCTCCTCTCCAAATTGGGTTACAAAATTTTTCACACCCCTAACCCCTCACTCTCTACCTCTATTTATAGTAAACATCAGTGAATGAGAGCTCTTGGATTGAAATCTTATCCAAAAATAACAAATTTTAGCCTTTGGATTGTAACTGCCTGAACGATGGTATCGATGCCAACATCGATAGGCATATCGATGCTGGCATCGATGCCCCCATCAATGCTGGCATCGATGTGAGGTCCTCTCCAATGTGATGGTCGTAACTCCTCTTGTATTTGGGCTTGGGCTTTTGGACTTTGGCATTTTTTTCTTCTTGGCTTTGGCTTTGGCATTTTTTTTTCTTCTTTTTAGCTTTAGGCTTTTGGATAATTTGGCATTTCTTCTTTTTGGCTTTGGCATTTCTTCATTAAATCATGGAGCCTTTGTTGAGGGATGGGATTTTTGGGATTTATTCTTCATTAACCTACATTTAAAGATAAAAATAATTATTAGTAGTATATTTATTCATATAAAATAGATAATGAGGGTAAAAAATTATAATAAAATATGATTATCAAATACCCCCACACCTAAACTTTTGCTAGTCCTCTGGCAAGGAAATAAAAAGAAAATTCTAACTCACTTTCGCAGGAATCGTGGTTGTATTTAGCGCATACAATAAGCCTTTAAACCCCTAGGTTACCCTAGTGGACGAGTTATAGTCTCGTGATGGTTTGTAGTGAATATACCCACAAAATTCGGTCAACTTGCCAAGTTAAAGATGTTAGTAAATAACTAATTTTCTTTGATATATTTAGACATCTTAATTTAAGCTAGTCAATACTCAAGAAAATATTTTTATATATAACTCTAAGGTAAATTTCCTAGAAAATCTTCTCATTATAGCAATACAAAACCAAGTCAAATCTTAGAAATTTAATTTAAAATTTTTGAAAGGAACATGTTAACTCTTTTGTTTTAAATAACTTTCAAGTCTCTTGATCAAAAATTATTTTTCAAGACCATATATACAAAATAACAATATATATAAAAAAATGGTTAGTGTTATGTGTGTGTGTGTGTGTGTGTGTGTGTGTGTGTGTGTGTGTGTGTGT
>BQKN01064491.1:299826-329794 GCA_022839385.1 Asparagus kiusianus | reverse complement strand
TGTGTGTGTGTGTGTGTGTGTGTGTGTGTGTGTGTGTGTGTGTGTGTGTGTGTGTGTGTATTTCACTCTTTAATTCTTGGTGATTTTTTTCTATTTAATTGGGCTTTCTAAGTGATTATTTAACGAGTTTTAGGCCAATAAATCCTAACCCAATGGAGCTTAGGTCATTAAGTATAAAGATACTCCTTGGGCTTAATTACTCGGTCAACTTACGCTTTATAAGATAGAATCACCTTGAATTTAAAAGTTTTTTTAGTACCCATTTTTCGCACTCTTTTTTTATAAGATTAGTTTTTTTTTAATATATATGTGTGTAAGTATATATATATATATATATATATATATATATATATAGTCTGAAAAAAATGTGTAAATCAAGATAACCTGAAAAAAAATATTTCCAACACTAAGTTAAGCATGCAAAAATTTTATTATTTTTAATTAAAAGTCTAAGTTAAGGCTTAAGTAAAGTATACTACTTTAAAAAATTATTTCTTAAGAAATTAATTTGGAGTTATCATAAAAGGTAAACTTGAGTATATCACTAACTAGGAATTAGAATATTTAAAAAATATCAATTAGAGCAATTATTACTTAACTCTATTAATTAGTAAGTTTTTTTTACTTAAAACTAACAAAAGATAAATGCTAAAAAAATATTACTGAAACAAAATACTAGCTAGGAAAAATATAAACTAGCTTACACCCCCATACCCAGATTTTGTAGTGTCCTCAAGGCAAATACTGACAATAATATCCAAAATATCACAGTTTAATAAGTACATGCCAAAATAAAAATCAAAGACTGGGTAAAATAAAAAGAATATCCCTCACTGCTCATCTCCTGATAGATCGTCATCCACATCATCAACGACAGCTGCTGAACTTGGTCCTGCCTCATCCTCTCCTGGGAAATCATCTAGCTGAAATGGTGTGATAAAACTATGAAGCTCAGGTGGAGGTCCATCTGTATTTCCATGCCATCCTCTCGCCAAATATGCCAAGGTCTCGGTTGAGTAGCCTATATGACCATGCATCTCGTGCATCTGACGCTGCATCCTATGCATCTGAATCTGCATCCTATCCATACGACTCTGCATCCTATCCATCTCCTCTCGAATGGGGTCATGTGTATCTGACTGGTGCTGAGCAGGCTCTCTACCTGAAGGATCGGACTGATCTCGCCCTGAAATGCTCCTCCTCACAGTCTGATCATTTAGTAACCCCTTCCCTGCTTCTAACCTATCCTCTACAAATACCGGAGCATGAAATCTATGACAGAGTCTAGTGATAAAATAGGGGTAAATGAGTTGAGTTCGTGATGCATACTGTGTCTTGACCCAATCCAACACACCCTCCACTGATGAGCGTGTCCATACAAATATAATCTTTGCTACATCAAACCGCTGACCAGTGGCTATCCAAAAAAGAAGGAGAATGTCGTGGGGGATAATGACAGAATATGCAGTGGTGGGTTTCAAATCAATGTGCAGGAAAAGATTAAGTAATCTGTATTTTGGTTTGAGATTTCCTGAACCGAAACTAGATGTAAAGATCCTCCCACACAAGGTTGTAGACATGTTATTGTATTCTGGTGTATCAGGCTGTAATGTGGAGGCTAAGTAGAAGTAATCTGGTACATTAGTGGGTGGTTCTGCAAGATCAAGGGTAGCACGGATAGTGGAAAGATCGAAAATAACCCTAACACCCCTCACTATAGAAAAAGCTAAAAATTCTCTATCTGGATCAATTTCCCATCCAGAATAGAACTCATGGACTAATGAAATATTTGCTTTTATCTGGATCAATTTCCCATCCAGAATAGAACTCATGGACTAATGAAATATTTGCTTTCTCTAGGGGTTTAGTCATCATGCTCCTAAGACCTACTACAGTTAACATGGTGATTGTGGATTGATATGTCTGTAAAGCACTCATCTGAAAACCTCTCTTAAAATGAACATTAAGACCCACAATTCTGACCAAAATTATGGGTCTATCTATATCGGTATCAAAAGGATCTTGAGAGGATGATGAACTTGCTCGAGATTTTTTTTTGGGGGGGCATCTACAAAGAAAAAAAATGACATTTTAATAACAAAATCCCAAGTTTTTTTAAAAAAATTAGCTATAAATTGTTCAATATTAGTTAATTTCAAGTTATCAAAATTTTGTTTTGTTAATAAATTTCCTCAAAATTATTCTTTTAGAACAAAATTGTCAAAATTTTGATAACTTGATCGGTGAAACATGCATGTTGATATGACAATTATAAGCTAAAATAATGCTAAATTTAATAAAACATCCTCAATTACTCATATATATATATATATATATATATATATTCATTTCTTTTATTTTTATTTTTATTTTATCTTTTATTTTTATTTTTATTTTTTATTTTTTTACAAACAATATGGTTCATAAAAAACCAACACCTCCTCCTCTCTGAGTGTAGAAAATTCTAAAAATGGTTTTAGACGTTGACCATTAATTTTGAAAATATCACCATTTTTAGGATTTTCTATCTCGACAGCTCCATGTGAGAAAACTTGTTTTATAATAAATGGACCTATCCATCTTGATCTTAATTTCCCAGGAAAACGATATAATTTTGAATTGTAGAGTAAAACTTTTCGTCCTGGAGAGAATTTTTTTCGTAAAATTGACTTGTCATGAAAAATTTTGGTTTTCTCTTTATAAATTTTTGAGTTTATGTATGCATCATTTCGAATTTTTTCCAACTCATTTATTTGGAGCAATCTATTTTTACCTACCGAGTCTGAGTCAAAATTCAACTGTTTGATAGCCCACATTGCTCGGTGTTCCAACTCTACTGGTAGGTGACAAGCTTTTCCAAACACGAGCCTATACGGTGACATCCCCAAATTGGCATTGAAAGCTGTTCTATATGGCCACAGAGCATCACATAATTTTACAGACCAATCTTTTCTATTATGATTAACTGTTTTTTCTAAGATTTGTTTGATCTGTCTGTTTGTGACCTCTACTTGACCACTGGTTTGAGGGTGATAAGAAGTTAACAATTTGTGTGTGATTGAATATTTCCTCATTAAATCCTCAAAAGAACGGTTTCAGAAATGTGTACCGTTGTCACTGATGATCGTTCAGGGTATTCCAAACTGTGCAAAAATATTCTCTTTCAAAAACTTGACAACGACCTTGTTGTCATTAGTTTTGCAAGCTACCGCCTCAACCTATTTTGACATGTATTCAACGGCTAGTAGAATATAAACATTTCCAAAGGAATTTGGAAATGGTCCCATGAAATCGATACCCCACAGATCAAAAAGTTCAACAGATAAAATGGATTGTAAGGGCATCATATTTCTTCTAGTGACTTTCTCTAAAAGCTGACAGCGGTTATAGGTTTTGCAAAACTCGTATGAATCCTTGAAAAGAGTGGGCCAATATAGCTCATATTGAAGAATTTTTTCAGCTATTTTTCTTAGGCCAAAGTGGCCCCCACATGCTTGCTCATGATAAAAGGATAAAATACTCCTAGTTTCTTCAGTGGGAACACACCTCCTAAAGATCTGACCAGGATAATATTTGAACGGATATGAATCATCCCAGTAAAAGTATTTTACTTGGGAGAGAAAACGGGATCTATCCTATTTAGACCAATGAGAAGGGGTCTGTTTCATGACTATGTAATTCACGATGTCAGCAAACTATGGAACAAATTGGATTTGTAAGAGTTGTTCATCAGGAAAATGCTCATTGATCGGAACGGTTGATGTTGGTGCATTCGGGAGTCGAGAGAGGTGATCTGCTACGGGGTTCTTTGTTCCTTTTCTGTCAAGAATTTGAATGTCAAACTCTTGAAGTAGGAGAATCCATCTAATAAGTCGTGCTTTGGAATCCTTTTTGGTCAAAAGATACTTTAGTGCGGCATGATTTGTGAAAACTTTGGTTAAGGAACCGATAAGGTAGGACCTGAATTTTTCTAAGACAAAGACTACAGCTAAAAACTCTTTTTTTGTGACAGAGTAATTTTGTTGGGCATCATTCAGAGTCCTACTGGCATAGTAGATCACATGTGGTTTTCCATCAAACCGTTATCCTAAAATAGTACTAATCGCAGAATCAGATACATCACACATCAGTTTGAAAAGTAAGGTCCAGTCCGGTGCATGAATGATAGGAGCTGTGGTTAGCTCCTTTTTCAGATATTCAAAAGCTTTGAGCCAGTCGGGAGAGAAGACAAATGATGTATCCTTGGCTAAGAGATTGGTCAAGGGTCTAGCAATTTTGCTGAAATCCTTGATGAAATGTCGGTAAAAACCAGCATGACCAAGAAATAATCTGACATCTTTGACAGTTTTGGGAGGAGGAAGGTTAGAAATGAGATCTATCTTAGCTTTGTCTACTTCGATTCCTCTGTTGGAAACTATATGTCTTAAGACAATGCCTTGTTTGACCATAAAATGACATTTCTCCCAATTGAGAGTCAGATTTTTCTCCCTACACTGTTCTTGGACCAGTTTAAGATGATGCAAACATTAGGAAAATGAAAAAGTCGTCCATAAAATTTTTGAGGAATCTCTCTACCATGTCAGAAAAAATACTGATCATGTAGCGTTGGAATATGGCTGGTGTGTTACACAGGCCAAAAGGCAAGCATCGGTATGCAAATGTTCCATACGGGCAAGTGAAGGTGGTTTTCTCCTGATCTTCGGGAGCGATAGGGATTTGATTGTAACCTGAATATCCATCTAGGAAACAATAGAACTCATGTCCTGCTAAACGCTCTAACATTTGGTCAATGAAAAGAAGAGGAAAGTGATCTTTCCGAGTGGCTAAGTTGAGTTTTCAGTAGTCAATGTAAACTCGCCATCCAGTTTGGATTCGAGTGGGAATCAGCTCATTAGCCTCATTTTGGATCACGGTGATCCCAGATTTCTTTGGAACAACTTGAACCGGACTCACCCATGAACTATCAGAAATAAGATAAATGATCCCATGATCGAGACATTTCAGAATGTCTTTCCTAACAGCTTCTTTCATCACTGGGTTTAACCTATGTTGAGGATCTCTAGTAGGTTTGGCGTCATCTATCAAATGGATTCGGTGTTGAACAATGGTTAGACTAATCCCTTTGATATCAGCCATGGTCCATCCAATGTGTAAGACCCCGTTGATTTTGATAATTCATACATGTGAATATTAGTGAAACACAATATTTAATATATAATAAAATATCTTCATGGCATGGTTGTACATGAAAACTAGTGTTTTGAGTTTATGAGGATGTGGATATTGTTGGCCTTCTTGTTTTGATGATGTTTAACAAACAATTTACTTCTAATGTTGTTTGTCTAGTGTTTGTGTTTTCATATTTATTCTAGGCAAACAACGTAGTTGGAGGTTGGATGGAATATGCGCTACAACGATGATATCCAATGGAGGTTGGTGGAATAGTGGAGTGAAGCCTTGCAATTCAAAGTTAAAGATCAAGTTCAAGCTTCATCCGCGAGTTTACCAAGAAGAGCTTATTGAAGATCAAAATTGCTTGGGTAATGTAGTTTATAGATTTTATATTATGTGTGTTATATACTCTAAGCTCAATATCATATACACACACGTATTTGGTTTCTAAGCTCAAATATTGTATTCTCAGTTTATAGACTTAACAATCATCATATACATATTTCATCAAGTCTATATAATCATTGTGCAAAGTTTCAAAACATTGTTTATGTCAAAACATCAAACTTCATGTATATCACTTTTTTCATGTTTTGAACACTTTTGCAAAATAATGAGATTTCACAATTGGGAAATACAAATTAGAAAATTCTTTTTGTAACATGTTCAAAATATCATTTGCAAACATTTCTCAAAGTTTCATCAAGTTTGGAATTGATTTGTTATGTTTAAAGGAATTTTCAAATTCACGTTTTCGTTCGTGCACATGTTCGTGCATGTTTTATAAAACTGATGAGTTTTCACAAATGGGAAGTGATATTTAAAAAATTCTTTCTCTGACATGTTTATCTACATGTTTAGAAACTTTACTCCAGTTTTTACTATTTTTAGAGTTGATTTACTGTGCCAAATTGATTTTACAAAATCATATATGTCTGCAGTTTTTCAGAAACTGTAAATCTGTGTTCGAACATTTATTTCTCTCAACTGAGAAATGATTTTTCAGAAATTCTTTCTGTAACATATCATTCTACATGTCTAGAACCTTCCCACAAAATTTCATAATTTTTAGAGCTGTTTTACTATTTTAACTGATTTTATAAAATCGGATATACCTGCTACAGTACCGGCGGTCGACCGAGCTACAGTGCCAGTCGACTGAGCTACAGTGCCGGTCGACCGAACTACTCTCTGTTCTGTTTTTGTTTTCTGCGGTCGACTGCTCCGGTTGACCGCCGATCTGTCAGTCTGATTCCAACGGCTATTTTTATAACCGTTGCAGATTAGTTTTTTGGTCTTTTTCTTGACTTTCTCTTACCTTTGGGGTTTCATATAAATACCCCCTTACCTCAGATTTTATATGTAACTAAGAGAAAGGTTTTAAAGATTTTAAAAGGAGTTTAATCTTGTTTTAAGCTTGTTTAAGGGTTTAGTTTAAAGCTGTTTTGGTTTTTCACAAGTGGAGGAGAACATCTTCTTGTTGTTTGGGCTTCAATCTTCATCTCTCCATCTTGTTACTCAGAGAAGAATCTCTAAACTCATATCTAGCTATTTATACGTTTGATTTACATTTCCATAAGCTAGTATTTGTATTGAATTTAGTTTGATTTTGATTTCATTGTTTACACACACCTTTGAGCTTATTGTATTTGCATACATTATATAATTGGGTTGTGCGTTGTGTGACATTGAGTTGAGCCTAATTGAGTTCTCACCTTGTTAGAGAGAACAATCATTTGTCATATTGTGCTTAATTGTGAGGATTCACTTGTAATACACTTGTACACCGAGAGAAGTGTGTGGTGAGAGATGGGGTCGAATCCAAGAGGAGTGGCGTCGGTTGACGTGCCTAGGGAGAGGTTGTAACCGAGCACTTGAGGAGGAGGACACGGGCTAGGACCAACACTTAGTGTGTGAGGTGTGATTGCATAGTGATTGTATTGTGAGGTGTAAACGTTGTTCGGGTGAACGTAGAAAACCCGGTTGTGATAGTGGAGATCTCCTCGAGGTGAGGAGCGGGAACGTAGGTCGTGGGGACCGAACCTCATAAACATATCGTTTTGTTTGTGATTGCATTGGCGTACTTTTACATTCGTGCTTATTATTCATATTGCCTTTGTCAATTGCTCATTGTTGTTTTTCCCTCTATCTAGTTTATGATTAATTCACCCTTGTGTTAATTTTATATCCTTGCATATATCATATTGTATTTCTATCATATAGGATATATCACCTTGTGTATATTGCATATTCTTGCACATAACTCTTTGTATATCTATCTTGCAAGAATATATTTGTTAAGTAATTTTAATTGGCATTTAAATCAGATTAGATTAACATAAGACCCTAATCACCCCCCCCCCCTCTAGGGTCTAACAGATATGCCTCAGGTATGAGGTTGAGTTGCAAATTTGCAAATCGTGTGCAACAGAAATCGAAGAATGCAGTTTCTAGTCCATGAGTCGACCCATGACTATCATGAGTCGACTCACGATATCGAGTCCTGTTACCATTTAGTTTCTGCTGAGTCGACTCATGAATTATGAGTCGACCCATGACCCATGATTCGACCCATAATATACCATGAGTCGACTCATCGTGGATTTTTGGCTTTTCTCAGTTCGGGTCTGTTGGGTTTCGGGTCGGGTTTTATCTACTCATATATATTTTCCCTCCACTCGAAAACACTCTTCTTCATCAGCAAACCCTAGAGAAACCCTAGCCTCCTCTCCCCCTCTAAACCCTAGCTCGTTTTTGGGTATTCTTGGGCGATTTTTAGGGATTTTCAGCGGCTTTTTGTGGATTGCAGCGAAGGGGATTGTTCATCATCACTTCTGAGGCGAGTAACATCTCGCCCAATCCTTCTCCCATGCTTTTAACAGTTTATTAATGTTTTTCTTGAGTTTTATTGAGCCTAAGACTTATTTTCAAGTATAAATCAATGTTCTTATTAGGGTGAATGCTAGAAATCATGTGTTTCAGATTTTAAATCTTTACCAACGATGTTTTTGAAGAAAACCCAGATCTGGAAATATTTTTTAAGAATAACAAATATGAGTTTTTATTTTGATTAAATGTTTTCACTCATGTTTAGGAGTTAAAAGTTAGGTCTAACATGCTAATGTTCATTGCTCATGCTATATATGAATTTATCTCTGCCTCGTAGTCTAGAATTGATAGTTATGGAGGTAAAGATCAGTATAGAGAGAGTATGGAACGAGATGGTTGAGCTGCAGTTGTAAAATATCCAGTTTGCAGCTCGTGAGCCGACTCATGACTCATCATGAGTCGACTCATCAGGTTGAGTCGACCCATGACAGTCATGAGTTGACTCTCGGAGTAAATTCCTGTTATTCATAAGTATCTGATGAGTCGACTCATAGCTGATCATGAGCCGACCCATCGGAGTTTTTCCTATTCTGTTTGTATTCCTGCTTGATCACCTACTGTGCTTATACTTTCATACAGTGTTCACATATGATCGAGGGTTCTGTCGAGCTTTTGTTGAACATGAGAATGTTGCCTTGTTTACAGGGTATTAAATTACAGTATTTATGATTTTATCTACACATATGAGATGATTTTTCTGACACAAGCTTAGATTTGTACAGCGAGGCATGTACAAGAGTAAAACATGTATACCTTTACTACTAGTATTCCATGGTTCATAAACATAGTCCTCGTGTTGGACTATATTCCATGTTAAGTCCTCGTGTTGGACTATAATCCATTAGAGTCCTCGTGTTGGACTATAATCCATTTCTATCATGTTTTAGACTTTTGCTAAACCTTGAGCATGTTATTTGACCAAGTTGGGTACACGACATATTGTATTTGGCTGGGGCATGATAGCTACCTAGGTTGAACATGACACCTATTGTAGCTTCATTTTATTTCCATTTTACCGGTAGAGATGGGTATGTATTCTTTTCTTTATTGTTCTTGTGACCAACTTCGGGTTTTGTATTTAGGGATCTACAATTTGATATACAAGGTATATACATGAGGGTTTCCTTATTTGGATTATTTCGCTCGACGTACCTATGCTCGTGTTGTATTTCCCTAAGTACTAAAACCCATTAATGTTTGTGTAAATGATTTGTATTATTATGTATTAACTGTATTTTCATATACAACGAGCCCTATCCCTTAGGATTGGTTGTGATGTTGCTCGCTAGCGCTTTGACGCTCGTTGTCCCTCCCCTTTCAGGTAACGAGCCAGGAGCCCGGAGAGTCGCAGGTTAAGGACGACCCTTACTAGTATCTGTTATCCTCTTTTTTTTATGTATTTTATTTTGTACTCCACTTGAGACATTTTAGACTTGAGAAGTTTATGTTCTAGAGTTATAAAGGTTGTGTGCCTTATTTCCTGCATCAGACATTATGTACTTTGAGACATGTTGAGATCTCCAGATTTTTATTATCCATTTCAGACTTTGACTATGTATTTCAACTTATTTGATTGATGATATGTATTAATTTGAGTCCTATCATTTCATCAAGCATTTGTTGTAAAATCTTTTACTTGCTTTATACTACACCTGTTGTTGATTCCACTAGAGAGATAGAAATTGTGATGGTGAAACATGTTATTGCACGGTGTGGTGCATGGCAGGTTTGACATTCCTGGTTTTACCCCGGACTGTAGCCTTGTGTGAACCCAGGGGCGTCACACAATGGCTTCCCTATTCTCTCTTAAAACATCTAAGAGAGCTTCTTTTTGACTGGTAGTTAAGTCAGAAGAAATAATGACTGGTAAAGACTCGTTCTCCCCTAAGTAGGCATACTCTAGATTTTCAGGTAGAGGTTTGAGCTCTAACTTAGGGGGTTCCTCTACAGATGGGTGAAGCTGGACTCGGGGTTCTATCTCCAAAGGTTCTCGTTCCCTGCCAACAGTAGAAACATGATTGACCAGCGGATCTAACTCTAGTTCATCATCAGAAGACTCCACAAACATTAAGTCAGATGCACTTGAATCTGACTCACACTCTCCCTCTTGTTGCTCACTGGATATTCCCTGAATGAAATTCACTTTCATGGGTTGATCAGATGGATCACTAGGCTGCCTTCCTAAGTTGAAGATATTGAGGTCAACAGTTCCCAAAAGATAGTTTCATCTGACCCGTCCTACAATTGATCAAAGCATTTGAGGTGGCTAAAAACGGTCTTCCTAGAATGACTGGGATTTAACTTTTAAGATTAGAAACGGGTTATGTTTCCAAGACAATAAAATTAACAAGAAAAATAAACTCTCCAACCTTGATCAAAACATATCTACCTCTCATTTGGGAATTTTTACGGATCTATCAGCTAATTATAGAGTGCATCTTGTTGGTTTAAGTTCTCCTACACCTAGTTGTTGATAGACTGAATAAGGAAGGAGGTTGATACTGGTTCCTAAGTCTAGAAGTGCCTTATCAATGTGAGTGTTACCTATGACGCATGGAATTGTGGGACAACCAAGGTCCTTATATTTTAACGGTATGGGTTTTGAAAAAATTTCACTGAGGTTGGCAGCTAAGAAGACTTTCTTGGGGACATTGGTGGTTCTTTTCTTAGTGCATAAGTATTTCAAGAACTTTGCATAAGAGGGGATTTGTTTGATTGCATCTAAGAGAGGGATGTTGATCTTAATCTGTTTAAAAGTTTTTAGGATTTTCTCAACCTGCGGGGAGTTTTTCCTAGGTTTGAGGTCTATCTGGAAAGGGGGCAACGGGCCTATACCTATCTAGATTAGGCTCGATCTCATGTTCAGCGTTTTGGTCATCGGAAGGAATGTGTTGGATGGGAGAAGGGGTTTGATCCTGTGGCATTCTAACTTGGTTGTCTATATGTTTTCATGATCTCAAAGTGTGAACTGCATTCACATGGGCTGGTTGGGATGAACTGGATCTATTGTCTTTAGGGTTTGCAACAGGTTGACTTGGGAATTTTCCTTTCTCTCTTTCGCTCACGGCAGTAGCTAGTTGCCCAAGTTGGGTTTCTAACTGGGCTATGGCTTGAGTGTTCAAGTTGACCACTTGGCCGATTGTTTGCATAAAGGAATTTAGAGTGGTGGATGACTGGGTCAACATGTTGGTAGTTTATGTAGAAGCTTTGATCATAGCTTCTAAACCCTTTTCTATGACACTCAAACGTTTGTTATGATCAGAATTTGAAGGATTTGTAGGCTGGTGATGATGAGGATGTTGGATTGGAAAAACTGGGTTAGCTTGTTGGAAATTGTTTGGTGCGTTGAATGGAAGTGTATTTCCCCTAGGGAATTGTGGGTTCGACGCAGGAATAAAGTTTTGATTTTTAGGAGAATTTCCTTAATTCCATGTAAAGTTGGGATGATTTCTCCAACCTGGATTGTAGGTTGGAGAAAACAGATCATTTCTAGGGCGTTGGAATGCAGCGTTCATCTGTTCTAATGCATTGTTATTTCCCAGAAGAGGGCATTCCTCTGAAACGTGGGTAGGAGACTGAAAATTATGACATCGGGCAGAAACATGATTGATTTGAGCTAGAGCTCGTTCCTTAATTTCTAAGGCTTCTAACCTCTGCAGAATCATCACCATCTTCGCTTCAGAAGCAATGTTTGACTCTAGGGAAAGACCACTAGACTTAGATTGGGGAACTGATGAAACCCTATCATCATAGTGTTGCCACTGTATTATTTTCTCGGATAGACTCTCTAGGAATTCCCAAGCTTCGTCGGCGTTTTTCCTCATAAAATCTCCCTGACACATTGATTCTAAAGATGTTTTTGAAGAATAGTCCAATCCTTCATATATGACTTGACATAATCGCCATTTCTCGAGACCATGATGAGAATATTAGATCAGAAGATCTTTAAATCGGTCAAAATATTTCTAGAATAGCTCCCTTGGGAAAATTTTGAAGTTTTAAATATTGTTCCTAAGCTTTACCGTTTTATGAATTAGGAATTTTTTTAAGAAAAACGGTGACAAATTCCTCCCAAGTTGAGATAGAATTTATCAGTAAGCTGTATAACCATTTTTTAGCTTTGTCCTTAAGAGAAAATGGAATAAATCTGAGCTTGATCGCATCTTCGGTTAATTCTCTCATTTTAATCATAATACACACTTCCTCAAATTCCGAGATAAAAATATATGCATCTTTTATTTCATTTCCAAGGAATTTAGGAAGCATGTTTATGTAATACGGTTTAAGCTTGAAATTTGCTCCATTTGCTTCGGGGAGCCTTATGCAAGATGGAATTGCATTTCTGGTGGGGTAACACATATCCTGGAGAACGGGTTGATTTGTCATTTCTTGGATTGGTTCAACATGGATTAAACGATGAGAATTATCCCTAACCCACGTTTGCATACACCAAAACAACTTCTTTTTATAATATTTTTTTAAAAGGAAAGAAAGAAAATTAGTTTTTTTATGAGAAGAAAAGGATAAAGAAAAATACTAACTAAAACAAATCAAAGCAAACACTTTTCAATCACTCTAATTCTAGGGTTTAGCCTAACTCAACTAGACCAGCTCCTAACCAAAAACTCCTAAAGTAAAAGATTAAAGTTTTACCCGGGTAGTTAGCTAGGTAAGGATAGTACTAGAGGGTGATCAAAGATCAATTAAGTACCTCGCTCCTTACGGAGCGCTTTACGTAACCCCTAAACCTTGCCTTAGACACCAACTAATCCAAGAAAACTTAAACCAATTCACTTAGGAATTTCTTGTTCCTTATTGAGCTCGAGTCCTTAGGGGCCAACGTCTAATGAGTTTTAGGAGGCTTGGGTTTGTGAAGTGAGGAATTAGTGATTTGTGGGCTAAGAAAAGGGTGATAAAATCCATTATCTTATCTTGATTAGGGGGTTTTACCCTTAAGAATGTTTTAAGTATGTGCCAAATCAATTGTTACAATCACTTTGGTGAATTCCTACTAACTATATGAAATGCAACCCTAGAAATTAAAAGCGACTAAAAACGATGGGAAAAAAATCTTTTTTTAATTATGGTCAACAACAATCAAATGTGAGAAGAGAGCTCTTGTTTGAATTTATTATCTTGTTAGTTAATATTCAAGTGAAAGGTGAATTTTATTATGGTCAACAAAAATAAAATCTTTTTTATAAATCCTAATTGTCTCTAATTGTGAAGCTAACTAAAAAGGGTGGAATTAAAAATGCTAAAAAGAAGAGTTACCTAAAAGCAATTCTCCAAGTTCTTGATCTTCAATCTAAGATTTTCAAGCTCCAAGCGGTTCATTCACAAGAAAACATACAAGTTAAAGAACCAAAATAATAAAATCCTATTTTAGCACCTTCCCCGGCAACGGCGCCAAAAACTTGATGCGGCATAATTATGTACCAAAATTGTAAGTGCACAATTGATCAAGTTATAGTATAAAAAGTTATCGAGCCCACGAGGAAGGTGATTTTAAGAGATTATTAGAATTGGTTCTTATGTTATGTGCGTGAAAAAATAGAATTAAAGAATAAGTGTGAGAGTTATGATGAGTGAGAGTGATTGGTTTGAATATATGCAAATAACAATAAATTGAATTTGAGTGAAGAGAAGTAAGAATCAAAGAATAAAATAAAAAGCAAGAATAAAAAGAGAAAAGTTAAGAAAATAAAAGATGGAGGATTCAATTAAAGATAAGAGAGATCTAGAATTGAATCCACTAGCTAATCTCAATTATAAAATACAAACTATTCTTTTTTTATCATATTTCAATTTAGATTTATTAAGTATAGATTATCAAACCATTTAAAGAAAGTATAACCTATCAAATTATCACCTAAGTCAAAATTACAATTCATGATAAGAACAACAACAAGATAGTAATCCTAGAATTCATAAGTATAACCTATCAAACCATTTAAGATAAGCATAGATTATCAAATTCTTCTTCTACCAATTAGTTTTCTAGTTGATTATCCTAAACATAAATATTTTAAGTACAAGAGAATAATTCATACAATATAAAGAAAATTAGACTAGTTTCATACAATTCTAAGATTCCTACAAGAATTAATTTCACATCTTGAGAAATAAAAACAAGAAGAAAAAGAACTAATTATAAAAATAAAAAGAAAAGAAAAATCTAAACTATGAACAAGAAATAAATCTAACTACAAAGAGTTAAAATCTAAACTACAAAATAAATTACAAAAATTAAATATAAGAAAATAAATCTACTCTACAAATTAAAGTGCAAAGAGAAATAAAAAAACAATAAAATAAATCTACACTACAAGCATGAATGTAAATCTAACTAATAAGCAATAATAAAGAAATTACTAAAAAAAGAAAAGAGAAAAATAAAAAAATGCAAGCTTTTAAATTGCTCTTCATCTCCATCTTCATCATTCAACAAAGAGAAGAAAAGAAAAATTTAAAGTGGAGAAAAATTCTTTTATTGATTGCAACAAAAAGTTATAATTTTGGAAGGTCTTCTCAATTAAGAGTAACCCTCCTCTCCAAATAGAGTTATAAAATTTTTCACACCCTAAATCCCTCACTCTCTACCCCTATTTATAGTAAATATCAGTGAATGGGAGTCTTTGGATTAAAATATTATCCAAAAACAACAAACTTTAGCCTTTGGATTATAACTGCCTGGCCGATGGTATCGATGCCAGCATCGATAAGCGTATCGATGCTGGCATCGATACGGGCATCGATGCTGGATCGATGCCCCCATCGATGCTAGCATCGATGTGAGGTCCTCTCCAATGTGATGTTCGCAGCTCCTCTTGTATTTGGGCTTGGGCTTTTGGACTTTGGCATTTTTTTTCTTCTTGGCTTTAGCTTTGGCATTTCTTTCTTCTTTTTAGCTTTAGGCTTTTGGATAATTTGACATTTCTTCTTTTTGGCTTTGGCATTTCTTCATTAAATCAAGGGGCCTTTGTTGAGAGATGGGATTTTTAGGATTTATTCTTCATTACCCTGCATTTAAAGATAAAAACAATTATTAGTGGCATATTTATTCATATAAAATAGATAATGAGGGTATAAAATTATAATAAAATGTGATTATCACTCCCTAGATCCACTATGGCATCAACTAAATTGGTCTTGATCTGCAATTTTAAAACAAAGAGCTGCTCTCTCGGGTCTTCATCCTCCGTCGTGTTCTGCTTCACCGCCATAAGGTTGAGACTGCTGTTAGGGGTTGTCATCCCTGGAACTTCCTTCGGACCCTGCGCTACCACGTATGCCTTATTCTCCTCCTTTTTCTTCAATCCCTTCCGCTTCAGATGAGGATACTTCTCCCAGCAACGATCAGCTAGGTGTCCTGTCTATTTGCAGTGATTGCATATCAATCCTGACTTCCCCGAGTCACTCTTCTTCTTCTCTTCCTTAGGTTAAGAGCCACTAGACTTGCCTCCCGTTTGTTTGGAGTCCCCCTTCGTTTCGTTGCCCTTCTTTTGCCTACCCTCAATGGCAATGGCCTTCACACTCGCCTCTACAATGGACCCAATTGTGAAAAGCCTCATCTCCTTCCGAATATATTTGTTCAGACCCGCCATATACTTCATAAAAATGGGATATTCCTCTGTTGCGATGTTGAGGACCAGCGCCTACTGTTGGAACTCTGTCGTATACTCTTGAACAGTCTGGTTGAACCGTTGGTGCAACCCGTACCACTTGTACCAATGTTCTTCGAAGAACCCTACCGGATAGAATTTCTTCCTAAGTAGTTCCTTGAACTTGTTCCACGATACCGTCTTCTTCTCCTACTTGCAATAGGATTTTCACCATGTCAATGCATGTCCCGAAAGCTTCAAAGTCGTGAACACAAGCTTCTCCTTGGATGAATATCCGTAAAGTGTGAAATAGGTCTCCATCCGCTCGATCCAATCATCAAACCTCTCGACGTTGACACTCCCGTCATAAACAGGAATCTCCACTTTGAAGTCTATCTTTAAATTCTGGTAAGAACCCTTACCCCCTTAGTGTAAAACAGACTTAACAATACGGGCCTCCTTATCTGAATCAGGATCCTCACCTTCTCCATCGGACTCCACAAGTTTCTTCTTACCTTTCGAAGAAGATTCCTCTCTGTTTCCTTTGTCTTGGACAAGATTGACGAGTTGCACGAGGGTCAAACCCATTATGACGCCCCTGGGTTCACACAAGGCTGCAGTCCAAGAAAAAACCAAGAATGTCAAACCTGCCATGCACCACACCGTACAATAACATGTTTCACCATCACAATTACTATCTCTCTAGTAGAGTCAATAAAAGGTGTAGGTACAAAAAGCAAGTAAAAGATAATACCGAAATCAACAGATAAAATAATAGAGATCAAATTAATATTCCATCATCTAGCATACTGAAGTACAAGTCAATGTCTAAAATAAATAAACTAAAGTACTCAACAAGTCTAGAATACAAATTGTCTGACAAGAGGTATTAAGGCACACAACATTTACAACTTCTAGAATAAAACTCTCAAATGTCTAAACAAAAGTCTATAGTGGAGCTCAAAAGAAAATATAGCTAAACAGACAGCTGAAGCTAGAATGCATCACCATCAACCTGCAATTCTCTGGGCTCCTGGCTTGTTACCTGAAAGGGGGAGGGATAACGAGCGTCAAAGCGCTAGCGAGCAACATCATAACCAACCCCAAGGGAAATGGCTCGTTGTATACAGAAAATACAGTTTATATATATATATATATATATATATATATATATATGAAATCACTAATCCTATTTAGGTCATTACAACGTGAGCATAAGTACGTCGAGCGAAATAATCCAAACAAAAAAACCTCATGTATATACCATGTAGCTCAAATTATAATTTACCTACGTATAAGAGGATTTTAGTATTTAGGAAATTACAACATGAGCATAGGTACGTCGAGCGAAATAATCCAAACAAGGAAACCCTCATGTATATACCTTGTATCTCAAATTGTAAATCCCTAAATACCAAACTTAAAATCTAATGCAAGCACAATAATAAAAGAAGACAAATTCATCTCAGAACTTAATTACGGTGTCATGTCACAATTCATATAAGTGTCGTGTCCAATCTATACAGGTATAAGTGTCAACTCAGGATCTAAACTGATGTCCAACACATGGACAAATAGGTGAATGTCCAACACGAGGACTGAAATGGATTATAGTCCAACACGAGGACTTCAATGAATTATAGTCCAACACGAGGACTGAACAAACTGTGCAAGTATCGATGAGATAGGTGGAAGGATATACCTATACGAAATTTCACACGTGCCTCCGTGTGTAAACTTAAACTCGTGTCCGCATGACTTTTCACATGTAAAGATACAAGTTAAACAACAATTTATAATACCTATTATTCGAGGCGACTCCTCGTTCATATTAAAGCACACAACATCAATAAACAAGCATAAACAGTTTCAGTTAAACTGAAATAACTCAAACATATCCAAACTGAGGAAAAACTAAAAATCTCCTCATCAGTCGGCTCATGAGTCGACTAGGATTGGTCGACTCATTGGTCGACCAGACAAAACACAAAACTAAAATTTTCCCATCAGTCGACTCATTGGTCGACTCATCAGTCGACTCATTGGTCGACTCATCAGTCGACTCATAAGTCGACTCATAAGTCAACTCATTGGTCGACTGAGCAGAAAATCCCTAGTTTTCTGCTTACGATGATTATCTGCAAAAATTGATAAACTAAAGTTCTTTTTGTCATATCAAGCAACATATTTCTGATTCTAACACATATGTATCAACAAAAAATGAGAGATTTTGCATGTAATATCTTACATTAAAACCCTAAACATATTTATACATGTTTAAAAACGTATGAAAACATTAAATCACATGAAGCTCACGTTTAAAACTAATTCCAGATCTGGATCTACATTACAAAAACTTTGGTGAGCTTTTTACTAACTGAAAAGTATAGATCTTGCAGCTTATAATGTAAAGCATCTATTTTTATGTACAAAAATACGTTTTAGGCTCAAAAATCCGAAATAAAAGCTCAAAGAAACTATACAAACAGTGGGTGAGGGCTGGGCGAGATGTTACTCGCTTCTGATATCATGCACAAACTCCTGAATCTGCCAAAGCACGATCTCCTCCGCTACACTGCACGAAATCCCGTGCAAACTCCTTCGAAAATCCTCTAAAAATTGCCAAAAATGAACTAGGGTTTGAGGGGAGAGAGGGGCTAGGGTTTTTCTCTGGGATCTGATGAGTTTTTGGGTTTGATTTCGGGTAGGAGAGATTTTATGTAAGCGGTCAAACCCGAAACAAAACCAAACCAAACCCGCAAAAGAAAAACTAAAAATCAGCCCGTTAGTCGACTCATAAGTCGACTCATCAGTCGACTCATAAGTCGACTCATAAGTCGACTGAGCAGACATTTCCCAGATTCGTGCATGTTTTGCTAATCTGTCAAAACCAATGCACAAAACTCTATAAAATTACACTCATACTTCTCTAATAACTTGTTATCAAGTATATCCATGACCTCAAGTCCTTTACTACAATAGAATTATTTATCACTAATAATTCACATATACTTCTAACAAAAATATACGGGGTTTTACAGTCTCCATCTGCTTCTCCAATGCATCTAGCCTTGCTAAACTGTCTTCTTCCGCCATCTTCTTCTTTCTTAATTTTCGGACTTCTTCCAATGAAATAAGGATCTCGCCTAGCTTCTTGTATTACGATCGAGTCAGGACCATACGCAGGATGCCCCCTCTATCGGATCTGATCGTTCTGATACCAACTTAATACGAGTCGTCGTGCAAGCACCTTTGATCGTAGAATTATCAAAGGTGGGTTGAGAAGAAAATAACAAGAACACAAGAGTAATTCAGTGTGGCGAAGGAAAATACCTTCTCTAGATTATGAGAATCAAGTAACTTACAATCTCTCACAATCTCACTAGAATTGAAGAACAATCTCTCTCAATTCTCCAAGTACAATCTAATCTTTCTTGATTATTTTAAAATCCTAAAACAATCCCTTTTATATGTGGAACAACGTTGATGGTAAAGTGGTAAATAACCAAGCCTAAACCCTACATGAAAATGTGCAGACAAAAATCCAAATGAACCAGAAAACTATCGATGAGTCGACTCATGACTGAGATGAGTCGACTCGTACGAAACTGGACAAAACACAAAACCAGAAATGAGTCGATGTTAGACCCTAGAGGGGGTGATTAGGGTCTTATGCTAATCTAATCCGATTATATGCCAATTAAAATTAATTAACAAGCTATCCTAGCAAGTATGAAATACAACAAGATATATGAGCTAGGATAAGCAATATGAACAACAAGAAATATCCTAGCAATGAGATATAAGCAATATATGTGCAAGGATATATAAACTAACACAAAGCTGATATAATCAAACTAAAAATATGATAGTGTAAAATAAACAATGCAAACACACACTATGATCACGGAGTTCGGACCTTCCGTCCTACATCTCCGCTCCCCACTCTCGGGGAGAAATCCACTATCACAATCGGGTTTTCTACGTTCACCCGAATAACATTTACACCTCACACTCGGTTTTCTAGCTAACCAAAAACTTTACAATCACCACTCTGGCAATCCCACTCTACACCCTCTCAAGTGTTGAACTAGACGTGTCTCCCTCAAGTGCTCGGTTACAACCTCTCCCTAGGTTCGTCAACCGACGCCACTCCTCTTGGGACGATCCCCGACTCTCGCCACACACTTCTCTCGGTGTATAAGTGTATTACAAAGTGAATCTCACAATAAGGCTCAATACAATAAATGTTTGTTCTCTACTATGGATGAGAACACAATGAAAGCTCACACTTAATTGTCACAACTCTCACCAACCCAAAAATATTATGAATGCAAATACAATAAGCTCAATTGT
Organism: Asparagus kiusianus; assembly: GCA_022839385.1. Taxonomy (NCBI): domain Eukaryota; kingdom Viridiplantae; phylum Streptophyta; class Magnoliopsida; order Asparagales; family Asparagaceae; genus Asparagus; species Asparagus kiusianus. The sequence goes on along the minus strand of BQKN01064491.1, from coordinate 309,773 downwards.
GTGTGTGTAACAATGAGATAAAATCAAATCTAACTCAAATAACAAACTAGCAATAATAAGAATATAAAAATCAATAATAAAATTACTAGAGAAAAGAGTTAGAAAACTTCTCAATAGATCAAGAGGTAGAAGGAGAATAGTTGGATGCCCAAACACCAATAGATGATCTCCTCAAGCTCTTGTGAAATTGATTTCTCAAACTCAAACTTCCAAATGCTTAAAAGCTTCTTAAACACACTTATACCAAAACTAAAACCCTTGTTAAAACTCTTTTAAACTTGGTTAAAAACTCTCTTGGATGATAGAAAATAGTTATGGCAAATGGGTATATATAGGCTTGAAGAAACCAACCCCAAAAAACCATTAAAAAATAAAAATCAGAAACTAGCCATTACTGTGTAACGGTCGGCTGCTACAATAATGGTGGTCAACCGGTGCGATCGACCGCGAGCCATATGCAAAGCTGAGTAACGTCCAGAGAGTTTGGCGGTCGACCGTGACGGTCGACCGCGGGTACTGTAGCACTACGTTTAAGTTTTATAAAATCAATTAAACATAGTAAAACAGCTCCAAAAAATATGAAATTTTGTGAGAAGGTTATAGACATGTAGAATAACATGTTAGAGAAAGAATTTCTAAAAAATCATTTTCCAGTTGAGAGAAATAAATGTTTGAACACTTATTTACAGTTTCTAAAAAACTGCTGACATACACGATTTTGTAAAATCAATTGGACATAGTAAATGAACTCCAAAAATAGTAAAATTTTGAGAAAAGTTTCTAAACATGTAGATAAACATGTCAAAGAAAGAATTTCTTGAATGCCACTTTCCATTTATGAAAACTCATCTGTTTTGTAAAACATGCACGAACATGTGCACGAACAAAAACATGATTTTGTAAATTCCATTAAACATAACAAATCAATTCCAAACTTGATGAAACTTTGCGAAATGTTTATAAATATAAAAACAAACATGTTTAGAAAAAGAATTTCTCAAATTGAATTTCCATTTGTGAAAACTCATGTATTTTGCAAGTGTGTCCAAAGCATGAAAACTCAAAACCATGCATGCATATATATAACTATATATATACATAGAAACCAAATACGTGTGTGTATATGATATTGAGCTTAAGGTACTTAACACACATAATATAAAATCTAAACTAGATTACCCAAGCTTGATCTTGATCTTCATTGTAGCTCAACTTGGTACACATGCAGATGAAGCTTGAACTTGATCTTTAACTTTGAATTGTAAGGCTTCAACCCGACATTCCGCCAACCTACTTTGGATATGATCGTTGAAGCGCAATCCATCCAACCTCCAACACGTTGTTTGCCTAGAATAAATACCAAAACACAAACACTAGACAAATAACATTAGAAGTAAATTGTTTGTTAAACATCATCAAAACAAGAAGGCCAACAATCTCCCCCTGTTTGATGATGACAAACAATTTACAAAAAGGATATATGCATGAAAGAAAATGAATATATAAAATATAATACACATGCATATAAACAAGAAAGAATATACTCATAATATTTATCCCCCTTTGACAACATCAAAAAGGGGAAAACACCAAGAATGAAGAGAGTGAAGGCTCCCCCTATCAATAAGCATAGGTGAGTATATAAAAAATATATATATATATGGGGATTGCTCCCCTATCAAAATGCCATATAGAGTATATGAAATGAAGATCATGGCAAACATATGTGAGCAAGCATAGATGCTAAAAGCAACTCACATACAAAAGGATAATGAGAACACATATAAATATATAAGTATGAAAAATCATATCAAAGAGTATAAAAATCATGTATAAAAGTAGATTTATGAAATCAAAAGAAAAGGAACATGAGAATCATGCAAAATATTTTCAAATAAAAATCAACCAAATGAAATCATAAATCAAGATTTGAGTCCAAAACCAATGTTTGATCAATAAAGAAAAATTTTCTTTGTATAACTTGATCAAACCACTCATAGAATACATTATAAGGCACGAATAGATGATCCATGAGCACAAACATATAAATATCATCATATAAGTGAAATATAATGATTTCAAAACAATAAATCAAAACAAAATCTTTGACAAAAGAATTTTAAGAGAGGCAACAATATATCAAGCTCTTAAGCTTGTATCAACCCTTATAAACATTTTGGCACCCGGTGAACAATGTTTGGGAATAAACACCCAATAAACCCGGAGGGTTACATAAATAAAAACCTCTCATCAAAACAAAACCAATAATCATGAAAACAAAAGAATTGATCAAAAAAAATTGTTTTCATATACAAAAAATTCAAAGCATAATTTTCAAAACCAAGAAAAAAAAATAAAAACACTAAAATTCTTGGTTTAAATATCAAATTTGTTTTGGTACCCAAGAACTCTTGGTACCAAAGGATATAGGGACATGACCCCTATCAATGAAGCTCAAAGCCCTAGGGTTATGAACCCTCTTGGGCATATGTGGTGCACGGGATCGGTCATATCAATAATCACTCAAATGACCATTCCGATTGTAATATGTACAATGGAAAGGAACCATTTGCTTATGTTGACCATTAAAAGGTGCACGTGGAACATTTGCAAATAAGGGTAGATTATTGGAAGCTTTTTGCAAATGTGAAACATTATCAAAACAAAACTTTCCTAGGTGGCCATGTTTACCACAAACATTACATTTATAAACATGTGGTCTACTAAAAATATTTGGCAAATGAGATTTATTTTTCAAATCAAAACAATATTTGGCCAAATGACCAAAACGACCACAAAGATCACATGAATACACATGAGCATGCATATGATGAACTTTATGAGAGTGTGCATGTGCATATGCATGTGATGAAGAAGCCTTATGAGATGCACAAGAAACATTAGTCTTGGAGGATTTGTCTGCATCATAGCAAAACTTAGTTAAATGTCCTTTACGACCGCAAATAGAACATTTATAAGCTTTGCTATACAAGTGTGCAAAGTGTACGGGTTTAGAAGTTGTAGTACGAGACTTTGCACCCAAGTCCATAAGTTTCTTATTATCCACAATGCATGTTTTAAGGGTTGAATCTAAAGATGATATGCGTTTTTTAACATGATCCAACTCATTTTTAAGCATACAAGCATGGAAATAGAAGTAGATGAAACATGATCATATTAAAATGAATTAAACTCATTTCTAATTATTTCTACTTCTATCAAGGCATTATTATTAGCATGAGTTAAGCTAGTAATAGATGGAGTTAATTTTTTATTTTCAAAACTTAGCATGTCATTGTTTTCTTTAAGAATAGTATTTTCTTGTTCAATGACATCAAATTTGGACACTAGCAACTCATGATCGGATTTTAATTCTACATGCTTGCTTTTAAGATCAATAAAATTATTTTACAATTTTGTATAGGCATGAAATAATCTTTCATATACACAAGCGAGTTCATCAATAGATAAATCGTTATCGGAATCGGAATCGCTTACTACACAAGAGTTATCCTCTTGTGGCCTTGTGCATGATGCTCCACATGAACTTGAAGAAGAATCCTCCAAGCTTGTTGGATTGCCTCCAAGTCCCCTTGATGTGCTTCAATAAAGTTCCAAAGTTTATAAGCACTATCAAAATGAACAAATTTGTTAGAAAAGGATGAGTCAAAAGCATTAAGCAAAAATTCTAACAAAAGCTTGTTCATTGAAAACATTTTCTCATCATGATTGCTCCACTTGGATTTCTCCAATGTGGGCACAATATAAGCACAATTAATAACTTTCCATAAGTCAATATTTCTAGATTCAACAAATATTTTAAATTTAGAGCACCATTGAGCATAAGGAAAATTTCTAAATTTTGGAGCAACATTTGAATCATAGCCTAAACGAAACATATTCATATTCATGATATATATATGAAAATATGCAAGTAAGACAAAAGTAATCATAACTAGATTAGCACAAATAAGATAACTTGGATCTTTAACTCAAGGTGGTTAGACCTTAAATCAAAGAGCACCAAGCTCTGATACCAATTGTTAGACCCTAGAGGGGGGATGATTAGGGTCTTATGCTAATCTAATCCGATTATATGCCAATTAAAATTAATTAACAAGCTATCCTAGCAAGTATAAAATACAACAAGATATATAAGCTAGGATAAGCAATATGAACAACAAGAAATATCCTAGCAATGAGATATAAACAATATATGTGCAATGATATATAAACTAATACAAAGGTGATATAATCAAACTAAAAATGTGATAGTGCAAAATAAACAATGCAAACACACAATATGATCACGGAGTTCGGACCTTCCGTCTTACATCTCCGCTCCCCACTCTCGGGGAGAAATCCACTATCGCAACCGGGTTTTCTACGTTCACCCGAATAACGTTTACACCTCACACTCGGTTTTCTAGCTAACCGAAAACTTTACAATCACCACTCTTGCAATCCCACTCTACACCCTCTCAAGTGTTGAACTAGACGTGTCTCCCTTAAGTGCTCGGTTACAACCTCTCCCTAGGTTCGTCAACTGATGCCACTCCTCTTGGGACGATCCCCGACTCTCGCCACACACTTCTCTCGGTGTATAAGTGTATTACAAAGTGAATCTAACAATAAGGCTCAATACAATAAATGTTTGTTCTCTACTATAGATGAGAACACAATGAAAGCTCACACTCAATTATCACAACTCTCACCAACCTAAAAATATTATGAATGCAAATACAATAAGCTTAATTGGGTGTGTGTAACAATGAGATAAAATCAAATCTAACTCAAATAACAAACTAGCAATAATAAGAATATGAAAATCAATAATAAAATTGCTAGAGAAAAGAGTTAGAAAACTTTTCAATAGATCAAGAGGTAGAAGGAGAATAGTTGGATGCCCAAACACCAATAGATGATCTCCTCAAGCTCTTGTGAAATTGATTTCTCAAACTCAAACTTCCAAATGCTTAAAAGCTTCTTAAACACACTTAAACCAAAACTAAAACCCTTGTTAAAACTCTTTTAAACTTGGTTAAAAACTCTCTTGGATGATAGAAAATAGTTATGGCAAAGGGGTATATATAGGCTTGAAGAAACCAACCCCAAAAAACCATTAAAAAACAAAAATCAGCAACTAGTCGTTACTGTGTAACGGTTGGCTGCTACAGTAACGGCGGTCGACCGGTGCGGTCGACCGCGAGTCATATGCAAAGCTGAGTAACGTCCAGAGAGTTTGGCGGTCGACCGTGACGGTCGACCGTGGGTACTGTAGCACTACGTTTAAGTTTTATAAAATCAATTAAAAATAGTAAAACAGCTCCAAAAATATGAAATTTTGTGGGAAGGTTATAGACATGTAGAATAACATGTTAGAGAAAGAATTTCTGAAAAATCATTTCCCAGTTTAGAGAAATAAATTTTTGAACACAGATTTATAGTTTCTGAAAAACTGCTGACATACACGATTTTGTAAAATCAATTAGGCATAGTAAATCAACTCCAAAAATAGTAAAATTTTGAGGAAAGTTTCTAAACATGTAGATAAACATGTCAAAGAAAGAATTTCTTAAATACCACTTCTCATTTATAAAAACTCATCTGTTTTATAAAACATGCACGAACATGTGCACGAACAAAAACATGATTTTGTAAATTCCATTAAACATAACAAATTAATTCCAAACTTGATAAAACTTTGCGAAATGTTTATAAACATGAAAACAAACATGTTTAGAAAAAGAATTTCTCAAATTGAATTTTTATTTGTGAAAACTCGTGTATTTTGTAAGTGTGTCCAAAGCATGAAAACTCAAAACCATGCATGTATATATATAACTATATATATACATAGAAACCAAATACGTGTGTGTATATGATATTGAGCTTAAGGTACTTAACACACATAATATAAAATCTAAACTAGATTACCCAAGCTTGATCTTGATCTTCATTGTAGCTTAACTTGGTACACATGTAGATGAAGCTTGAACTTGATCTTTAACTTTAAATTGTAAGGCTTCAACCCGACATTCCGCCAACCTCCTTTGGATATGATCGTTAAAGCGCAATCCATCCAACCTCCGACACGTTATTTGCCTAGAATAAATACGAAAACACAAACACTAGATAAACAACATTAGAAGTAAATTGTTTGTTAAACATCATCAAAACAAGAAGGCCAACAGTCGACTCATGACTGAGATGAGTCGACTCGTCAGAGACTGGTGACAAACGGCTGAGTTTCATGAGTCGACCTATGACAGGCATGAGTCGACTCAACCTGATGAGTCGACTCATGACTGTTATGAGTCGACTCACGGGCTGAAAACTGGATGCTTCGATCTTTCGATTCGCCATCTCGTTCCACGCTTCAACATGCGTTCCACTGTGCTGTTTTGCACCTCTATTCTCAAGCTACCATGAGAATCATCTATCTTCAAGCTCCCATAAGGATCACTAGGTTCCGAAGAGAAGATACACCCGTATCAAGTGTTAACCTCTCTTGGGAAACTAACACGTGTCCTGCACCACGCATAATTAGACTTGCCTATAACTCGGACAACTCGAACTGCCCATGCGGCCGATTCTATTGGCCGACAACTTATGTAGCCGAGTAAAAAGGCAGTACTTAGCGTCCAACCCAACCAAATCGCCTCTGTGAATAACCCACATTTGGCTGCCTAGTTTAGCCTAAGAAAAAAGATGGTGCTAGTCGGCTCTCCACCAGATGATTGAAAAGGCGGTAGTTTCCTCGAACCCCGTGCTGATAGCCACTTGGCCTTGTATTAACTACTCTGACAAAGTCATAATTACTCTAGTCTCCAAAGTCTTTATGACTTATTAGGCTCTGTTAGCACCAAGCAGCTGTTGTCGCTTGACACAAATCACCTTGATGACCTATCTTCGCCAACGCCCGACACCTGTCAGTTATCTACCGAGTTAGCTGCCTGCCTAGATTCGGCACAAGCTACCTATCTACCCTTCTGATCCTCTATAAAAGGAAGTCACGCAGCTTAAGGTAACTGTCTGGTTTCTTTACAAAACTTTAAAACCTTCTTCACCATCTCACATTTTCCCACTCAAGTTCATATACTGACTTGATCGTCGGAGGAACAACTGGAGAACTCAACTCAGGCCTCTTACGAGTTCTTCATGTGCAGAGAAGAACAACTCTCTACAGAGCCAGTATCTAACCGAGTTTGAGGACCCTAACTCTACTTTAATCCCCAAATAAACCCTCTATTAGATAACTGACATCAACAATACGTTTTCTATGAAGGGCACATCCTAACTTCTTTTCTCCATTTAAAGAGTCTAAATCCTATCAAAATGTTTATTTATGCATGAAACCGATTCTGAAGTGCTGACAACTCAACTGCTTGGAGAAAACACGTGGGCGGTTAAGATTTAAGCCTACTTAATAGATGTTTATCTAAACAGTGTACTCATGGAAAATGTTCGATAAAATTTGTATTCCCCATTGTTGGCTGACGATTGACTTTGACTCAAGTGCGTGTTTGGAAACCCCTTAAAACCTTGTAGTGGTCTAATTTTAAGGTTTTTTTTTTTAAGTAGGCACAAACTGAGCTTGACCCAGTTTTTATATTTAAATTTTTTTTTTACAGCTAAACCACTTTTAGTTTGGTCCGTTCCCTCTAATAATTTCCAAGTATGGTAAGGACAAAACTCGGCCCAAGATGTAAATAGTATTCGTAGGTAAGTTACACATGGGCCGGGCCGGGTATGGAATTACTAAACTGGATTGGGCTAGGCTGGGTATAAAAGCATTTAACCATCCCACAATAATGATCCGAACTATCTGAAAACCCCTACTACAGCCTCCTCCTCCTCCTCCTCCTCCGCCTGAATTTTTTTTTTTTTTGCCCCTTTCTTTCGAAAACAAGCACCCGCTCTCAGGAGAGAAGATCCAAAGAAATGGAGGTCGATCTTAACGCACCGGCGAAGACAAAACGAACGGCCCACGAGCTCCTTGAGGACACGCGTACGGCGATGGAGGAGATCGCCGCCAAGATGCTCTTCATGAAGAAGGAAGCCCGGCCCAAATCTGACCTCAAGGAACTCATCACCAACACGTCCCTCCTCTTTATCGCCCTTCGTCAGGTCTCTTAAAATTCTCAATAATAATGAAATAAATATATATCTATATATCGGGTTAGGGTTTCTAAATTGCAAAGTTTCGATTTTTTTTTTTAAAATCTAGGTTAAGTTACGAGTAATCCCTTTCTATGAACATGCTTTTACCCTACGAAGCTCGAGGGAGAAAATAGAAGATTCTAGATGAACACAGTAGGGGGTTATTTGGCACTCAAATGTACCCTGAAGTTTTTCTTACACAAAAATGCCTCTAAATTAAAAAATATATTATAAAAAAAACTTTGATGCCCCCCCCCATAAAGTCATTTTAGGTTATCGAAGTTAAAATTTTTTGCCCCCGAGCTTTGGGGTATTGCTTTTGGGCAAAAACGACTTTGGGTATCAAAGTTAAAATTTTGCAAAGCTTTGGTGGTATTTAAGTGCAAATGACCCTAGAGTAGTCATGGAATTTAGATTTAAGCCTCCGACGTGCATTTACCTTCCGCCTATTTCTGTTCAAGAACTAATGATTTTGACGACTATCATGATCGGTTTGTTTTTTGAACTTGATTGAAGAGGGGTTCTTAAAAGCAGTGTACAAATGAAGTAGGCTTCTTGGAATTTACCCTTTTTGTCTAATTTTACAGGTGAATCGTGCGATATTGCTGGAGGAGGATCGAGTGAAAGCGGAGACAGAGAGCGCGAAGGCACCGGTGGATTTTACGACGTTGCAGCTTCATAATTTGACATATGAGAAGAATCATTATATGAAGGCGATTAAAGCTTGTAAAGATTTTAAATCCAAGTATCCTGATATTGAGCTGGTGCCAGAGGAAGAGTTCTTTGCCAGTGCACCTGAAGACATAAAGGGGAAAGCACTGGCTACCGAATCTGCGCATGATTTGATGCTGAAGAGGCTCACTTTTGAGCTATTTCAGGTATTGCTAGTTTGTACATGGAATATTAGATTTATGTAATTAAGTTGTTTACTTTGTTATTTTAAAGTTTTTGTGCTAGAAACCATTTAGGTTGAGAAGCTGCAACCCGGATGTAATGGGTACTTTAAAGGCCTGTTTGTTTCACTACAATTGCTAGAATTGCAATCGTAGTTGCATGCAATGGAGATTTTTTGGGTCAACTCAGTTGGTTTCTCTGTAGTTGCAAAATTTCCTCCATCTATAGCCAACAATTACTCAGATTTGGATGCAAGTTTGCATGAAATTCTTTTGGGATGTAAATGGTTTAAGTTGCGATTCCAATTCAATGAACAACAAAAAGAAAAAGACATAATATTCGAAAACAAACAACTGCAAGTACATTACAAGAATAGTTCACAATTTTAAAACCAAAATTAATTTTTGCAACTGCAACTGCACGTGACATTAGTTGTAAGAACTGCAGATGCATGCAATTAGAACTTCCTTCATTGTAATTACTCCCTTAAAGACTATAGAGAGCAATCGATGAATTCTTAAAGATTAAGAAATGTTAAATTTTATCATAAAAATTTTCACGAGCTTTTGTCCTCATCTTTATCTTGGATAAGGAATATGCTATAAATTGTTAGATTGGGCCTTTACTGTGATATGACCTTGAAGAAGAGTGTTGCTATTTGGTAGTCATCTAAGGTGTTTAGGAATGCAACCACATGAAAAATAAATTATTATGACTGTTCCTCCTTTCTTCGTGTTTTCTTCTTTAACAACCAATCTTCATCAAAATTTTTGAAGTAGCTATTTCTGGAAAATATATCACCATGTGTTTGCAGCAGGGCATTTTTGTGTTTTGATGCATAAACTTGTGGTATTCTAGAAAGTGTGTTGATCTGGACTCTTGACTAGAAG
>BQKN01064491.1:288384-299726 GCA_022839385.1 Asparagus kiusianus | reverse complement strand
CCCCCCCCCCCCCCCCCGACCAGCAAGCACGGAAGTCGGGAGGAAGCTGAAGCCATCTTCATGCATTTGAATGTTGTAGGATCATTAATCTGTATGTTAGAAAGCAGCCTAGGCTCTCACCTAGGCCCAGTCATGTTTAGGCTGCCAACCTAGGTCTTCGGGAGCACCTAGGGGAGCATGGACCATTATGTGAACTGCAAAGCTTAGGTCATCTGATTTCCTCTGTTCTTGCCTCCATGTCCTCCTACATCGGTGGCCTCCTCCACCTCTTCCAACCTTCAGCAAAATCTCCTCCATCTCCAAGTAAACGAAAAAAGAAATCTGCCTAGGCCTTGTCTAGGCGGCCGCCTAGGTGCGATGTGCTGGGTAGCGCTTACTTTATGATTAGAGATGATGTTATCACAGTTTTACACTTCTTTTATTTAAATCATTCCACTGTTACAAATAGCGGTAAATAGCTCCGCAATAGCGGCGCTAATAGCGTTAGCGGTCCATTCCCGCGACGCTATAGTCCGCTATGCTATCGCGCAATAGTGGTGACATATTGCGGAATATGTCTGTTCGCAAAAAACGGCCAATAGTGTGTCATAACGGTAAATAGTGAGCGATTGCATTTGAAATTTACTTTTTGACCGCCATTTAAAAACGGTTTGAGGCTTATTTTTTTAAAATTAAACTTAACCATTGACTATTGCATTCCACCGTCTCCTGTGATTTTCAGCATACTCCCGCCACCTCTCATAGCCTCTGGCACCTACCTTGATACTTCCTCTCACCTCATTCACCGTGAGCTCCTCTTAGGGCAGTCCTGTCACCGCTAAGCTCTTCTTCTCGAAGACGACGACTTTTTAACTCCTCTAGTCATCTTCGGTATTACGTGATGGTTACATGTCTATTTCATGTTTATGATCTCTTTAAATCATCCAATATGTACTTTTAGATTTCTTAGAATTTTTAAAAAAATTTTTAGTATTTATACATATCTAAATTAGACCGCTATTTGACTTTGCGCTTTTTACTGTTATTTTGCCGCAATAGCCTGAAATAGCCTTAGCGATGTCTCACTGCTACGCGACGCTATCCGCTATCGATAACCTTGATCATTCCAAACCAACAAACCAAACAGAAAAGTTTCATGCACTAGACTTCCTATTTGGCAGAAACATTACCAATTAAATTGAAAAGGCCTGAAAAATTCTCTAGGAAGTGCTCCAATCATGGAAATTTCAAGTTCTTAATAATTTTCTATACGCATTACATGAATGTCTTCAGGCAATGGGAGAATTTTATTTTTATTATTTTGTTTTCTATTTGACCAAATTAATGGATTCCACCATTTAGTTTCTTGTCGTTGTGGCACTTAGTCTTGTCGCCTGCCAACTATTCAGCTTTGTTTTAAAAGCTTGAGAAGTAATATAATTTTGGTAATATCTTTTGTCTCCTAGTTTCACATCTGTTTGTTTCAATTTTGTTTTACAAAGCTCTAACCTTGTATTTTCTTGCACAAGCGAAAAGAACTCTGCAAACTTCGTGAGAAACTGGAGCAACATAAAAATGGTCTTATGGAAACCATAGCAAACCGGAAGAAGTTCCTCTCAAGTCTCCCATCACACTTGAAATCTTTGAAGAAAGCTTCCTTGCCTGTGCAGCAGCAGCTCGGAATTATGCACACGAAGAAATTGAAGCAGCAAACTGCAGCAGAGTTGCTTCCACCACCACTCTATATAGTTTACTCACAGTTATTGGCTCAGAAAGAAGCATTTGGGGAGAGAATAGAATTGGAGGTTGTTGGAAGTATAAAGGATGCTCAAACTTTTGCCCAGCAGCAAGCAAATAAAGACATTGGTAATCTTAAAGAAATCTCAGAACTATCATGTTTCTTATTTTGTCAATTTTCATCCCTACAACCATTTATGAATTTAGTACTGTCCATGATAATGGATATCTATATGCAGTTTTCGCTTTTGATGGAACTCTTGACATTTTCTTTTGGACCTGATCGTACTATATCTTATGATATGTTAAAAGCATATGATATGTTATAAAAAAACACTTAATGTGGGAAAGTCTCCTTAAGCCCGGGGGCGCGCCCCCCGGAAAAAAAAAAAAAAAAAAATTTAAGCAATCTGGGATACCCTACATACTGAGTATTTAGTTTTGTAAGCTTGCTAATTGTTAGCATGTTTAGAATGACAAGTGTTGCAAACTGAGATAGTATTGTGAGTTCACTTTTATTGGCAAAACATTGATACCAGAAAGCTCTGTTCAGGTACCATGAACAATACAGAAACCAGCAGGTTGGAAGATGATGCACCTGATGATGATGAAGATGGGCAGAGGAGAAGAAAAAGGCCCAAGAAGAGCGTGGTTAAGGAGAATGCTGATCGATCAGGAACTTACCAATTACATCCGCTTAAAGTCATTCTCTTTATATATGATGATGAGGATACTGAGGCTAAACCTTCAAAGCTAATCACCCTAAGGTTTGAATATTTGGTAAAATTAAATGTTATATGTGTTGCAATTGAAGATACAGAGGAAGGACCTGACAATAATATCTTGTGCAACCTATTCCCTGGCGACACTGGCATGGAGCTACCTCATCAGGTATACATCTTAGGTATTTCTTATGGACACAGGGACTTGATGTTTAGTGGGAAAGAATTGTATCATCTAAAAGTTAAACTTACTACTTGTATATTTGCGTAAGTATGTGTGGCCAAGGAAGCTGTGCTGTGAGAATGTATCAAACTTTTCTGCCAAATTTTGTTCACATCAAACAATTAGGAGGTCCAGGGAGAGGCCAAAATGTTCTCCTCAGCATCATATATGCTACACAAGAATTTGAGGAAAGCGATTTCACTGGAAGGAGGTTAGGTGCAGGAGCCTAGTGGGTTCAGATGGTGATAGCATGTTGGAAAACTGAGACACGTGAATGAGCCTGCAGCTCACAATTTAGTTAGATTGTGAAGTATGATGCTATCATGCAAAATGAGGAACTACTTGTCAAGTCATGAGAAGTTGCATGTATTGACCTACTATACTGATATTATTCGTTCCTTTCTCCTTTGTATCTTCGACCATTCTAGGTTCATATTTTCTTTCTCTTATTCCTAGTCCTTTTGTCAAATTAAGATTCCATTTAGGAGTTTTTAGTCTACCAAGATGCTCATTATTGGAAGCTAGGTGCTAGGTGGCTAGCCTAAAGGTTTACGGAGCTTAGACAGGGGCAAATGTGGTTATATACTTAGAATATTCTAGTAAATTAGACAGTATTGTGTATGCAATATTAAAAGAGTTGCATTAATATTCTTTTTTGTCAATATTATAGTTTCTTGTTGATGGCATTTCTCTCAGAAACATTAAAGAAGTAAATTGATTTCAAAGATTATGTTGGTTGATTTGTTTCGTCCTTCAGAACATGCAGTTGCTTGGTTTGTATTTTTATATGACCTAGCGGTTGGGTTAAAACTGATCAGTCACGGACACAGGATAGTAATAGTTCAGATAAAGTAAATGAATTCAATTAAGGTTGCAGGTTTCAGTCGTGCAGCTTAACTCTTCTTTGCATCCAGTAATTAGTTATCTGATAGCTACACTCTTTGAATTGTTTGCAGACAGCAAAGCTTTATGCTGGAGATGCTGCTTATCTTAATGAAAAGAATACGTCTCGACCATTCAAGTGGGCACAACATTTGGGTGGGATTGATTTTTTGCAGGAGTTGCCTCCTCTGCATGAAACTCCAAACGCTGTAGTACCAAAAGGCGGTGCTGTTCATTCTGGACTTTCCCTTTATCGTCATCAAAATCGAGTACAGACTGTTGTGCAAAGGATCCGTTCTAGGAAAAAGGCTCAGATGGCTCTTGTGTGAGTCACTGCTCTGTGATTTTGTAGTCATGTTGTTACCATGTCAGATGAACAATAGTGGAAAATTCGAGCATTGTACCTTCACTGAATTTTTTCTGGTTTTAGTCAGATACTGTTTTCTTGGTTGTCTTTTAGATGAGTATAGTTCAGTGAACGCACTGTGCAGGGACATGCAAAGCCTTACGTGCTGAAGTATTATGAGTATAGTTGGTTGCAAATGTTTCTTTAGAAATTATATTGGTACCTCCTGCTTTTAATTATCCCATACTTCCAGTACTACAATGATTTATTAACTGATAACTCATGTCATTTCATTGGTTCTATAAGGTGTTTGTGGTTTTGAAGGTTTTAAATTTTGATTGACTTGCAGGGAGCAGCTTGACGCATTGGAAAAACTCAAACTGCCGGCACTGATGGATGAGAATGTTCCGTGGGCCTCCCACAACCCTTCATGTACTTTGCAACACTGGTCAGAAGCAGGGCTAATTCTTAACTCTTCTTCTTCTGTTTCCATGGAGCAAGTTACAAGTTCTGTTACACATGATCGAGACAGGAGTTCTTTGACTCCTTGGGAAGAAACCGAGGGTGCAAGGGAAGATGGAGAGCTTCCAGTTGCACCCCGGGCACTAACCTCATCAGAGGATCCTAAAAAGACCAACTTGAACGGTTTTTCGGAGCTTGAACATTCTAGAGGCTTGGCATTGATTACAAAAAGCATAACACCTACCAAAAAGGTTAAATCAAGTTTAGGCAAGAATGATGATGATCCAGAACTTATGGTGGATAGCGAGAGTGACAAAGAGGATCAAACATCCTTGGATATAGAAATGGAAGATGCAAGCATCGGTTTTGAAGACCAATGGGAAGACCATGCTACAAGAGAGTTCCATATGGTACTTAGTAGAAAAGACAGATACGAGCGTATTATAAAATTGGAAGCAAAGGTATAGCTATACTTTCTGTATTGCCTCTTTTTGTCTTGTATTCAATATCTGACGTCATTGGTTCAAATTTCGTAGATCAAGATCAGCATGGAGTATCCCCTCAGGCCACCCCTGTTTAGTTTAAGCATGACCACTGATGGATCTCTTGGCTCTGCTGAATGGTTCAATGAGCTTCGTGCTATGGAATCAGAGGTGAGTTCCTATTGGAAGTCTTTAACAAATGGTATAAGCTAGGGATCTATAATTTCCATGCTTGCATATGCTTTCAACAGGTAAATCTTCATATCCTCAAGGTTCTCCCATGGGAATGTGAGAACTACATCTTAGCTCACCAAGTGCATTGCTTAGCTATGCTTTTTGATTTTCATTTTGGTACACAAAGTGATAAAAGAACAAGCAGCTCGGTTATTGATGTTGGATTATGCAAGCCTGTTAGTGGATCGTTGCTTGCGAGATCTGTTAGGGGGAGGGATCGGAGAAAGATGCTCTCTTGGAAGAGCATGGGATGCACTCAAGGTTACCCTTGTTAAATCCATCAGAGGAAAACCTAAGTTATCAGGCTATGGTAAGTTGGTGATTTCAATTTGGCTGTTTGGTTGGTAAAGCATATAATTTGCGCGGAGAGATGCTTGTAGCTCAGTTTGATATCCTCTATATCATTTGTTGTATTCCTATGTGAAATTATTCCTACCCCCTGTGTGATGTACAAAGACTAGTATCATGTCTCTTATGGGGTGGTTTGGCTTGCCAATTTATGAACACTAAATTTTGTGCTATGTTATTCTCAGCCTTTTCAGATAGCAGCAGTTTAAGCCGGGAAGAGATCCTTTTCCAATGAAATAGCTTCTTAGTTTTGAAAAATGAGAAAAGGACATACAGTGTCAACAATCTTCCCTTGTAACTCAGGGACGTTAATGTTCGACAATTGTTGAAGAATTATCTGCTAAATCATGCTATCTGTTTTATTTGGCAGAGCCATCTAGAGTTGCAACCTGGAAAGGATCCGTTTAGTTCAACTTGTGCTCTGTTTGTGCTATATGCCGGTTTATTTCTGCATTCATTTGATCGAAGTACGTATAGATGAGGCTGATTGTGTAGAAATCTTATCTGTGAAGTGCAAGGCTGGATCTCACTTAAGGATGTTCCAAGCTTAGACACTGTCAATGTGTGTTGATGCTTATAACTGATCACAAATCTTTTGACTAAAGCGCAGCTTTAGCTGCAGTAGTTTTAGCAACTTTATCTCCATCTCTTGTTTTGTTTATATGTAAAGTTCAACTTGAATGCCCGGTAGTAGCATGACTTGCACGTAAAGCCAAAGAGAAGCCTCTATTAATTTGAACAAGGTGGACAATTTGGCCACAGCAGCGTACTATCTCTTCATCTTACTTTTCTTTTCTATTTTCTTTAAATGTTTTTTTAATTTTAAAATCTCATCTTCACTTTTACGAAGTGAATCACGATACAAAGTGATTGGAGTTTACGAAAAAGATTTTTCAATCTTTTCGAAAATGATGCATCCACATGTTCAGCGTTTCTTGCTTTATTTTCATACAGGCTACAAATCAATCAAGAAAACATGCGAAGTAAAACATGCAACGGCGAAAAGCACAATAACTTTTGGATCACTGGTTCTGGGTGGTGTTATAGGGACTCAAAAACATGGGACCCTACATGGGACATGTGAGATATCGGTTCCTTGTCTCATGATGCACTGTTCATGAACAGTGCATCATGGGACAAGGAACCGACACCTCACATGTCCCATGTAGGGTCCTATGTTTTTGGGTTCCTAAGGCATTTTTCTTATAAGGGTAACTCACAGTGAGGGACTAGACGGTTGGGAGGTTTAAGATGTCTCCATGGAAACTAATTGTCTTATTTTAATGGAAATAAGTTACATGGATTTCTTTTTCTCTAATTTACAAACCTTTAACTTTAGAGGTTTTTTTTTCAATTTTTCCGGGGACAAAACACCCAACAGTCAAGGGGTTATGTGAAGTTTACTCTAATCGAAATCTGGCGCTGAAACAAGTTTCGGACGGCAATCAATTGACTAATGCTGCGAGTGATTAGATTTTTATTTGGCGGACGAAAACGCCAAAATATCTAAAAGATCATCCAAGGACCAAGTGTATCAACAACGGGCCGGACAGCCCAAATCTCAATTGCAGAGTATTTTTAGCCCCTTAGAACCTTTATTTCTCTTTCTAAAGAGATTTGTCAATAATAATAGGGTTAGTTACATAATGGTCCCTTACATCATCTTTAATTGCCAAATAGCCCCTCAAATCTCATTATTTGCTGATTAGTCCCTTAAATCTTTAGTTTTCTTGCCAATCCGTCCCTCGTGTTAGGTGATGTTATTAATGACCGTTAAATGTGACGGAATTATATAAAATACCCATTATACCCCCACATATACCAACTCAAATCCACCTTCTTTCTTCACCAATGGTCCCATGCTTCCCCCAAACCGAAAATCAACGTCGTTCCCATGGCTAGCTTCACTCTAAACCCAAAACTTGCAAGGGCAATGTATAATACCCCCAAGGGGCAATAAGGTAACTTGAGTTATTAGGTTAAGTACTAACTCAACTAGAGTTAAGAGAAGTTAACAGTTTTTCTAAAGAAAGGACCATACTGCAAGAAAACTGAAGATTTAAGGGACTAACAAGCAAATAATGCGATTTGAGGGACTTTTGGCAATTGGAAATGATGTAAGGGGCTAATAGGCAATTAACCCATAATAATAATAATAATAATAATAATAAAAGAAAATGAAATCCGAGTGTTCTATCCGCTTCGTGCAAGTGAGCAGCAACCGTTAATCCTCCCCCCCTCCTCCCCGAAAACCTCCCATGGTTGAAATATATTGGAAAAAAACAATAAATTGAACAAAAATTAAGAAGACCCATCAAATAAATGGCCCTCAATTGGGTCTCTCCTCCCCACTTCCTCCGCAGTAATCCTCGTTCACCCCTCTTCCCCTCTTCACTCCCCTCATTCTCGCTTCGCCTGGTCGCAGTTCGAGCCAGCAGCCAGCAGGACCCTTCTCTTTTGAGAAAGCCATTAGTATCAACTCCATTACCGATCGAAGAACGAGATGAGAGCTCATTGAGAGGAGAGGAAGAGGGGAAGGCGAAGGGGAAGAAGGCGAAGCGGGCGAAGGCGGCCGCGGAGGAGTGGGTGGATTGGGAGGATCAGATTCTTGAAGATACAGTTCCCCTTGTTGGGTTTGTCAGGATGATCCTTCATTCTGGGAAGTAAGGATTCTGGGAGTGGGTGGATTGTTTTTTTTTTTTTTTTTTTTTTTTTTGTTCAGGTTAGGTGTTTGATCGAATGCTTCGATTAGACAAGTAAGTATTAGGGACTTTGGAGAACTTGCTAGAACACAAAACAATAACCCTCAGCCCTCACCACCATAGCTTCAGAGTTTTCTTGTAATAGTTAGCTGACTTTTAAGATGGTTTCAGAGCAACCTACCGGCTGTGAAGTCAAAGCGAAGTCAAAACGGGTTTTCTAGAAATTGACACCACTAGGTCAGTCCATGTTTCTGCACCTATAGGGGCAAATGTTAGAATATAAAACTATAACCCTCAACATTCACCACTACCACAGAGTTTTGCTGTAGTGTAGTTGTTAGACTTTAAGAGAATCCTGAAAGAAAAATCTTTCAGGAAGGAAGCTCAAATTTGTATAAATCCACAATTGACTCCTGATTTAATCAGCGTGTTAAAAATGGGCCCTAACATATTGCCACGCTTCTACAACCCTGACACCCGCGCAAGCTGTCTGTAAACTAGTCTCAAACACTGCAATTCCAATGTCATGGCTTTGCACTAAACTAGTCCCAGACCAACGCTGCAGTGCCTATGTGACCCTTTCATCTTGTACTTGACTAATCCCAAGCAAACACAGCAATAATGGTGACGCCACCCACACTGTTAAAAGAAGACACCAAATCTCTACAAGCTAAGGCTTAAATCCACATTTGATCAATGTGCGACTAAATGGATCCTAACAACAAATTTGTGCAATTACATCTTGTTTAGCAATATTAGGGGGGAAAGTTCTAAGTTGCTTTTGGTATGAGATTGCTTCATTTATATAAATTCTATTCGTCCTTCTATATCTTTCTTGACATCACCTCACTTGTTACCATGTGCTTTTGTTTCTATCTTTCTTGACATCACCCCACATTCTATCTTCAAGTTCTCTTTTATAACTATAGCTATGAAGAATGAGAACTACATCTACTAGAATCTTCCTGTTACTGCCTATAACTCCTGAAGAAAATATGTTTGCAGGTATGAAAGTGGTGACAGATTAATCCCAGAGCATGAGAAGACAATTCTGGAAAGGTTGCTACCTTATCACCCTGAGTTTGAGAAAAAGATAGGATGTGGCATTGATCATATCACTGTATGTCTTCTTTGTCTTGCCAAATTTCATCCTGACTTGCTAGCCTAATATGGATCTTGCTATTATACTCTTAAATAACAGTTTCTACAGCCCGAGACTATAATCTGTTCATGGTTAAGTAGTATTTATATCAGTTACTAATTACACATCCTTGAAACTTTGCATGGAATATAGTAAGAACCTTAATATTTTTAAATATATCTTTGAAATGAAGTATTACTGAATTATACTAGTAGTTACAGAGTGTAGAATTACTTGTGTCATGGGAATACTAATTCATTGTATGTTATAATCTGGAAACAAACAGTAAGAATATTATCACATTATAACATTTCATTTGTTATACTATGTTTAATAGATGTATGCTTCACTTGTAGCTCCTGAATTCATGGTCAATGCATTATATTATGACTTTTGCCAAATGTCATATGTCGTTGGCAAAATGCACTATCCAGATGTACAGCAGTCAGCAGGTTAAATTGCATAAACACAGAAAAAAACATCAATATAAATACACTATTTTAGCAATTCTTTCAATCACTCTTATATTATGGTGTATTGTAAATCATCATCAACATTATCCCCTATTCTCCTAACTGAGTTCTTCTATCCCTCTTCCTTGACAATTTTAGATTAAGAGAGAATATTGTGCATCTATCGGAAATTATTGAAGTTTTTTGTACATTGCCATATTGACAAACCAATATTATTTAGTTGAAGGGGCAGAAAAATCCAATGTTTTTTTTTTTTTTTTGGTTTTTTTTTTTTTTCCGGTGGGGGGGGGGGGGGGGTTTAAGTCTGCAAATATGTTGATGGTAAAATTGCAAATATGAAGATTTGGTGGGTATATACGCAAAAACCCTTGACAATATTGATGTCAGAAACATGGAAATGGACATGATGCACAAACATATTTTTCTAATAACATACAATAATTATGTATTTAAAAACGTTTTATACACTTCCATGACTACAGAGAAATAGTTATTGCAGCTTTTTACTTTCTTAGCACAATGTCTCTTAATTGTTATATTGAAACATATATCAACTTATTATGGTTTTATGCATGTTGATATTTTGCCTATAGTTTCTTTCACTAAAATAATTTTTAATATATGGATGAAAATAAATAATATCCCAAATAAACAAATATGAAAAAAGAGGTGTGGGAGGAATGCAGTACATTTGTCCAAGAAAAATCTGAGGACTCAATTAAAAGTGTATCATGTAATTGAGTACATATTTGAGAAATGATCAATACATTTCATGGATTGCCAAAAAGTATCGGTATTTGACATGTATCGCTGTTGTTCTTCACATCAAGATTGTCTTTGAAATGAATGTTCTGATGTGTATCACCGTTCAGCAAACATCTCAAATCGAATCCAAAGGAGAAAGTTGGTGGACAAAGGCCTCAATCCGCATAGGCTTGATTTGATAGAAGTGGAGGTGAGGTAGGATCAAGGTCAAAACTAAAAAACCTCTTTGCTAGAGGGTTTTTATAGCGGAAAATGAGGTGAGATAGGGTAGGGTGAGGAGAGAGAAATGCAAAAATGAACTAGAAGTAGCCAAAGAGAAGAATCCCTCTAATTTGGAGGGACACTGGAGGAGAGAAATTATTTATCTGGTTAAAAACTTTTATATCCTGATGTATTTTGTATAATTACCCAATTACCTTTTCCTATTTGCAATTTTACAACGCAAATCTTGGTATTTGCAAAATTATCCCTAGTTCCCATACACTAAGTTCTTCTATCCATCTCACTTGACAATTTTAGTTTTTAAAGAGAGAATATTGCAAATCTATTGGAAATTATTAAATTTTTTTATATTTGCCTATTTACAAACCAATATTATTAAGTTGGAGGAGTAGAAAAATTCAATGTTAGAGAATTTGGGGGTAAGTTTGCAAATACCAAGTTTTGGAGGATAAAATTGCAAATATAGAAGATTTGAGTACATTATCTATCTTGGACAGTTCAAGAACAATATGTCTTTGTTATATGGGTTTGTAGCTCAAGAGGTGTACATAATTCATAAAAACCCCTTGAAAATATTTTCATAAAAACCCCTTGAAAATATTGCATATACTTGTGATTAACATT